>OZ025243.1:82476712-82859212 GCA_964019155.1 Osedax fenrisi
CTAAAGGGCCTAGTATGGTACACCTATATCATTGTTATAATATCAGATTCTGAAATGTTAACTTTAACTAGTTGAGTTATATTATGTAAATAGTTTTTTATCAGTTTAAGAGGAATCCCTCTAATTCCATATTTTTATAATTTGCTAATTATAATATTATGATCAATAGTATCAAAGGCTTTACTTAAATCTAAAAATAATGTATTTATTGCTTTATTTTCTTTTTTTATTTTCCATTATATGGTTGTAAATATCTAGTGTATCTTGAGATGTATTATGTTTTTTAAGGAAACCATATTGGGTAGTATTTATTATGTTATTATTGTGTATGAATTGCATTAGTCTATTATATATTATTTTTTCTAGTATTTTCGATAGTTGACTTAAAATTGATATTGGTCTATAGTTAGATATAATATTGATACTATTTTTTTTTGAATTGGTTTAATGGAGGATAGTTTCATTTTTAGAGGAAAAGTTCATGACGATAAACATAGATTAAAAATATGGCGTAATGGAAAGTCATGTAATCTTTTGAAATTTGTAACTATTTCATGTTTAGGAAATCAGTGTTTAGAGAAGTCTTTGATTTATTAATTTGTATAATAGAATTTATCTCATGTATTGATGTGGGATGAATATATATTGATTTAGATATTGGTGTAATATTAACTGGGTTGATGTTATTTATGGGAGAGGTGAATTGATTATTTATGGATTGACTTGTATTTATAAAATAAGAGTTAAATGCATTTGCTATTTGTTTATAATTATTGAATTTAGTTTCGAATTCATCTATTATATAATTTGGAGATTATTTAATTTGCTGTTTATTTATGAGGTTGATGTTATTTATAGGAGAGGTGAATTGATTATTTATGGATTGACTTGTATTTATAAAATAAGAGTTAAATGCATTTGCTATTTGTTTATCATTATTGAATTTATTTTCGAATTCATCTATTATATAATTTTAGAGATTATTTAATTTACTGTTTATTTATGAGGTTATTTATTAACTTCAAATTTTCTTTAGTAGATATACTATTTTTTATTTTACTATCTATATAGATCCTATGTTTGGTTTGCTTTTTTAATATTTAAGGTTACTTGATTTCTTAATTGTTTGTAATTATATAAGTTGATTTCATTTTTATTATCTAAGTAAATTTTATATAATTTATACTTTTTATTAATGTCTCTTTTTATTTTATTTGTTATCCAATTTGTTGATAGAATATTTGAAGATATTTTATTTGTAAGTAGTGGGATAAATTGGTTAATTAGTGATGTATATATGGTATGAAATTTGTTGTATGAGTTTTCAGCATCATTGTCTTCGAGGACCGAATCCCAATTCGTATTTTTCAGTGCATTAACAAGTCTGTTAGTATTAATTATAGTTATTTTCCTTGTTTTAATTTCATTTGAGTTATTTCGTATTTTGGTTTTTATTTTAATTATTGTATATATCGGGAGGTGGTCTGTCAAGTCTTCTAAAAGCATTCTACTATTATAAATACTTGTTATGTTTATATTAGTGTAAATTTGATCTATAGTTGAAGTGTTACTTGTATTGAATTGGGGTCTGGTGTTTTGAAGAATTTGAGGCATTTCTCCTAATTGATTTATTAAAATGTTTAATTGAGATGGTTTGGGATCATTTGTTATGATATTAAAATCACCCATAATTATTAAATCGTATGAAATATATTTATGAAATTTTCTATATAACATATTTATAAGATCTGCAGTTTTATTGAAAAGGCATTATAAAGGCATGAAATTATAATTTTTTTATTTATTTTAAGTTTAATCTCTATATTACTTGTAATAGAATATTTTTTATATTTATATCCACATTTTCATTTATTAAAAACGTGCGTACATATTTAAAAAAAACACAAACGCTAGGATCTAGGCGACATGTTATTTTAACATGCTCGGATGTAAATGGTTAAGTGTTTCTAAATAATCTTTTATATTAAAAATAAGGTATTTTATAAGTTCATATTGAATATCTTTTATAACCTATATTGAAACACCACCACCTCTACATTTATTTTGTTTCTGTCTATAGTTTGTTTGATATGTGTAGTTTGTTATATTATTATTGAAGTCATTATTACTATTTAACGAGGTTTCAAATAAACATATAATATGAGGTTTGATTATTAAAGTATCTATCAATTCTCTTAATTTTTTTTTTTTAATTTAATAATATATTTCTTATTTCTAAAATATACCTAGATCATGCAATTTTCTAATTATAACTCATAATTCTCAACTATCCGCACATACACCAGGACAAACCGGCATATATATAAATAGGGTTAGTATTTATTTTATTATTTCCGCATGGTTACGTAAATGTACGTAAATATCCAATGGGTAAATATATTAATAAAAATAAAAGTAAGGTTAGTATTTATTTTATTTATTTCGCTTGGTTACGTAAATTTACGTAAATATGTAAAGAAATAAAAGTAATGTTAGTATTTTTTTGCTAGGTTACGTAAGTTTTCATCGCAACCGATTAGCGCGTCCCCAACACAACTTATTCAGCATCAGCCAAATATAGCAGCATCAGTCGGATTCGGACAGACTATACCACTTCATCGCGTCCCATCATGGTCATCACTTACGTAGAAATGCCCGCCATTACTAGATTCGGACAACACGTTCCCTTCTGTTAGTCAACACACCCTATATCATATATTACCCTATAGTATAGCGCCCGTATTTAATTATTTATATATTATTAATTAATAATTAATTTAATTTAATAATTAATTTAATTTAATAATTAATTTAATTTAATAATTAATTTAATTTAATAATTAATTTAATTTAATTATTGTCATTTTTATTTATTATCATTTTTATTATCACACGCGTACACACATGTGTGTATCCATGCATGTACGACGTCCATTGGACGACGTCACGTGCTAATCGATACGCCCCACCCACTTTAACCACGCCCCCTACTTCCCGAACGCAGGTAGATCGTGCCGTCGTGACCTGTACCTAGCCTTACAAAACATACGTCGACAGGAGGATATACACCGTCTCATAGTCGACAATGTTTCTCAGATGTGTCCGCGCATGCGCTCGAAGAAGATCGCTATCCGGAATAGAAGGAAACGACTGATCATGCGCAAGATCAAAGATCACGTGCGCGATTCTACGAGGTGTCCCCATTGTATAGAGGTTAGCGAGGCGGGCGTCGTGTGGCGGGCGTCGCGATAAACACGCCCCCTCCTCTCGTGGAGTACGAATCTAATCAAAAGTGTGAGAGATATTTTTCCGATGGTGGTTTCAATTGAAAAATCAATGATTATTGTATTTAGGGCTGTGGTTTTAATGATGAGACGTCGACGTCTCGTACGATCAGATTATTATATAAATTAAATAATGCTTACCTATATAATATATCAATAGTATATAAATATAGTATATGTAATAAATATAGTATATTATATTTATCACGTGACCTCTTACACGTGACCTCACCACAGATAAGATCGCGTGCCCCCTTCCAGATACAGATGTTACGCCGTCTCAACACGATGGTAAGTGAACTGGCGCCACCGGAAATAGAACCACGTGCATCGCCACCGGACGACGAACTTCCGGAAGATGAACCAACCGAAGAAGAAGATGAACTCGTTGAGCGATAATCGTTACCACGTGATCGGCGAGCGCGTGTACGTCACGTGACTCGTGCATTATGTAAGAAGATGTATTGTCTCGATGTCCGACTTGTATAGCTTTCCGATGTAACTATGTATTATGATGTAACTTTTACTATGATATCATCGTGATAGGTTCTTTATTGTGTGTGTGTGAATGTGTGCGTGTGTGTGTGTGAATTTATTAATATTATTACTATAAAAAGTTTGTGATATAATGAGATAGCTAGGGGGTCAGTGTAGCTAGAATAAAATTAAAGCTAGAATAAAATTAATACCATTGGAAAGAGGATGAAAAAGTAATATAAGTTTCATATTTTACTTTTTTGATATAATTAATAATAAAAAGCTATTGTCAAAAGAATGACAGGATTTTAGGGTATTAATTCAGACAGCTATTACATGTAAAATATA
Organism: Osedax fenrisi; assembly: GCA_964019155.1. Lineage (NCBI taxonomy): Eukaryota > Metazoa > Annelida > Polychaeta > Sabellida > Siboglinidae > Osedax > Osedax fenrisi. The sequence goes on from OZ025243.1 coordinate 82,480,822, forward strand.
CACATATTTAAACCTATACAATATAGGTACTTATTAAATATATTAGCTACTTATCTATATCACATTATATATATATATATATATCATATATAATCACACCATTGTATAATACCTATTTACAGTAATACATATATGTATAATTTATATAATATATAATGTTCACTTAAATTAATAATATAATTATATATATATATATATAAGTATATACATATTTAAAAATATTAATGGGTTACAGCTAATTACACTATATTGTATTTTAGTGATTTTATTATAAAGACAATTATTCCTTTTGTTCAACTTTAGGTGGAGCTATTCAATATAATATTACGTGCCTAATATTTATCATACGTATTATATAAACTCGTTCATTATACAATGTAAAAGCGAACATTGTTTATTAGATATGATTCATATTCTATTAAACTAGTCATATACTAAATGTTAAGTCTATTTCATTTACTTACAAATTCATTTGCAACATTATATACACTATATATTTAAACCATGAAAGAAAAATGTGTCCCCGTAGTCGAGATACAAGAATTAAATTATTGTTTATCTATAATTTAATATTATTATAAATAATATTCACTATATATTATATTAATTATAAATATCTATTAAAAATCATATAAAATTGTTAATATAATTGATGAGTATGACTTAAAATGTATAAAATAAATAATTCTCAGGTCACTATAATATAGTGACGCTTACAATATATTTGGAATAATGCATGTGTAATTAGAATTAATAATTATTTTAAAATAAAATATAAATATATAATTATATTTTCAATGTAATTATTATTTATTTTACAATTTATAAAATCTAATAATTTAATATCATCATCATATTATATACATATATTTTGGGAAGAAGTATATTATACTATCTATTTAATCAACATAATTAATTGTGAACACCTGACGCTCTTGGTAGTAGTATCGCTACAGAAATAGATTTAGGTTTGAAGCGGTTTCTATACTACACTGTGTTCAATGTTAAATAAAATGACATGTAATATAAATTATCTTTTACTCATTCAATAGATATGTATAGAATTTAAATCTCAAGGATACTATTTATTTCTTGTATATTAGAAATGAATACTTAGTTTTTCATCATATAAATATTAATTTAAAAAATTTTAAAACGAATTTTTATAAATTACACGTTAATGTATTGTGCATATTATGTAGCGTAAGTGTTATATCTTTTCTCAAAATCTTTATTATAGATATTGTTATATATATATCATATTTATTATAAATTAATTAAAATAAGTATTGATTAAAATATATTTATATATGCATTCAAGAACAAAAACTAGAGACATTTAAAATAAATTAAAAAACCTATTAATTATTATAAAATTAGTTAATTATATAATAATGAATGTGTATAAGATTACCTATAGTATAGCTAGGAAGTATTATATTATTACAAGTGTTGACGTTTAATATAATTCTATAATACATAAGTAATCATGACTACGTTTCTACATTAACTATATTCCTGTATGCAGAATATTTATAATACAGTATTATGTTTTTAATTAAATACATATATAATACACGGTTACATATGGAATCATGCACGAGATATAAAATCTGGTAAAATAATCATCCCGCGATCGGTGTCACAGATATGTTGTTATCTCGAAGATGAAACAGAGATTATACATTTATCTCTAAAGGCGTCGCAGAACAGACTGATATTGTTCATTTTGAAGGCATCACATCATGAACAGATGTTTTTCATCTCAAATATGTCACGTCACGGAAAGATACTACTAATATCTAAGGTATCACAACACAAACTGATGTTGTTCATCTTGAAGGCAGATAGTCCCGTATTGTTGTTCATCTCGAAAGCGTCAAGTCACTGTTATTGTTCGTCTACAAGGCGTCATGTCACTGATTGTTGTTGTTCATCTTCTAGGTGTCAGTTCACTTCTACAAAGAATTGTATTCATATGGTGAACAAAAAGTCCTACTCATAAACAACTGTATAATATATATATATATATATATATATATATATATGTTTTCATAATTTACAAAACCATAATATATGAATGAAACTGATTACTAGAATATTATCTTCTACTTGGATATTAACTGAAGTAGATTTAGATAAACCATATGACATGATATTACACATAACTCAAATAGTATTTTAATTAAGTATTATAAGTATGAACATAATTTGTATTTATATAACAATTAGTTATCTATTAAAGTGTTCAAATAAAGTATTTAAGTGAGATAGCAGTTGTATATATAATAAGTAATTTGATAGAACATAATATAATAGATTTCAAAATAATAGAACATTATAAGATATTGTAATGTAAGACAATGTAATAGAAATAGATACAACTAAAATTTAGATTATATATATAATGTTTATTAGGTTTCAAGTGATGACGTTTCAAGTTTCGAGAGTTGACCTAGATAATTATAATAATAATACCTATTAGTGTAGTATATATATATAAATATTATCATATATAAAACAATTTATTAAAGTTAATAATTACTAATATATAAATTATATATAATTAGTTAAATTTAACTTATAACATTTAATTAGATGACATTATTTTAGATTACTTTACAATAAAAAAATCTAACGAATTATGACAATATTAAAAAAAAAACATTAATAATTTATTTCTTAAATAAAATTAAAATTCATGTCATATTTAACATTTGTATATAATAATAATATCAGATTGGCAAAAGCCTGGATGAAATAAAAAGCATAGCTTGTCGAGTCTTTCACCCAATAGATTATACGGAGAAAATTTGATAATTATATTAATATAATGAAAATAAAATAAAGGATAGGATAACATTATAATTAATAAGATAATTACACGTATATTATTAATAGTTACACAAAACAATTAATACAAAATTAAATAAAAACAAAATTTAAATTTAAAAAAAAAAAAAATATTTTGTTAAGTATCAATTTTACATGTAATTTATATTGGTGACACGCATATTGACAATGGCGTCTCAACTTTCAAGGTGTGGGTTAGTCAAGTCCTAGGCCTTAAGGATCATACTTGCGCCAAGAGCATGAACACTGGCAACATTTACCGCCAATAAATGCACCTTTACTCCCAACTACACACCACTATCGATAATAATGCCACTCAATATAACACATCCAAAAATATAAATAGAATTAATATATTTTGTTTTTATTTGATTTTCTTAAATAATTAAAAGTAAACAAATTTATAAAAAAAACATCAACGATAAAATAATAATAGTAAAAAACTCCTCATAATCTTAATCATCATTTCATAAAATAATAAAATTAAATTATAAGTTAAAAGGGTATAACAAAAATATAAAAGATATAGTATAAAATAAAAATATAAAATAAATAATAAAATATAATATAAATAAAATATAAAGTCAATAATCAATAGTCATACATAATACTCATTAATACCATTAATCAATATATATCATTAGTCAATTATTACTGATCATTATCATTAGTTTATTATCTTTAGTCAAATATCATTAGGTGTAATCACCTAGTATAATTATCATTAATTCGTTATCCCAATTCAGTTATCATTAGTCAAATTTGTATCATTAGTTAATTATAAATAAAGTTAAAAATAAAATTAAAGTAATTAAATTCACTTCCTCTTCCTAAAATATAAAAACAATGTATATAATCTATAAAATAGTATAACAAAAAGCGATAAAATAAAAAGTATAATTTTTTAAAGTGTCAATTGTAAAATGCACTATTAAAATTAAGGAAGGTTACTCCACCAAAATATTTTATAAATAATATTCAATTAGAAAACGTTACTTTTTATAAAGATTTAGGAATAATATTTGAAAATAACCTTTTATTTAATAAACATATTGATTATATATGTAAAAAAGCTTATTTTTCTTTGAATTCAATTTTTAGATGCATTACTACAAAATCCCCTAGAGCATACTAAACTACAATATTAATAATTTTTTATTATTTCAGATTATAGTGATAAGTATTATATTGTTTGTTTCGTAATATTATTGGTATGTTTTGTTATTAACTTTTTTGTATAGGTATATTGGTTTATTTTATTTGTAACTTGTTTTGTTTATATATATATATATATATATATGTTTCAAATTTATTATAGGTACCTACAATTAAAATATAAAATTAATAAAGTACTAACTACTATTATTACAGATTTTGGTAATTATTAAATTATTTGTTTGTTTCATTCTAGTATTTGTTTTATTCTATTATTGGTTTATTTGATTTTTAACATGTTCTGTTTATAATATATTTAAAATTTAAAATTGAATTATTAAACTATATAACTAATAATGATTTACTAAAACAGGGTAACAAGATAAGAAGAGTTCTATAAAGTTAAAGTAGAAATTGAATATTTCGATGCCACTTACAAAATAATGTATTTTATTTCTATTTTCGATTATTTTTACGCTATCTTTTATTTCTATTTTGATCATTTTTCATTTATTTTTACTATATGATTTATTTATACTTTCGATTATTTTTCGTTTATTTTTACGGTAACTGTAAAACGTTTTAATTTCTTTAATTTTTTAATTTCGTATTATTCTTTGTTTATTTCTATAACGTATGTTATCGTTAGCAAATATCTATACTTTATACTTTCGATTATATTTTCGGATATGTATTTGCTTAAATAAATTATCAATCAATAATAATAATAATAATAATAATAATAATAATAATAATAATAATAATAATAATAATAATAATAATAATAATAATAATAATAATAATAATAATAATAATAATAATAATAATAATAATAATAATAATAATAATAATAATAATAATAATAATAATAATAATAATAATAATAATAATAATAATAATAATAATAATAATAATAATAATAATAATAATAATAATAATAATAATAATAATAATAATAATAATAATAATAATAATAATAATAATAATAATAATAATAATAATAATAATAATAATAATAATAATAATAATAATAATAATAATAATAATAATAATCATTCTGTCTCTATCGTTCAGAGTGAACAGACGTGTTTTCTAAAATTACTATTTCGAATCCAGATTCTATTTTTTCAAAATTGAATAGCATTCGAGATATACTGCTGCTATATTGTCTAAAAATAGTTAGTAGCGTTATATATTGATTTTCTATATTGTATGCATTTGTTCAACACACACCAATACATTTATAATATTATGTCTGTATTCTATATCTACAGATAATATATATATATATAATCCAATTTCTTGAATTAATATATTGTAATATATGTATTAATATAATAGCCTTATGGCTTGTTATTAATAAGTATACTTATTTATTAGTAATTTATAGGTATGACATGCTATATATGTACAAATATGTCTCAAGAAAAATTATTAAGTTGTTCATGTGGTAATCATATACACATTAAATGTTTACATAAGGCTAAAATATTATCAAACCATTGGTCTAATGGTAATCCACCTAAGTATGTGCTGGAAATTTTCGACTCTCCTAATTTTAATTTTAATTGTCTTTCTTGTGATAAAACTAATGCATCGAATTTAAGTAAATCTGATAATAATCATTCACTTAACCTATCTGACATTAATAATAATATAATGATAAATACTAAATTAATTAATGTAATTAATTCTAAAGTTAGTGAAATGATATCTAATCAACCTACAAAATCATATGCTAGTGTTTTGAGTGATAATTTTATAAATATCAATAAGTCTATTAATTCTATTAATTCTGATATGCATGCTATCAAAATTAACGATGAAAATACAGTTATTTTTGAAAATCTGCCTACAATTAATAATATGTCATTTGATAATAACTATTTAAATTATTTTAATAACATTATTTCCAAAACTTTTGATATTCCAAATTATAAATTTAACTCTAGCTTTAATTACAGTCTTAAATCTATTATTATAAAGCTTGATTCACCTATTTCGAAAAATAATATTATCAATAACTCTAAAATTAAATTAAATACAATTCATGATTTTAAAAATATTTTTACTAGAACATCTCTTCCAAATTCTGAAATTATTCGTAAAAAAATCCTATATCATGCTATAAAATCAAATATGTTGGACTCTAATATTAAATTGGTTTTCAACAAATTTACAATGAAATACGAGCTTCATAAATTAGTTGATAATAAGATTGACTGGCATTCAAAAATTCCCGAAGTTGATTATGAGAAGTGGTCCACATCGTTTATAACATATCAAAAATCGTTTTCTTCTAATGACAATTCAACCTGACTATCAAATTCATCTAATTTAAAAGTTATGTTTTCAAATTGTCGCAGTGTTAGAAACAAACTACCTTATTTAGAGTTAATTCTTAGTTCTAACATGTATGATATTGGTTGTCTTGTTGAAACATTTCTAACAAATGTTGATACTGATGCTTTACTCCTTTTTGGTAATACTAACTATAAAATATATCGTAATGATAGGAAATCTCATTCAGGTGGTGTAGCGATAATCTGCAAATCTAATTTAAATCCAATTCAATTATATTTCAATAATTTTAATAATATTGAGCATATTACTCTTGTACTACATTCTACTAAAAATATAAGATTATCTTGTATTTATCGTCCACCTTCAACTGATTTTAACACTCATAAATCGATTTGTAAATTTTTATTTGCACTATGTGATACAATTTCACCTACTATTATTGTAGGAGATTTCAACTTACCTCTTTATAATTGGAATGATAATACATTTCCTAATTACCCATCAACATATTGCGAATTTGAAAATAGTATATGTCAAAACTCACTCATTCAATTAATTACTTTTCCAACTCGTAATAATAATTTGCTGGATTTATTACTAACCAATAATCCTATGATTATTTCGAAAATTAATGAATGTCCCCCTTTTGGATTTGGTAAATATATTAGTGACCATATATCATTTTCATTTTCTCTACCTTTCCAAGCTAATTTAAAAATAAATCAAAAAGTTGGGCTAAATTTTAGAAAGTCTAATTTATATAGTATACATCAATACCTTTCTTCTATTGATTGGAATTTATTATTATCTAATTCAACAGATATTAATAATATGTTTAATATTTTTTATAATACTTTATATAATATTATTAATGATAATGTTCCAGCTTATAAACATATCAAAAATAAAAAAACGTATCCAAAATATATTCTACGTTTAAAAGTAAAATGTTTAAAATATTATAAAACTAGATTAGATTCACATAATAATTTTATAAATTGGAAAAATATTAAAAAATTATTAGATTATAACATTAAAAAATTAACTATCCATAGAGAAAAATTAATGTTATCATCTAATGACAAATCACGATTTTATAATTATATTAATTCAAGATGTTCCTCTTTTTCCACTATAGGTCCCATTAAATCAGACGATAATACATATATTTTTTCAGATACAGTTAAATCTAATATACTCAATAATCAATTTTCTTCTGTATTTATTAATGATAATGATAATATTCCTCATTTATCTCCACCTAAACATAATTCAACTATAAATAACTTTTTATTCTATAGGCATAACATAAGAAAGCATCTAATAAATCTCTCACTATCATGTACATTACCACCAGATAATATCCCTTCAATATTTTTCAAACAATTCTCATATTAACTATCTATTCCACTTACGATATTATTTAATAAAACTTTATCAGCTGGTGTATGTCCTGACATGTGGAAAGTAAGTTATATAGTTCCGATATTCAAAAAAGGTGACCCTTCAAATAGAGAAAACTATAGGCCGATTTCAATTACCTCAATTATGTCTAGAGTATTCGAGCGTATATTAGTTTAGGAAATTAATTTTTATCTAGAACGTAACTCATTAATTACTGATTCTCAATTTGGATTCCGTCATAAAAAATCTGTTGAACTGCAACTATTAAATTGTTATACTAAATGGATTACTGCAATTGATAAAGGCAGTTTTATTGATATCATATATCTTGACTATGCTAAAGCTTTTGATAAGGTCTCTCATAGTAAATTACTTGTCAAATTAACTAATTTAGGTATATGTGGTAACATACATTCTTGGATAAGTAGTTTTCTATCTGGTAGATCTCAAAGAGTAAGAGTTAACAATAAAATGTCTGATACAGTTAAAATAATATCTGGTGTTCCACAAGGATCTGTAATAGGGCCTTTACTATTTCTAATATATATCAATGATTTAGTCGAAGTGATTGATAAAGATATATCCATTAATCTTTTCGCGGATGACACTAAATTGAGTTTTATATCCAATGACATAGATCATAGATATAAATTACAACATAATATTGATAAATTTTATGAATGGTCTAATTCTTGGCAATTAGAAAACGCTGCAAAAAAATCAGCTGCTCTTACATTAGGTAATACTAATAAACCATTGTATACTATAAATAATGTTTCAATAGTAAACTGTAGATCGTATCGTGATCTTGGTATCAAATTTGATCCATCATTACATGTCTCTGAACATATTGGTGTGTGCTGTACAAGTGCATATTGTGTTATCAATCGTATATTTCGCTACATTTCGTTTCATTACTAATAATATGCCAGCTATTAGAAAAGCATATATATCATATGCTAGACCCCACCTTGAATATGCGTCGACAGTCTGGAATCCGGGATTAGATGCCAGGACATTCAAAGGACTGAAGATAAAACTAGATAAGGTCCAAAAATTCTTTACGAGAAGATTAATCGAGAGATGCGGTTTACCTTATAAACCTTATAATGAAAGATTAATATACCTAATTCTAGATTCTCTAGAAATCAGAAGAACTAGATTTTATCTTGTTATGGTATATAAGCTATTTAACGGATTGGTATCTATGAATACATCATCTATTATTAATATCAAAAAGACCAGCTATAATACCAGAGGCCATTCTCTGCAAATTAGTATGAATACATGTAAACTAAATGTAACAAAAAATCTACTAAATAATCGAATAGCTAAAATTTGGAATGGTCTTGATGAACATATTGTATTAGCAAATAGTTTATATACCTTTAAAAATCATATTAAAAAAATTATAACTTAATATTTATTTATACATATATATATATATATAAGTATATATATATAATTTTATAAATTATTAATTTTAATTATTAATTGTTTTTATCACCGGCACATGTGATACGTTTCTAATTTACTATTGTTATTTTTATATGTGTACTATCTACGTTTTGTTGTCGTTTTGTGAATTTATCACTACATATTGTTAATTATTACTAAATCGAACTTGAAAAATTCATAATAAATATTCATTCAATTCAATTCAATTCAATAATAATAATAATAATAATAATAATAATAATAATAATAATAATAATAATAATAATAATAATAATAATAATAATAATAATAATAATAATAATAATAATAATAATAATAATAATAATAATAATAATAATAATAATAATAATAATAATAATAATAATAATAATAATAATAATAATAATAATAATAATAATAATAATAATAATAATAATAATAATAATAATAATAATAATAATAATAATAATAATAATAATAATAATAATAATAATAATAATAATAATAATAATAATAATAATAATAATAATAATAATAATAATAATAATAATAATAATAATAATAATAATAATAATAATAATAATAATAATAATAATAATAATAATCATAAATCATTTTTCTTTTTCCTTCAATATTTTATCAAGTTCAAATAGTATAACTAATATTAGGATATCCTATTCAACCAAACTTTAAAAAAACAAATGAAATGTACTTTAATAAAACTCATTTTACTAAAATATACAATGGAAAAAAATACTCTCCTATGAAATTATTTTATATTAATCCATAATATCAAATTCTGTAAAATAAATCTAGATATATATTCTATAAGTTCTACTGATAAATGACATCAGAATGTAAACATTAAGAATTATTTTAATCTTCTATTTTATGAATCGATAATTAACTAAGTTGCTAAATATTGCACTTGTTATTAAATTGGATAGTATTCAAATTTAGATGATTCTTAATGTATTTTTCTGGATCGATTAATAAAATATGTGGTAATGAATATATTTACGTGTTTTTACAATTGTTCTTAATAATATATCAGTAATTACATGGATATCAACGTTAAGTATTTTGTTCGGTTGAAAAAGATGTAGATGAACACTCATAGTTTCACTTTACTATTCCAATTCATGAAAGTGGTCAATGATTTATTTCTGCTAGAAATATAGTTCCGGTCTCATACACATTCTGTGATTTAACATTACCTAGAATATATGATTAATATATTCATATATTAATAAAGTGTATTGTATAAGATTCGGTTACTAAAATTGTATCTTTGGCTTATATAAATTCTCTTTAAATTTCAGATGTGGTGGCCTACAGATATCAATTACTCCTATGTATATTAACAATAAAGTTATACTACTTTATCATTCCATTATTCGAAATAAAGCTTGAATACTTATTTATGTGGAGATCTAGAGAATGCATAATTACTTATATTCCCAAATACATCAATAAGTTATTATTGTAATACTACTAAATGTATAGTATGTCTAAGATATATTGCTATAATATATTATCGTAAACGTTGGCCTTAAAGTGAAGTATTAACCTGACTTATGAACGTTGTATACTCTACCGTATAATAAATACAGATGGTGGATTTCCTTCTTTAGAAAAATCTAATTTTATCCCACTTATAATTTTACAAAATTTATATGTTTCAGTTATATGTGTCTGGTGTAGGTAAACCAGCCGCCATCGATATATTAATAACCTCTACGCTACATAATCCAATGTTTTAAGTGTAATAATTTCTTTTTGTTTTGCATCTGGATGACATATCTAATAGTGAGATGAATTTTAATTTCTATGATGCAGGCACTATGTTTATCATTGAGATATCTGTATTTGAGATCAGATTTCTTAGGAAAGTTTCCAAATAACGGCCTCACAAATATATGGAATAAATATAAATCCATAAAATAGATTTAACAAAAATTGTCTATATCTATACACCGACGAAATACATATATGATTTTATCTAGAACTAATATTTCGAAATATATAATTAGTTTAGTTTATTTATTTTATTTTTGTAATATAATATATTTATAATTTTTATATTATTAGTTTGTATTAATTAAATTTTATTTAGTTTTGCTCAATACAATTATAAGAGGTCGACAAATTCAATTATGATATTCGATATATATTTGTATTTGTTACACCCTTCTGATTTATATATATATATATATATATATTATTTTAATTAGATTTATGTAATTATTCTTTTAACTATATTATTATTGTAAAATGTAAATTAATAATATTAAAAATAAATTTATTATTTAATATTCAATATATTTTCTTATTTCAATGTTGATGAAGTCATTCTAATGTGTTTAGATATATATTAATATACACACATATACTAATATATATATATATATATATATATATATATATATATATATATATATATATATATATATATATATATGTATATACATAATTGTGTTTAATATGATATAATATTGTTTTGCGAATCAGAGATAAAACACTCCCTCGCAACTTAATTAATTTTAATCTATCACGCCGTGAGCAGTAGCATTGAAATCACTAAATATATCGGGTTTACGCCATTTACATACAACAAAGTTTTTATTATTCTTATACATTACATGTAATATAAGGGTGTATTTTTGTCAGTAGTGGTGTAGACACATATATATATATATATATATATATATATAATTAAAACTAAACCCATAACATTTTATACGTTATTTATCGTACGGCAGTTATCGACATCTATTAATTATTAATTATTATGTCATATTTCATTTAATATATTTTTTTATATTATATTATACTATATTATATATATATATATATATATATATATCTACAACTTTGACTTTATAATATATATATATATTAAACTGCATATGTAGTTCAGTTAGCTAATGCGTCAGACACGCAATCTGTAGGGCACGATTTCGAGCCTCATAAGGACCAATAAATAGGCCATAACATATTATTTAGAAGTAATCTTATATAATTGTATATACATAAATGATCGGCTCTCATTAAAACCATGGATGCCTTAAAATGAGATCGGCTTCGAAGGGACATTTGAGCCAGATATGGATATAAGTTAAAACTTGATCTAAGTTCCTGGATGGGATGAAAACATCCCTAGGACTCCATACAATAACAATAACAATAACAATTTATTTGAATAAATATATTTGTTTATATTATATTATGTATATATATATATATATATATATACATATCTGCAACCTTGACTTTTTAACATATATATATATGAATAAATGAATAAATGAAATCAGTTTATAGACATACAATTTATATCATATGTATCTAGAGGATAGCAGTGTAAGCATCGGTTCAATTTTGTCATAACATGCAATACATCCAATATGTTCATGTACAGATTACAATATTAGTAAATTAATAATATAATAATAATGATTCATGTGATAGAATTATTGTAATATAATTAGTAAATGAGACAATAAAATAGAAGATACATAATTAAATTAAAATTAATAATAAAATAAGTTAATAACATAATTGAATATTAAAATTTATTAAAATATATATTAGCAAAAATATGTAACTTTATAAAATTGTAATATAGAAAAATAAATAAAAATAGTAAATTATTATAAATATGTATAAAATAAAAATATCTAAAAGTATGTTATACAATTAAAACAACTAAACAAATTTATCATAATTAAATAAGACGTGCAATGGCACCACATTCCTGTCAAATTATAGATGACTAATAATAATACAGATAATAATTTAAAACACCAAACGAAACAAGATGAAAAACAAATATAAATATTAAAAAGTATATAAAAACTAATGTTTACTTATAAATAAATATTTTAAAGTTTTAGAATAATTACATAATTTATATTATTTTTCCTTACGTTGGTACTTTAAAAAATATTGTATTTTGAAATTTATTTGATTTCATAAGTAATAGGATCAATTTATTTGTTAGTTTACTTATATTAAAATATGAGTTATAATCTAATTTATATTAATTATTTAAGAAACAATAGATTAATGATGTATTTCTATATATATAATTACATCTTCAAATTTTTAAATATTTTTTTTTTTAAAAAGGACCAGTATTTGTTAGACGTATTAATGGTAATTTTGATTTATCGATTATTTGCTTATTAATAATTCTTATAACTTTTTTCTGTAATATAATGTTTTTGTTATATTTGATTTATAAGTATTTGACCATATTTCCATCCCATATGATAAATTAGATAAATATGACTAATTATATAAAAAAGATAATATTTGTATAGTATTTTAATAATATACTATAAAATATACAGATTAATTTAATTATTAAGAACTTTAATTATTATCCTATGTTAACTGGTGAATAATAATAACTAACTCTGGGTACTCTCGTAATTACTTTCATTCTTGATGTTTTCTGTTGAAAAAATAATTATGTTTATATAAATATTTATTAAAGTGAATGATATAAGTGAGTGTCACATATATATATATATATATATTACCTTTTACCAGATGATTCTTATTCCGAGAAATTGTAATATACATCGTCACACATACTACACATACCATTATTACAAATCCAATTACGAGTAGTATATATATGTTGTATGTACTTCCTATTTTAGTTTAAAAATTATTTAAACAATTATAAATAGTATTATATATCATAAATCATACATTATATTACATAATAAAATATAGTTTTAATAACAATATTAAATAGGGTTCATGTTAAGAAATATTTCAAAATATACATATATATATATTTATTGAATTGAATTGAATTGAATTGTTTATTTAAACACCAATATAGTGGATGCCCTATCTGGTGTATAATAATAACGAAAAAGAATAAAAACAAACGAATAGAAAATACAAAATAACAAAAATTTAAATTAAATAGATTTAGATATAAATATTAAATAACGCGTATACAAAAATAAATTAAGAAGTGTTTAAATAATGTTTTAGTTTCTTTCTAAAACAATATAAGGATTGGACCTTCCGTAAGTCATACGGTAGGACGTTCCATATGCGAGGAACAGCGGAGGAGAATGCCCGATTACTAAATCCATTGAATAAAGTATTGCTCTCCAACAGTATTGGATCAGATGTTCGAATCTTCTTCAGTATGCGACGACGTTTTAGTTGATTATGCAGATAGTCAGGCTTACCTAGGAATATAGATTTATGAGCTAGACAGAGTAAACGATATTTGCATCGCTTTCTAAATAATAGCCATTTAAGATTATGTTGGTGTTTATCTGTTTTAAAATGTTCACTACGATTGCTATTATAAATAAGGCGTATAGAAGCGCAAATAATTCTATCAATCTTTTTGACCTCTATATTCTTTAAGTCACTAAATAATGATCCGCAATAATCAATTATGGATAATACTAGAGCATTAATAAGTAGTTTAGTAATACGATTAGAGCAATACTTTCTAATATGTCTAATCCTACGTAGATGAAAGTTAGCTGATTTTTATATAGAATTAATGTGAGCATCAAAAGATAATGTACTATCGAAGACAACTCCAAGATTACGAACTGAATCAGAAGGATGTATAACCCTACCATCAATGATTACCGGTGGAAAAGTAGTATATATCCTAGATACAATTAGTAGTTCGATATATATATATATATATATATATATTTATATATATATATATACATCGATTGCTAGATCAAATTATTTAATATGGAGATCAGTAAATAATCCCCGTTATGGTATAGTTTATGATAACATGGTTATGTCGAGGAGAAAGTTCAAATATGAGTTACGCACAAGTAAAGCTTATTATAGCCGAATAGAAGCGAATGATGTTGCATTCAAATTAATAAATGATCGTAATTCATTTTGGAAAATTGTATCTAGTAAATTAAAAAAAAACTTATCAATACAAAATAATATTGATAATGTACATGGCTTATCTGATATTGTAAAATTCTGGTTCAATCATTATAGTTGCATTTTCAATAGATGCAAAGATGGTCATTACCCCTACCAAATAGTGGATATTAATGAAATAGTTTATACAGATAGAAATGAAATATCATCTATTATTAAGACTATTAAAAAAGGTAAAAATGTGGGTCCTGATGGATTATCAGTTGAACACATTAATTATGCAGATAATACTATTATAGATACACTAGTATTACTAATCAATAACATGCTTCTAAATTCTTATTTCCCGAGTAAGTTAATTGAATCATATATTTTTCCCATTGTTAAAAATAAAAACAAAAGAACTACTGATTCAGCGAATTATAGGCCCATATGTATCTCTAATGTAATTTGTAAGATAATTGAGAAAGTAATTTACAATAGAATATATAAACTATTATCTACTCATGATAATCAATTTGGTTTTAAAGCAAAGCTTGGCACGGAAATGTGTGTCTTTTCCCTAAAACAGTTGATCAATGATTATAAAAATAACAACACAAATATGTTTGTTGCATTTTTAGATGCATACAAAGCATTTGATAATATAAGTCACAATATACTATTCGAAAGATTAAGGAATAAAAATGTTCCTATATACTTAATTAATTTTCTAAATTATTGGTATCGAAATCAGCGTATATATATTAAATGGGGAAGCTATAAATCTGATAAGTTTAGTGTTGCTAATGGAGTGCGTCAAGGTGGGATATTATCACCTTTACTATATAATATTTATACTGATCCAATGATAGGTAATCTGAACTCTATTAAAACTGGGTATTGTATTAATGGAAATATAATAAATAATGTGTGTTATGCGGATGACACAACCTTATTCTCACCCTCGCTATCTGGTTTGCAGCTGTTGATTGATTGTTGTCAGAAGTTTGCAAATAGTAATAAAATAACATATAATATTGAAAAATCTGTTATCCTACCAATTTATTATAACAAATCTCATCATAATCCAATTAAGCTACGTATTTGAAATACATACTTGAGAGTAGTAAAAGCTTATAAGTATCTTGGACACTGGATTTCTGATAATTTATCTGATGAGATGGATATAAACTGTAATATTAAACGTCTTTACACAACTAGCTATTCTCTATCTAATAGATTTAGAAACTGCTCGAAATATGTATGTATATTGCTTTTTAAAACATTCTGCTCTAATATGTATCTTTGTAGTCTATGGGATACAGATAATGCTTACTTTAAAAAAATTCAAGTAGCATATAATAATGCATATCGCATATCTCTAGGCTATAAACCTAGATGCAGTGCATCCGAAATGTACCTATATGATAATGTCGATAATATTATTATAAAATTACGTAAGTCGTATTACTCACTATATAATCGTGTTAAATTATCTGACAATTCTATTATTAAAATGATATATTTATATAATGTTTCTCGCCCGTCGTCAATATTTAAAACATGGTGTACATCATTGTTTTTTTAACTATATATTATTTGTAATTATATACTTATATATATAGATATGTGTTGTATAGTTGTATTTAATTTTTTTTTTGTTTTGTTTATCTATGGACTGTTTATGTCTGACTCAAATAAATAATAATAATAATATATATATATTGGTAATAAACTCGATTGAAAATAATTTACAATAATATTAATTTATATTTTATAATAATTAGAATTAACGTAATATCTATATTATGCTTGACAAATCTTACTCGCCTTTTTCTACACTTAACTACGGTTATTTTCTTTCCCCAAACTGATTTTTCGTTACAACTCAAACCATTAATTTATGAAATTTGTAAAGTATAATATCGATTCTCAATCATTTAAAAATGTAGTTATTTTAAATATTAAAAATAAATCTTAAATATCTAATTATATTTTACAATATGCCGAAAAGATTTTCTATTTTTCATAATGTATTACAAATATAAATTGTTACCTAAGAAACATACATTTTTATACATGTTTACCCTAATTACACGTAATATCGACACCCCTTTTATCTCAGAGTTAAACAAATAAAATGTAATTTAAATACATATTATATTTCTGGTATATACCTACTCAATACTTATAAATAAAATTTTTGAAATATTTGATTGAGAAATAATAAAATTATGGTGATGTATTATTAAGGTGTATGTATTCGAGTACTCTCTATCTATAATTCATGAATCAATATATTCTTTTACCCCTAGATATATATTTAATCTAATTAAAAAATGAAAAATAGTACCTTCTCTTCGTTACCAAAATGTACTCTCCTTGTCATCCGAAACTCTAGTAAAACTTCCCTAAATTCTTGAGCTTTTAAAAATACAGATTATACTATGGAATTCCCCCCTCCTACCATTAGTTCTACTAGATCCATAGATTTGTATTTTACATTTGTAAACTATAAATCTATGACTAGATCACAGAAAATATTTATAAATCTTACTTATTATTTTCTCTCTACCTCTAATCACTAAATCATCCAATTTATTATTTGTATGTCATGTTATCTATAATGTATTATTATTATCTAATTATTATCTAATTATTATTTTCCTCCTGCACGAACGAAAGGATCTTATACAACCCTATGTATGTGCCGAATAAACCGTATATCATCATCATATATATATATATATATATATATATTAATGGATATTATAAGTTAAAACAATAGTTGATATATGTTCCTACTAGTTATATGTGTAACTTATATACAAGGAACATAATACTATAATAAGTTATATGAGTATACGAGACAATCATACTGTGTAGAAATACGCTTAGTTAAGTGTTAATATGTTATATTATAATATGCTTACCTCTTATGACTTCGTGACCTTTTGGTTTGAGTTATATAATTAGAGTTATGTATATTGAGTACAAGTACATGTATTAATAATTTATTATCTTAAATAGGCGATCTATGTTATATATATTATATATATATATATATATATATATATATTACTATTTATTATATAATAATATGCTTATAATATGGTAATAGCAAATTCATATGATAAATTATATAAATATTATACGAGGATATTATAAATAAAATTGTTTATATTTTAAATTATGCATATTATATTTAATACTATATAACCTTCATATAAATCAGCTATTAGTAATGTCAAATTAAATTATTAACAAGATAATTATATAAATTATACATCTATCTATCTATCTATCTATCTATCTATCTATCTATCTATCTATAATAATAATATAATAATAATAATAATAATAATAATAATAATAATAATAATAATAATAATAATAATAATAATAATAATAATAATAATAATAATAATAATAATAATAATAATAATAATAATAATAATAATAATAATAATAATAATAATAATAATAATAATAATAATAATAATAATAATAATAATAATAATAATAATAATAATAATAATAATAATAATAATAATAATAATAATAATAATAATAATAATAATAATAATAATAATAATAATAATAATAATAATAATAATAATAATAATAATAATAATAATAATAATAATAATAATAATAATAATAATAATAATAATAATAATAATAATAATAATAATAATAATAATAATAATAATAATAATAATAATAATAATAATAATAATAATAATAATAATAATAATAATAATAATAATAATAATAATAATAATAATAATAATAATAATAATAATAATAATAATAATAATAATAATAATAATAATAATAATAATAATAATAATAATAATAATAATAATAATAATAATAATAATAATAATAATAATAATAATAATAATAATAATAATAATAATAATAATAATAATAATAATAATAATAATAATAATAATAATAATAATAATAATAATAATAATAATAATAATAATAATAATAATAATAATAATAATAATAATAATAATAATAATAATAATAATAATAATAATAATAATAATAATACTAATAATAATAATAATAATAATAATAATAATAATAATAATAATAATAATAATAATAATAATAATAATAATAATAATAATAATAATAATAATAATAATAATAATAATAATAATAATAATAATAATAATAATAATAATAATAATAATAATAATAATAATAATAATAATAATAATAATAATAATAATAATAATAATAATAATAATAATAATAATAATAATAATAATAATAATAATAATAATAATAATAATAATAATAATAATAATAATAATAATAATAATAATAATAATAATAATAATAATAATAATAATAATAATAATAATAATAATAATAATAATAATAATAATAATAATAATAATAATAATAATAATAATAATAATAATAATAATAATAATAATAATAATAATAATAATAATAATAATAATAATAATAATAATAATAATAATAATAATAATAATAATAATAATAATAATAATAATAATAATAATAATAATAATAATAATAATAATAATAATAATAATAATAATAATAATAATAATAATAATAATAATAATAATAATAATAATAATAATAATAGTAATAATAATAATAATAATAATAATAATAATAATAATAATAATAATAATAATAATAATAATAATAATAATAATAATAATAATAATAATAATAATAATAATAATAATAATAATAATAATAATAATAATAATAATAATAATAATAATAATAATAATAATAATAATAATAATAATAATAATAATAATAATAATAATAATAATAATAATAATAATAATAATAATAATAATAATAATAATAATAATAATAATAATAATAATAATAATAATAATAATAATAATAATAATAATAATAATAATAATAATAATAATAATAATAATAATAATAATAATAATAATAATAATAATAATAATAATAATAATAATAATAATAATAATAATAATAATATTGGATTTGGTAAATATATTAGTGACCATATATCATTTTCATTTTCTCTACCTTTCCAAGCTAATTTAAAAATAAATCAAAAAGTTGGGCTAAATTTTAGAAAGTCTAATTTATATAGTATACATCAATCCCTTTCTTCTATTGATTGGAATTTATTATTATCTAATTCAACAGATATTAATAATATGTTTAATATTTATTATAATACTTTATATAATATTATTAATTATAATGTTCCAGCTTATAAACATATCAAAAATAAAAAAACGTATCCAAAATATATTCTACGTTTAAAAGTAAAATGTTTAAAATATTATAAAACTAGATTAGATTCACATAATAATTTTATAATTGGAAAAATATTAAAAAATTATTAGATTATAACATTAAAAAATTAACTATCGATAGAGAAAAATTAATTTTATCATCGTGACAAATCACGATTTTATAATTATATTAATTCAAGATGTTCCTCTTTTTCCACTATAGGTCCCATTAAATCAGACGATAATACATATATTTTTTCAGATACAGTTAAATCTAATATACTCAATAATCAATTTTCTTTTGTATTTATTAATGATAATGATAATATTCCTCATTTATCTCCACCTAAACATAATTCAACTATAAATAACTTTTTATTCTATAGGCATAACATAAGAAAGCATCTAATAAATCTCTCACTATCATGTACATTGCCACCAGATAATATCCCTTCAATATTTTTCAAACAATTCTCATATGAACTATCTATTCCACTTACGATATTATTTAATAAAACTTTATCAGCTGGTGTATGTCCTGACATGTGGAAAATAAGTTATATAGTTCCGATATTCAAAAAAGGTGACCCTTCAAATAGAGAAAACTATAGGCCGATTTCAATTACCTCAATTATGTCTAGAGTATTCGAGCGTATATTAGTTGAGGAAATTAATTTTTATCTAGAACGTAACTCATTAATTACTGATTCTCAATTTGGATTCCGTCATAAAAAATCTGTTGAACTGTAACTATTAAATTGTTATACTAAATGGATTACTGCAATTGATAAAGGCAGTTTTATTGATATCATATATCTTGACTATGCTAAAGCTTTTGATAAGGTCTCTCATAGTAAATTACTTGTCAAATTAACTAATTTAGGTATATGTGGTAACATAAATTCTTGGATAAGTAGTTTTCTATCTGGTAGATCTCAAAGAGTAAGAGTTAACAATCAAATGTCTGATACAGTTAAAATAATATCTGGTGTTCCACAAGGATATGTAATAGGGCCTTTACTCTTTCTAATATATATCAATGATTTAGTCGAAGTGATTGATAAAGATATATCCATTAATCTTTTCGCGGATGACACTAAATTGAGTTTTATATCCAATGACATAGATCATAGATATAAATTACAACATAATATTGATACATTTTATGAATGGTCTAATTCTTGGCAATTAGAAAACGCTGCAAAAAAATCAGCTGCTCTTACATTAGGTAATACTAATAAACCATTGTATACTATAAATAATGTTTCAATAGTAAACTGTAGATCGTATCGTGATCTTGGTATCAAATTTGATCCATCATTACATTTCTCTGAACATATTGGTGTGTGCTGTACAAGTGCATATTGTGTTATCAATCGTATATTTCGCTGTTTCATTACTAATAATATGCCAGCTATTAGAAAAGCATATATATCATATGCTAGACCCCACCTTGAATATGCGTCGACAGTCTGGAATCCGGGATTAGATGCCAGGACATTCAAAGGACTGAAGATAAAACTAGAGAAGGTCCAAAAATTCTTTACGAGAAGATTAATCGAGAGATGCGGTTTACCTTATAAACCTTATAATGAAAGATTAATATACCTAAATCTAGATTCTCTAGAAATCAGAAGAACTAGATTTGATCTTGTTATGGTATATAAGCTATTTAACGGATTGGTATCTATGAATACATCATCTATTATTAATATCAAAAAGACCAACTACAATACCAGAGGCCATTCTCTGCAAATTAGTATGAATACATGTAAACTAAATGTAACAAAAAATCTACTAAATAATCGAATAGCTAAAATTTGGAATGGTCTTGATGAACATATTGTATTAGCAAATAGTTTATATACCTTTAAAAATCATATTAAAAAAATTATAACTTAATATTTATATATATATACTTATATATATATATAAGTATATATATATAATTTTATAAATTATTAATTTTAATTATTAATTGTTTTTATCACCGGCACATGTGATACGTTTCTAATTTACTATTGTTATTTTTATATGTGTACTATCTACGTTTTGTTGTCGTTTTGTGAATTTATCACTACATATTGTTAATTATTACTAAATCGAACTTGAAAAATTCATAATAAATATTCATTCAATTCAATTCAATTCAATAATAATAATAATAATAATAATAATAATAATAATAATAATAATAATAATAATAATAATAATAATAATAATAATAATAATAATAATAATAATAATAATAATAATAATAATAATAATAATAATAATAATAATAATAATAATAATAATAATAATAATAATAATAATAATAATAATAATAATAATAATAATAATAATAATAATAATAATAATAATAATAATAATAATAATAATAATAATAATAATAATAATAATAATAATAATAATAATAATAATAATAATACTAATAATAATAATAATAATAATAATAATAATAATAATAATAATAATAATAATAATAATAATAATAATAATAATAATAATAATAATAATAATAATAATAATAATAATAATAATAATAATAATAATAATAATAATAATAATAATAATAATAATAATAATAATAATAATAATAATAATAATAATAATAATAATAATAATAATAATAATAATAATAATAATAATAATAATAATAATAATAATAATAATAATAATAATAATAATAATAATAATAATAATAATAATAATAATAATAATAATAATAATAATAATAATAATAATAATAATAATAATAATAATAATAATAATAATAATAATAATAATAATAATAATAATAATAATAATAATAATAATAATAATAATAATAATAATAATAATAATAATAATAATAATAATAATAATAATAATAATAATAATAATAATAATAATAATAATAATAATAATAATAATAATAATAATAATAATAATAATAATAATAATAATAATAATAATAATAATAATAATAATAATAATAATAATAGTAATAATAATAATAATAATAATAATAATAATAATAATAATAATAATAATAATAATAATAATAATAATAATAATAATAATAATAATAATAATAATAATAATAATAATAATAATAATAATAATAATAATAATAATAATAATAATAATAATAATAATAATAATAATAATAATAATAATAATAATAATAATAATAATAATAATAATAATAATAATAATAATAATAATAATAATAATAATAATAATAATAATAATAATAATAATAATAATAATAATAATAATAATAATAATAATAATAATAATAATAATAATAATAATAATAATAATAATAATAATAATAATAATAATAATAATAATAATAATAATAATAATAATAATAATAATAATAATAATAATAATAATAATAATAATAATAATAATAATAATAATAATAATAATAATAATAATAATAATAATAATAATAATAATAATAATAATAATAATAATAATAATAATAATAATAATAATAATAATATTGGATTTGGTAAATATATTAGTGACCATATATCATTTTCATTTTCTCTACCTTTCCAAGCTAATTTAAAAATAAATCAAAAAGTTGGGCTAAATTTTAGAAAGTCTAATTTATATAGTATACATCAATCCCTTTCTTCTATTGATTGGAATTTATTATTATCTAATTCAACAGATATTAATAATATGTTTAATATTTTTTATAATACTTTATATAATATTATTAATGATAATGTTCCAGCTTATAAACATATCAAAAATAAAAAAACGTATCCAAAATATATTCTACGTTTAAAAGTAAAATGTTTAAAATATTATAAAACTAGATTAGATTAACATAATAATTTTATAAATTGGAAAAATATTAAAAAATTATTAGATTATAACATTAAAAAATTAACTATCGATAGAGAAAAATTAATTTTATCATCTAATGACAAATCACGATTTTATAATTATATTAATTCAAGATGTTCCTCTTTTTCCACTATAGGTCCCATTAAATCTGATGATAATACATATATTTTTTCAGATACAGTTAAATCTAATATACTCAATAATCAATTTTCTTCTGTATTTATTAATTATAATGATAATATTCCTCATTTATCTCCACCTAAACATAATTCAACTATAAATAACTTTTTATTCTATAGGCATAACATAAGAAAGCATCTAATAAATCTCTCACTATCATGTACATTGCCACCAGATAATATCCCTTCAATATTTTTCAAACAATTCTCATATGAACTATCTATTCCACTTACGATAGTATTTAATAAAGCTTTATCAGCTGGTGTATGACCTGACATGTGGAAAGTAAGTTATATAGTTCCGATATTCAAAAAAGGTGACCCTTCAAATAGAGAAAACTATAGGCCGATTTCAATTACCTCAATTATGTCTAGAGTATTCGAGCGTATACTAGTTGAGGAAATTAATTTTTATCTAGAACGTAACTCATTAATTTCTGATTCTCAATTTGGATTCCGTCATAAAAAATCTGTTGAACTGCAACTATTAAATTGTTATACTAAATGGATTACTGCAATTGATAAAGGCAGTTTTATTAATATCATATATCTTGACTATGCTAAAGCTTTTGATAAGGTCTCTCATAGTAAATTACTTGTCAAATTAACTAATTTAGGTATATATGGTAACATACATTCTTGAATAAGTAGTTTTCTATCTGGTAGATCTCAAAGAGTAAGAGTTAACAATCAAATGTCTGATACAGTTAAAATAATATCTGGTGTTCCACAAGGATATGTAATAGGGCCTTTACTCTTTCTAATATATATCAATGATTTAGTCGAAGTGATTGATAAAGATATATCCATTAATCTTTTCGCGGATGACACTAAATTGAGTTTTATATCTAATGACATAGATCATAGATATAAATTACAACATAATATTGATAAATTTTATGAATGGTCTAATTCTTGGCAATTAGAAAACGCTGCAAAAAAATCAGCTGCTCTTACATTAGGTAATACTAATACACCATTGTATACTATACATAATGTTTCAATAGTAAACTGTAGATCGTATCGTGATCTTGGTATCAAATTTGATCCATCATTACATTTCTCTGAACATATTGGTGTGTGCTGTACAAGTGCATATTGTGTTATCAATCGTATATTTCGCTGTTTCATTACTAATTATATGCCAGCTATTAGAAAAGCATATATATCATATGCTAGACCCCACCTTGAATATGCGTCGATAGTCTGGAATCCGGGATTAGATGCCAGGACATTCAAAGGACTGAAGATAAAACTAGAGAAGGTCCAAAAATTCTTTACGAGAAGATTAATCGAGAGATGCGGTTTACCTTATAAACCTTATAATGAAAGATTAATATACCTAAATCTAGATTCTCTAGAAATCAGAAGAACTAGATTTGATCTTGTTATGGTATATAAGCTATTTAACGGATTGATATCTATGAATACATCATCTATTATTAATATCAAAAAGAACAACTACAATACCAGAGGCCATTCTCTGCAAATTAGTATGAATACATGTAAACTAAATGTAACAAAAAATCTACTAAATAATCGAATAGCTAAAATTTGGAATGGTCTTGATGAACATATTGTATTAGCAAATAGTTTATATACCTTTAAAAATAATATTAAAAAAATTATAACTTAATATTTATTTATACAAATATATATATATATATATATATATATGTATATATATATAATTTTATAAATTATTAATTTTAATTATTAATTATTTTTATCACCGGCACATGTGATACGTTTCTAATTTACTATTGTTATTTTTATATGTGTACTATCTACGTTTTGTCGTCGTTTTGTGAATTTATCACTACATATTGTTAATTATTACTAAATCGAACTTGAAAAATTCATAATAAATATTCATTCAATTCAATTCAATTCAATTCAATAATAATAATAATAATAATAATAATAATAATAATAATAATAATAATAATAATAATAATAATAATAATAATAATAATAATAATAATAATAATAATAATAATAATAATAATAATAATAATAATAATAATAATAATAATAATAATAATAATAATAATAATAATAATAATAATAATAATAATAATAATAATAATAATAATAATAATAATAATAATAATAATAATAATAATAATAATAATAATAATAATAATAATAATAATAATAATAATAATAATAATAATAATAATAATAATAATAATAATAATAATAATAATAATAATAATAATAATAATAATAATAATAATAATAATAATAATAATAATAATAATAATAATAATAATAATAATAATAATAATAATAATAATAATAATAATAATAATAATAATAATAATAATAATAATAATAATAATAATAATAATAATAATAATAATAATAATAATAATAATAATAATAATAATAATAATAATAATAATAATAATAATAATAATAATAATAATAATAATAATAATAATAATAATAATAATAATAATAATAATAATAATAATAATAATAATAATAATAATAATAATAATAATAATAATAATAATAATAATAATAATAATAATAATAATAATAATAATAATAATAATAATAATAATAATAATAATAATAATAATAATAATAATAATAATAATAATAATAATAATAATAATAATAATAATAATAATAATAATAATAATAATAATAATAATAATAATAATAATAATAATAATAATAATAATAATAATAATAATAATAATAATAATAGTAATAATAATAATAATAATAATAATAATAATAATAATAATAATAATAATAATAATAATAATAATAATAATAATAATAATAATAATAATAATAATAATAATAATAATAATAATAATAATAATAATAATAATAATAATAATAATAATAATAATAATAATAATAATAATAATAATAATAATAATAATAATAATAATAATAATAATAATAATAATAATAATAATAATAATAATAATAATAATAATAATAATAATAATAATAATAATAATAATAATAATAATAATAATAATAATAATAATAATAATAATAATAATAATAATAATAATAATAATAATAATAATAATAATAATAATAATAATAATAATAATAATAATAATAATAATAATAATAATAATAATAATAATAATAATAATAATAATAATAATAATAATAATAATAATAATAATAATAATAATAATAATAATAATAATAATAATAATAATAATAATAATAATAATAATAATAATAATAATAATATTGGATTTGGTAAATATATTAGTGACCATATATCATTTTCATTTTCTCTACCTTTCCAAGCTAATTTAAAAATAAATCAAAAAGTTGGGCTAAATTTTAGAAAGTCTAATTTATATAGTATACATCAATCCCTTTCTTCTATTGATTGGAATTTATTATTATCTAATTCAACAGATATTAATAATATGTTTAATATTTTTTATAATACTTTATATAATATTATTAATGATAATGTTCCAGCTTATAAACATATCAAAAATAAAAAAACGTATCCAAAATATATTCTACGTTTAAAAGTAAAATGTTTAAAATATTATAAAACTAGATTAGATTAACATAATAATTTTATAAATTGGAAAAATATTAAAAAATTATTAGATTATAACATTAAAAAATTAACTATCGATAGAGAAAAATTAATTTTATCATCTAATGACAAATCACGATTTTATAATTATATTAATTCAAGATGTTCCTCTTTTTCCACTATAGGTCCCATTAAATCTGATGATAATACATATATTTTTTCAGATACAGTTAAATCTAATATACTCAATAATCAATTTTCTTCTGTATTTATTAATTATAATGATAATATTCCTCATTTATCTCCACCTAAACATAATTCAACTATAAATAACTTTTTATTCTATAGGCATAACATAAGAAAGCATCTAATAAATCTCTCACTATCATGTACATTGCCACCAGATAATATCCCTTCAATATTTTTCAAACAATTCTCATATGAACTATCTATTCCACTTACGATAGTATTTAATAAAGCTTTATCAGCTGGTGTATGACCTGACATGTGGAAAGTAAGTTATATAGTTCCGATATTCAAAAAAGGTGACCCTTCAAATAGAGAAAACTATAGGCCGATTTCAATTACCTCAATTATGTCTAGAGTATTCGAGCGTATACTAGTTGAGGAAATTAATTTTTATCTAGAACGTAACTCATTAATTTCTGATTCTCAATTTGGATTCCGTCATAAAAAATCTGTTGAACTGCAACTATTAAATTGTTATACTAAATGGATTACTGCAATTGATAAAGGCAGTTTTATTAATATCATATATCTTGACTATGCTAAAGCTTTTGATAAGGTCTCTCATAGTAAATTACTTGTCAAATTAACTAATTTAGGTATATATGGTAACATACATTCTTGGATAAGTAGTTTTCTATCTGGTAGATCTCAAAGAGTAAGAGTTAACAATCAAATGTCTGATACAGTTAAAATAATATCTGGTATTCCACAAGGATATGTAATAGGGCCTTTACTCTTTCTAATATATATCAATGATTTAGTCGAAGTGATTGATAAAGATATATCCATTAATCTTTTCGCGGATGACACTAAATTGAGTTTTATATCTAATGACATAGATCATAGATATAAATTACAACATAATATTGATAAATTTTATGAATGGTCTAATTCTTGGCAATTAGAAAACGCTGCAAAAAAATCAGCTGCTCTTACATTAGGTAATACTAATACACCATTGTATACTATACATAATGTTTCAATAGTAAACTGTAGATCGTATCGTGATCTTGGTATCAAATTTGATCCATCATTACATTTCTCTGAACATATTGGTGTGTGCTGTACAAGTGCATATTGTGTTATCAATCGTATATTTCGCTGTTTCATTACTAATTATATGCCAGCTATTAGAAAAGCATATATATCATATGCTAGACCCCACCTTGAATATGCGTCGATAGTCTGGAATCCGGGATTAGATGCCAGGACATTCAAAGGACTGAAGATAAAACTAGAGAAGGTCCAAAAATTCTTTACGAGAAGATTAATCGAGAGATGCGGTTTACCTTATAAACCTTATAATGAAAGATTAATATACCTAAATCTAGATTCTCTAGAAATCAGAAGAACTAGATTTGATCTTGTTATGGTATATAAGCTATTTAACGGATTGATATCTATGAATACATCATCTATTATTAATATCAAAAAGAACAACTACAATACCAGAGGCCATTCTCTGCAAATTAGTATGAATACATGTAAACTAAATGTAACAAAAAATCTACTAAATAATCGAATAGCTAAAATTTGGAATGGTCTTGATGAACATATTGTATTAGCAAATAGTTTATATACCTTTAAAAATAATATTAAAAAAATTATAACTTAATATTTATTTATACAAATATATATATATATATATATATATGTATATATATATAATTTTATAAATTATTAATTATTTTTATCACCGGCACATGTGATACGTTTCTAATTTACTATTGTTATTTTTATATGTGTACTATCTACGTTTTGTCGTCGTTTTGTGAATTTATCACTACATATTGTTAATTATTACTAAATCGAACTTGAAAAATTCATAATAAATATTCATTCAATTCAATTCAATTCAATTCAATAATAATAATAATAATAATAATAATAATAATAATAATAATAATAATAATAATAATAATAATAATAATAATAATAATAATAATAATAATAATAATAATAATAATAATAATAATAATAATAATAATAATAATAATAATAATAATAATAATAATAATAATAATAATAATAATAATAATAATAATAATAATAATAATAATAATAATAATAATAATAATAATAATAATAATAATAATAATAATAATAATAATAATAATAATAATAATAATAATAATAATAATAATAATAATAATAATAATAATAATAATAATAATAATAATAATAATAATAATAATAATAATAATAATAATAATAATAATAATAATAATAATAATAATAATAATAATAATAATAATAATAATAATAATAATAATAATAATAATAATAATAATAATAATAATAATAATAATAATAATAATAATAATAATAATAATAATAATAATAATAATAATAATAATAATAATAATACACAATTACAATTATTGGCGTGCCTAAATAAATGGACTTCTGCCATAAATGATAACAAATATATTGATATTGTATATTTTGATTTCAAAAAAGCGTCTCGCATATAAAAAGTCTCGCATATGAAACTTTTAATAAAATTAAAAGTTATAGGTATAGCAGGTAATATATTAAAATGGATTGAATGTTTCCTAACCAATAGGAAACAATATGTAAAATTAAATCACTCATATTCCAAATTCAAAAATGTACTATCAGGTGTGCCCCAAGGCTCAGTTATTGGACCATTACTGTTCATAATCTTCATCAATGATATTACTAATCTATTCACTGAAATAAATTTATATGCAGATGATACCAAAATACATCTACAATCAAATAATATATCCGATAGACAACTGATGCAATTATCAATTAATCAATTTCTATCATGGAGCAAAAACTGGCAACTTGATATAGCACCAAATAAAACTAATCTAATGTCATTAAATAGTAGTGTAATACCAACATATTATATAGAAAGTAAACTTATTAATAACTGTATATCAAATAAAGATCTAGGTATAATATTTGATAATTATTTTTATTTTTATAAGCATATAATAGAGTGTTGTAGAGGTGCTCTAATGACTATTAATAATTTATTTAGATGCTTTATAACCAGCGATGTTTCAATGCTTTTAAAAGCTTATATTACATATGCTCGGCCTAAATTAGAGTTTGCCACAACTGTTTGGAATCCTGGTCTTAAAGCAAGACGTTACAATGGACTAACCGACAAGCTCGAACGTGTTCAGAGATTGTTCACAAGGAGGTTATTTGGTATTTGCAGACTACAATATACTACTTATAATGAACTTATAAAATACCTTGGAATCAAATCTCTTGAACTACGGCGTATGAACAAAGACATGATTATGATATTCAAGCTAGTAAATAATCTATGCAAGGTTGATTACTCTGATATATTATATGTTACCAAGACAAATTCTAGAACACGTGTCCATTGTTATGTATATCAATGTAAAGTTCATGATCTTTGTAAACAACAACATGAACTCTAACCTAACTACTTCCTCTTGTAAATAAATATGTATTATCTTAAGCTGTGTTTTTACTTATAATAAACCTATCGGAAATCATCCAAGCCCACAAAGATCCGTGGCACCTCAAACTTCATAACGTTGCTAATGATAAAGAATTGCAACATAACAGCCATGACTTAAAAATCATGGCTAGTAAGTCACGCACAAATTTTCACATGAATTACCTAAATAATCGTATCATAAATATATGGAACAATCTAGATTATGACACAGTTCATTCTCCATCTTTGAACTGTTTCAAATCACGTATAAATAAAATTAATTTTAATAGATACTTATCTATTATGCGATCTATCACTTAATTTATTGTCATTTTTATTATTATCTTATTTATCATTACCTATAGCATGTAACCGTTCCATGTAATTCGTAAATTCAATATCTTTATATAAGATATATCATGTAAATATTATCTAATTTTATTTTAATATTATGTATTGCGAACGTTTGATATTTATTTTATATATATTAATTTTATTAAATTACTTATTTCCTATTGTTAATTTAAATGTTTACTGTATACTTTAATATTTATATTTATGAATTATCATGAATAAAATTCAATTCAATAATAATAATAATATTATACACTTATGATATACGAATTAAGTTCAGATTTTAAGTTATTGATGTAAGTATTATTATTAAGTTTATATAATCTATGTATTATAGAAATAATAACATATTTTCCTTTTAATTATTTTGAAATATTGATTTATCTATGCAAATTAATATAATAATTATTATTTTAATTTTATATTAAAGTAAATGTAGGCTTACTGTGTTTAATAAATAAAATATTATTTTAAAAACTAAAATTATTTAAGTAATCCTATTTTACTACATTATCGTAATCTAATTCAGGTGACTCATGAACTACAATTTTAATAATAATTATATTGATAATACAAATGGAAATCATGTTGAACTAATTTCCCAATATTGAATATATAGCAATTGCATATTGATTAAATATTATATTCAGTATTAAAATTATTATTAAATGAAATTATATAATATATTATAATATATAAGTTAATATGTTGATACGATACTACTTACTACGCTAAGATACTAATATTTATTTTACTTTAATTTATTTTTATTTATTTATACTAATATTTATATAATTTTACGTTGAACTTACATCAACAACTTAATAGTTTAGAACTTAAGTTGACCTTAAGCTATGAATTTAAGTTTAACTTAAGTTATGAACTATATATATATATATAGTATACTACTGAAGTATATGCACTAATATACGACTAGTCAGGTGTAATACAATTGTATATAGCTACTTAAGTAGCTATATACGTTGGCTATATTATTGTATAACATTTCAATGTCAATATATAAATATATCACTTGTAACTTGCTATTTTATAAATATATATATAGGAATATATATAATATAACAATAATGTATATAAATAACCTATTTACCTTACTTGATCAAATCACCTCCCTTCTCAAATATACCTCCTCAACCTCATCCCTTGACCCTCTTTCCCTCCCAATACTAAAGCAGATAATTAACACTGTTGCAACTCCCCTTCATCAAATCATTTGCGGTTAACTTTCATCCGGCTCCGTCCATCCCGATTTCAAAAAAGCAGTCATCACCCCTATCCTTAAAAAGCCCCACCTTGATTCTCTGACCCCCTCTAGCTACCGACCCATCTCTAACCTACCAATCCACTCTAAGATCCTTGAACGTGTTATCTCCTCCCAACTTATCACATACCTTACAACCAATGACATCCCCACATCTTTGAGAGTGCCTACCTTCCCCACAAATCCACCGATCCGCGCTAACACTCGTTATCTCTGACTTACTCTTCGGTCAAAACAATAACCGTGGCTCCATACTTGTCCTCATTGACATGTCTTCCGCATTTGACACCCTTGATCACAACTTGCTAGTCTACCGTTGTCCACCGTTCAACCATTGTCATTACTAGCATCGCCCTCAATTGGATCACCTCTTACATTTTCAATCGTTCTTCCACTGTTAGGATCAACTCAAACTCATCTCCCCCGCTCTATTACCCATAGTGTTCCCCAGGATTCTGTTATTGGTCCCTTCATTTTTAAAATGTACCTGCTCCCCTAGACATATTCCAAATATTTACCGACTACCCAGACATTTCCTTTCATACCTACGCCAATAACCTTCAATTCTACCTCAACTGCACCGACTCCCCCACTCGTGCCCCCAACCGATTCTCCTCCTGAATCAACTCTATACACCAATGGCTTACTTCCAACTCCCTTAAACTTAATGCCACCAAAACCGAAGCTATATTTCTCCACTTATCCCTACATTCCTCCACCCTCCGTGAACTACCCCCCATCTTACTAAACATGACTACCATCCCCTATTCTAAAGATGTCCGTAACCTTGGCCTACACATCGACTCCACTCTTTACATTGTATGAGATAAAGATCAATATCTTTTCTATGCTGATTATATATATATATATATATATATTGAGTTATAGAATTATATGACGATGAGAATATTACCTATAGGTTTATAAACAACACTAATTTTAAAATAACAACATTTCTATAAATTTCCAGTAACTAAGTTATACTTTTAGATCATAATTAATATATATGAATAGATATTTATTATGATTAAGTTCTAAAAGTTTCATATATATTTATCAAGTATATCAAAGATTATTGATGTTCAAATAATTAAAACTAAGTTTAAAAATAAAAAACATTAATATCAGTTTATTTTTAAAATATTATATATATTTTAATTTATATTTTTTAATATATGATTGAATTTATATATTTTATCTATGACATGTATAATTATTTGTATGCCTCATACTTTCATGCCCTATATAAATTTAAATACAATATAATAAATGTACTTATTTTTTTATATTATTATTTTTAATAAAAAATATTTATATTTCAAAAATCATATGTTTCGTCGGATTTTAATGATATTAGACAAGAATTACTTTATTTTGAATAATAATTTTTTATATTTTATAATTATTAAATAAATTATTTATATTATTATGATATTTTATAAACTTATTGTCAAACATACGTAATGACATCTCTTACATTCTTAATAAACTACTCATTAATTAATCAGCAAATCTCAAGCACTTAAAATATATTATTGTTAATCGAATATATATACAAATATATTGTAATATTGCATATTATATTTTAAAAGTAAATCATTAATTATTAAATTGAGATGTTTAAATTTTATGTAAATATGTAGTTTAAATGATATGCAGAAATAGAAAATTAAAAATATCATTACTTGTAATTCTAAAATAGTAGTTAAAAGTAGAGAGTTAAAAGTTGGAGAGTTTCAAATCTAAATTGATCAGATATAAATTGTCATGTTTTATGTTGTCTTATTATTATTATGAGACAAATAATAATGATAAAAACTAATACTTTATTCAAATTAGTTATATATAGGGGTTTATTTATTTTTAAATTTCTATGTAAACAAATATATGTAAAATTGATAAATTTATTAATTAACTAAATTTAACATTATTATTATACCAATATTTATTATTCAAGTGTATAAATTTGTATTTGATACGTTGTTTGTTCTATTCTTTATTGTAAATTCAGAGTCCTTGTTTTTCTGTAAATCATATTATTAGTTATCAATTAAGATAAAAATGTAGTTCATATAGAATATCACTATTTATAATGAACATCGCTGATGAATAATTAACTAAATATTAGTGATTGAATTATAACTGTAAGGATAGCTTTACATATTTATTTATAAACCTTATTTAAATCACTAAATGATATGTATATATATATATATATATATATATATATATATATATATATATATACATTTAAACTGTACACGTGTAATATTAATGATATCTATATTAGTTGACTAGATATCAAATGGAAGTTGTGATTTAATATCGGAGTGTATCACAATACAGATGTAGGACATTCGTGTGTATTTAGTGCATCAACACACATCAATAGACTGCTGTATACTTATGCAAGGACAGGACATAGGCAGTACTTCATAGCTACTGTAGTACGATTGGTCACATGAAACGAGTTGGTTGAAGTGGTAAGGGAGGGGGTAATATATTGACTGGGTGTAAATATAGAGTCTATAGACTATTATAATAGTAGATTGTGGAGGCAGTGGTAGATTATGATGGTAGTGGTAGTAGTGCAAGTACTACTACTACTACATATACATCAATGGTGGTAGTAGTAGTGCCAGTACTGCTACTACATATACATCAGTGGTGGTAGTGCCAGTATTACTACTGCATGTATAGCGTGTATACATAGGTGTACGACGTACCAGCATCGAGAAGTTACAGCCTGCGAGGGTATCGTGTATGAAGTGACGATACTGCAACGAGTCCCCAAAGTCTCCGTAGAATATGAACAGGGCGGCGGGGTTGACAGGGGTGTAGGTCTCGCAGTAAGTCAGCGCTAAGTGAGGGGTTGAGAGGGGTGCATGTTTAGTAAGGGGGTTTACTAAGGCGGAGCTTTATTGACGGGGTGAAACACCAGCACAGCCCGATATATCGGTCTGATTGTATAGGCCGATATCTTAGAATATAAAAATCGAGAAGTTTCGGTATCAATGGCTGTACCGATATCAGGTGGACGCAGCACGCCTTATGCACGGGTTTATATATAAATTACCTATTAAATATGTGAGTAGCCCTACATCTGTAAATTTTTTAAAACGAATAAATAACAGCCTACTTTTTATATCCCGATATCAGACTATTGCTGTTTTTTTTGGTGTGAAACCCATTTTATGCATCGGTTTTTGTATCAAGAAAGTTAGTCAGATAGCCAGATAGACAGTTGATACATAACGTATATACACTGTATACTATACACTATATATACTATTCAGCTGTCACCTGTCCTTATGTCTAACTTTCCATGCTACAAACATCATACCCCTACAGATTACTAATGTATGTGTAAGGTGTGTGTAAATAGTATGTTAGTAAATTACTAAATACATGAGTATACATGAGTACATCGAATTTGTGTATTCTATATTTATATTTTGATTTGAATGTTTAATCAGGGATGTATTTTTATTTATCAGGGTTTTTGGTTAATTTGTTTTTTTTTGTTTTTTTTTGGAAAGACAATTTTAACATCCATAAAATAATTTTAAATATCTTTTATATTCAAATAAATGTATCATAAATATAAATTATATTTCCATATTAACATTATCATATGAACAATACATATTTTGTAATACAATTATATAATATACCCGACAAACAATTTCATGAATAAATTCCGTTTTAATACACTTATTGATCCTTATAACACACTGAACAGTATAAATATACTGATATACTACTGTAAAGGGTGTCTACAGTAATGTTAAAAAAGTAGACCAAATAACTATGCAGAACTTTAGTTATATTGATTCTCTATAATAATAATTCTCTAGTTAACAAGAATTGAATTGACTTATAATTAATTTATTATTCAAATTTGATTTTATTTATAAAATTTAAAAAAAAAATAATATTTGTATAAAACTAATTAATTAATATCACTATATATATATAAATTCAATATATATATATATATATATATATATATATATATATATATATATATATATATATATATATATATATATATATATATATATGTAAAGTATACAGTTTTATAAAGAATATTTCAATAAATAAATTTTATATAATACAAATTATTTGATAATTAATTTATTAGTCTATATTAATTTGATTATATTTATGTAATTAATATATATATATGCTTTTATAAAACAGTAAACTCCTGATATTTCAGAATCGTAGGGACCAACAAAATGTGTCTGGAATATCGGGTTTCTTAGTTATCAGATTATTCTAACATGTATTTATATAGATTCCAATTCAAAGTTGCACTGTTAAAATGTATAAGATATCGGCAGTCTGAGATATAAATAAAATGTAAATATATCTAAAAAAAAACCATCAAATAAACCTAACAACTACAACGATTATTACAATATCAAGTACATGCGAAAGTGCATCATATATAATCTATATAAATATATATATGTATACATAGTCAGCTCTGTATATCTCAGAATTCAATGGACCAAAGAAATGTGTCTGAGATATAGAATATAGTTGTGATTAGATAAAAATGCAAACTTACAATTCTGATATGTCTGAGATAGGGGATCCCATTGGGGGTTTATGATATATCGAGAGATGACTATATACATAATCTATAAGTAGTAACCCTGGGCTGAAACACCGTCTATTAGATTAGGTTCTTCTAAAGTTTTGCAGACTACATCTGATGGGAGGGATGTATATTAGATGTTAATGTTTATATAGATGTTAATGTTAGAATTTCATTATAATTCAAATTAATTATTTTATTACAATATATTATATAACAATAATTGTTATCATATTATATACAACATTTATTAGATACAAAAATAAAATTATAATGACTAGGAATTTATTATTAAAATGTAATTTAAAAGATTCGAATTACCATTCAAACTAATGATTACAACAAGAGATAAAATATATAACACACTTTAAAATTATTAATAGCATTTTGTTTAGATTAAATCATTGTTATTAATCCCCACATAAAATATCATAGTTAGAATCAAAGATAAATTTAATTTGATAAAAGAAATATTTTAAAATAATAATTAATAAATTACATAATTAAAATCGTATGTTGAACATGACTGCTAGGTACATCCACGTTACAATAACTCTGACTGCAGATGTACATATTGCAACTCTACAGGCTTTAATAGATTGTGTTCTATTAGTTTAATCATTAATAAAGTTTAAATCACTATATTAAACT
The DNA here is from genome assembly GCA_964019155.1 of Osedax fenrisi. Lineage (NCBI taxonomy): Eukaryota > Metazoa > Annelida > Polychaeta > Sabellida > Siboglinidae > Osedax > Osedax fenrisi. The sequence goes on from OZ025243.1 coordinate 82,519,311, forward strand.
TACTAACTATGTGTATATATATAATAATAGGTTAGAGTGAAATTTGAAATAATCATAGCGATCTGGTTATGACTCGCGATAGTGATGTAACGTTATACGTGAATTAGTGACATTATTGAACTCCACGTATAACGTTACATCACTATCGCGTGTCATAACCAGATGGCCATAATTATTTCTAATTTCACTCCAACTTAATATATCTATAAATATATGTCGATTATATATTGAATGTTTATGTTTATTTAGACACTTAAATAAATCATAAATGATTTCTCAAAGGTGTATATAATAGAATACAAATAATAAAAGTAGGTAAACAATAAATACCAATAATAATAATACAATAAAATAGAATAAGCCGTACGGAAATTAATTAATAAAATAATAATGACAAACAATATTAATAATTCAGGTTACCACCTGAGATCAATTGTTGTATATATTTCATGAATGTTTTATGCGATTTTATGGATCTAATATAGGGCGGGAGTGAATTCCATAGCTTAGGACCAATATAACTCAGTGCCCGAGTATTCATTTTTGAGGGACGTAGAATAGGGGTAGATAGAAGGTGAGATGCATGGTTTCTAAGTGATGGAAGGGGAGCTCTTTGTACTAGAGAAGCAGAAATATATGAAGGGCAATTTGAAGAGTATATTGAGGAATGAACAATAGATAATATGCGATAAGCAGAGCGTTTGTTAAATGTGAACCATGGAGATATGTGTTGGTATGAGGAAGTAGAGGAATGATCTCGAATACGTAGGTTATATGTTGTACGGATTGATGAACGAATAACTCGATTTAAGGGAGAGATAGATGATAATGGAATATTTATAAGGATTGAGGAACAGTAATCTATGCGTGAGAGTACAAGGGAATTAACTAGAGTTTTAGTAAGAGATACAGTAATTGATTTTCGTATTTTTCTAATTCTAAATAGATGATAATTTGCAGATTTAGTGATGGCAGTAATATGAGGAATGAAGGAAAGTGTAGAATCAAAAAGTACACCTAAGTTAGATGCAGTAGGAGAAGGAGATATTACAATATTATCAATAAGAAAAGGAGGGAAGTAAGTTGGTGATGGAGAAAGATTCAACAATGTAGTTTTGGAAGTATTAAGGAGAAGATTATTAGAAATAAGCCATTCTTTAATGTCATTAGCACAATTAGAGAGTTGATTATTGAGACCTGGTGATGAATTAGTTGGAAGAAACATATATAGTTGTATGTCATCTGCATAAAGATGGTAATATATATTTGGATATTTAGATATTATGGATGGTAATGGGTATAAATAAATTGAGAAAAGTGAAGGACCGAGTACTGATCCCTGGGGAACACCATATTTCATAGGAGAAGGGGAAGAAAAAGAATTATATATTTTTACACTGCTACTAGGGTCAAATAGATATGAAGTAAACCATGAGAGGGATATATACATAAATGTGAATTTAACTTAATTTCATGTTAGTATAAGCATAGAACATTGAACACAACCTCTGGAGTATCGTGTTGTGTTCAGACATCTGATGATTGGTTGATCTGTCGGAGTGAAGGTTTGACTATTAATAACTGGGCACTGGTCAAGTGATGGCAATAATAATTGTATTCTAGTGCTGAGATTGAAATAGAATGATTGAGATTGATGGAGAAGAGAAGAGAAATACATAGAGAAATTAGAGAGGCAGGTAAGACAGAAATAGAAAGAGGTAAATAAAGAGAGAGAATGAGATATAAAGATTTATATATATATATAGAAAGAGAGAGAGAGTGAAATATAAAGATATATATAACGAAAGAGAGAGAGGCTGAGACAGAGAGATAGAGAGTGATAGATAAAGATATATATATATATATATATATATAGATAGAGGTAGAGAGAGAGAGAGTATATCACATGTACCATTGACACCATTGAAGAGAGCCAATGACCGATCAGTGAAGATAAGCGATTCTTTAGTCTTTATATGTTCGTATATCTATGTGTCATGCATGTAACGTTTTCATTTACAATATATAATATGTATATATATATAATATATATAGATTCATATATAAAATGTATATATGTATTTGATTCACAGATATATAATATTTATAGTAATTTTATAGTAATGTAAATTTCATTTATTAGACTGGTACTATACAAATGAAACTGATAACATTATAATTTTGTCATAAATTAATAGATTATTATTAAGACTTACTTTATCTTATTTTTTATATAGATTGGGTTCATTTTAGATTTTTTAACAACCTGAATAAATTAGAGCTATATGTTGTGAATATAATATACTAAAAATTAATTAAAAATATTTAATATATAGTGACCAGTAACTTTTTTTAAATACCACCTATCTATTTACATGTAACATTTAAATAAACACGAGTCACGCATGCAAATAACTATAAATTAAATAACTCTAACATTTTAACTATTATATAATATAAGTAGAGATTCAAATTAAATTAAATAAATCTTTAAAAAAACTATCTACAATATTATATAATCGAATTAGCGTTTATAGTATTTTTGATATAGCCAAGCCTATAGTCACACCCCTTGTGAATTCGCCGGCTACTAGCCGGCGGCTATAGACACTGGTAACCTATTATAACTGTGGTGAAGTAGAACTTAGTAGAATAGAACATTAATTATAACTACATGACTATGTACATTATTATTAATATATATAATTTTAATCAAAAAATCTTTTAATTAAAATATCATGTTATATCATTATAACTAAACTATAAAAACTATAAAAACACTAACAAAATTATGATTAATATTTCCTAGTAAAATAATATAGAAATGAGAATGTGTATCTATATTATTTAATCATTTTTGTAGTTATATTAGTATAAATTCATAAACACATAATATAAGTATAAGTTTATTCAGATAATTCAGTCATATAATATCATTTGTATAGTTGTATATATATAAATATATCAATTTTTCAAATAATCATATTTTTATTTTTTAATTACTTGTTTTTATTACTTATTTAACTATATTTGTTATGTATATATATAGGCTATAATAATATAGGAATAATAATATATTTTAATATACATATATACATTTATATATATATATATATATATATACGGATAATTATTTTGATAATACATCTATGCCATGATGTAATTATATTAATATATTAGATCTACAAAACAAACCTGCTTAACAAACGAATGCATGTGATAATCTTTGAGGTCGTTGTAGAGCAAGATGATGATATCGTCTGTGTATTGTTACGCTGATGTTTACTGTTATCATTATGAATAATATGTTTATTGGTTAAATATATTACAAACTTAATAAGTAAACCAATTAAGTTAATGGTATATCTAATTTATATCAATTAAACTAACCTCCGATTTTAACAATCTCATTATCTTTTATCGCTTTCTCATCTGATTTTATCTATTTGAAATAATGAATTATCATGAATAAAACTGATATTAGAATAATGTGTAATTTGGACTGTAAAACACATTAAAAATAAGTTACAGTGATTGTTATGTAATAATTAGAATCATACATAGTTAAGTATAGTTCACAATATCAATAGATGAAATAGATGATATATTTAATTATAATTTAAAATAGGATACATATTTATATAATAGGAAATTATTTATATAAAAATTATAATACCTTTAGATTTTTATATAAATATATATATATATATATGTATATATAAATTATAAATTATAATTATAGATGAAATGTAGATTTAACACTAACCTTTCCTATAATATCAGCATCTTTAGGTATGCAATAGTGGGAACATATTGCTGTAAAGGAGACAAATTAGAACAAATAATATTATTATGTATAGTAATTAGTATACGATATAAATGTATAAACAATATTTTATATGTAAATAAATATCGCAAAATATTAATAAAATAATTATGATCTGAAATAATTAAAGTATAAAGTTTAGATATCGTATTATTTTTCAGTAAATCTATAAATATTGTAACTTATCTAACAACAAGGCGTCGCATAATGTATAGTACTTGTATGATAACCCCAGAATGCAAAGTGTATGATTAACTGATGGCTACATACAAAGTGTATAGTGGATATGACTAACTGATGGCCACATATACTACATAAACTCGACAACTACTATACAATAAGGCTTTGATTCTAACCTTAAGAATTAAACATAAATAAGACTATGACAAGAGGAGATAATATCAATACTATTAACTTAATAACATGTTATAATAATACGTTATTTATAACATGTACAAGTCTTCTTGAGGGGTCCATTTTTATCTGCTATTTGTATTTTATTTAATATACATATATATGAGATTTCAATAAATAAATATTATTATTATCATCATACGAGATTACATACGAATAGATAGACATGTAATAACCACGGTTACATACAGTTTATTGAGGATCGACACTGACTCTCTTATGCCTGAGAATAATCATCTCATGGGGACAGTAGAACGAGACTTTTAAATAGTATAACAACGTTCGTACGATATAGATTCATTGTGTGTTATGTGATTGAAATTATCTCTCTTATTCTATTGTTATGATAAAACATTGTATTCAATAAACATAAACATCTTATCTCTCTAAAGATTACCCTTACATATCTAGCTGGCAGGTATCGGTATTAATCATTCCACGGCAGAGCTACAACTTATATATTATACGAAGTACACTATTATATATATGTACAATTGTTATCTACGATAGGCTAATAGGGAATAACTTAGGTACGTTGATAATTTCAATGAAGAATAATAATGGCATATTTTATATAATTATAAAATATATTGTTATATATATAATTTTACGTATATTATATATAAAATCTATGATATATATGATATAACATTATTAAGCATATCATATATTAAATTGATTATAAAAAGGAATAGCATGAAAATAAACACAAATATATATGATAAATACCCGAGTATTTGTATTTATACATACAATGAAACTATAGATATTCTTACTGATATAATGTAGGTTGTGTATATCTTATATTTCAACTATAACTTCCTATTAATGTAGTATCTCTGGTAAATAGATAATAAGAGATCACAGATATAATGCTAATAATATATATCTGGGGTCGATGGCTCAGTGGGACAACCAAAAAGCTAGTAAGCCAGAGGTCCCGAGCTCGAATCCAGGCATTTCTTGTTTTTCTCTTGTATTTATCAAAAACTTAATAAACGATAAATCAAAACACAAGAAAAAAGTGTTACTATTTGTATTGTATTATCCGGGGACTCTCACAGTTATTTATAATATATATAAGGCTATGACTTCTTAAGGGTCCATTTGTATCCGCTATTTGTATTGTATCCAATATATATATTTGTAATTTCAATAAATAAATATTATAATAATAATATAATGATATATATTAATGGAACCAGGCATGAATACAAATAGTGGATACAATTGGACCCCTCGAGAAGTCGTAGACATGTTATAAATAACTGTGGTGATGTATAGTAAGGTAGTACTGATGCTAAGTAAACCTGATGAAGTGTAGCCGACCGCAAATATCACATTTCTACACGAGTATTCGCTTTGTTTCCACTCTATTTCTATGTCCCTGTATCGTGAAGTAGTTTTGGAAATGAGTTTTTAATTATTATAAGGACATAAGAGTTAATAGTTACAATATATATAACCATATATATATATGTATGTACTAGTGATGTAAATGATGCTCAAATCTAAAGCATGATTCAGTCTCAGTCTCAGTCTCAGTTACCTAAAGTCTCAACTCGGCTCGGGCTCGTTATTTTTCCGAAAATTAAAGTCTCGGCTCGGCATCAATAACCAAAAGTCTCGGCTCGACATCATTTACATCACTAGTATATACTGAAGTTTGCACAAATAATCTATGTAGTTGAAGTTCTCCTTAATAGTATATTACACCCAGGGTTAGCCTTAATAGTATATTACACCCAGGGTTAGCCTTAATAGTATATTACACCCAGGGTTAGCCGAGATTGGGTTTTTGCATTTTGATATTTTTTGTGTTTTTTGTGGTTTTCGATTATTTATATTAAGGGCACGGGGCACGGGTAAAAATCATGAAAAAATATAATTTTTGCATTATTTTATTATTATTTATTTATAATATTTGAAATATTATCTTTAAAATGGTATATAAATGGTTTGTTTACGTAAAATAAAACTGATAAAAAGAAGCATTTTAAAACAACTATAAATACAAAATAATATTTGTAATAAATGTATTAAAATAATTTATTTCTTATATATGTGAATTCGTAAAATGCATATTATTACGTCGTTATAAGATAACATTTTAAAATTTTAAAACTAAAGGAAAGATTAGTATATGATGCATAGTGTATAGGTGGCGCTTTTATTATGAAATATAAATTGTGACAGGTAGCGTTCTTTTGAAAAATTTGTGTTATAATTATATGATGTATTATTTATATTATTTACTGATTCTATATTATTTATAACTATTTTTTTTATAAAATTCGTATATATTATATAAATTCTACAATATATATCTATTAATTGTCTATAACTATACTGATATCTATATATATTACATGTATACACATTCAATATACATAGATATACCCGTGTATTAATTTATATATATATATGTCATTTATTTGTAACATATCAATACAATTTAATTTAACTTTAAACTTGATTTATACAAAATAATTATTTTGACCAACTACTTTCACTATAATATCAATAAGTTTAGTAATATTGCTTTATTCTATTTAATTATTTTTGCATTATATCCATAACATATGTAGCTTTATTATTCTAGTTTTTGTATTGATAAGAATTTATATTTATTTTTAAAATAGTATTTTGGTAACATTTTTGTTGATATTTTATAAGTCATGTACATACACATGCATAACTCTTAGATTATTAAAAATAAAAACTTGGAAATTATGATTAACAATTATCAGATTAATTAGTATACAACTAAACAAATTTTAATAATTTTAATATAAATTACTTAGTGAATTATGATTTGAAAATTAGTCCTTTTTTGTATCTTTTACATGTAAACGAAAAACCCGTGCTGCGTGCCCTTAATAAATTATACATTTAATAATTTTAATTCTAATATATATACATATAATATATATAGGGTTGTGAGTTAATAAAAAACGCGTTTTAAACCGTTTTAAACATAGAATAAAAAACGAAAAAAAACAGAAAAAAACAAGAGACATACATTTATACATATATTTATTTAATTGTTAATATTTAAATTTAAATTTAAATTCAATTTGACAAATAATAATTTATCTGCTCTTTTTTTTGATATAATAAATTGTATAATAATTGAAAAATGAATGATTATTAATAAATGTATAAAATATGTGTATACAAATATAATATTATTATAAAAAGTTAAATTAGATTTCTTATATGTTTTGATATAATAAATTGTATAATAATATATATTATGTTTAATATTATATAAAAATATAGTATGAATATTCATATTTTTTTAATAATAATATATTAATATATAAAAGAAATATGAAAGTTCATAATATATATATTATTATATAATTTATTATATCAGAACATAAAAGAAATCTAATTTTACTTTATTATTTATAATAATTTATTATAATATAAATATGAAAGTTCATACAGCTTTTATAATATTAATTATATAATGTACATATATCTATAGATTGTGATATAATCTCCATGTCTATAACATTAAATAATACAGAAACATCAGTGTTATATTGTAACAAAATAAATATTATAATTATTATAATTGTCATACTAATGTATAGTTTGACAATATGATTTAATAATGCTAATAATACAGATAATATATTATTTGAATTATTACAGATTATTCATATAATATGTACTTACTTTATTATTATTTTATTATTTAACAACATATCTACTTTATTTAAATAATTTTATATTTTGTAACAGAAAAAAACGGATAAAAAACGAATATAACGAATTAAAAACGAAAAAAACCGTTTAAAACATGTTTTAAACAAACAATAATAAAAAACGCGTTTTTTAACAACACTAAATATATATTACATTATGTAAGTAATTCTAGATTTTAAGAAAATATATAAATAATGTTATAAAATTTATATAATATGAATTAAAATATGAATATAATAAATAGTATTACCTCCCTTGTATTACTATTAAAAATCAAATTCTATAGAATAAATATAATATTTTTCATGACATTTTAATTCAATAGAAAATAATTAAAATTCAATAAAAATACAATTTCATAGAAATTGATTCAATAAAAAAATATGTTATTACAATTCTATAGAATAAAATTATATAAAAAATAATATAATAGAAAATATTAAAAAATTATACAAATAAGGTATTTTTATGATTTTGATATCACTGTTTTAATATATTAATATACTTCATTATTGTGTATTATACAATAAATTAATAATAAACTATACTTTTATCAATTTGTATAATAAACTATACTCTTATTAATCATTTTTTAAATAAAAAGGTATAAAATGATTTTATACCTTTTCATTTTTTATGAAAAACCACAAAAACCACAAAAACATCAGTAAAACACCAAAAACCTTAGTGAAACACCAAAAACCACAGTAAAACACAAAAACCACAGCAACATATTTTGGATTTTTGGGGTTTTTGCCATCCCTGATTACACCTCAATCTAATATATTTGTCATCCAATAATCAAATGCAATTAGTTTTAAATGTATTTAGAATGCAAGATAAATAAAAATCATACGATATAAAAATTCAGTAAACAAAGTATGTCTAGTAAATATTCATTATATGAACACTAGAGGTATCCAGTATTGACCGGTTAAAAACCGGCGCTTATAGATTTGTATATGATTGAAAGTATATTTCATTTTAAATATATATAAATATATATACGTAATTAATGAGGCCCGTCTGGAACCGCCATGTATTTTAAAATATTTTAAAATATATTAGCAGTGCTAATTTAGCACGTATTCTTGAATAGCCTCGAGATATCTAAAAATTGTAGACTTAAATACACTGGTTTTCTCACTAATCATTATTAATATATTGTATACAATATTATATAGTTTACTATGAAAGTAGCGATATGATCTCTTTATGCATACACTTTTGAAAAACCATTTTGAAAATCTATATTAATATTAACTTTATAGATTAATACTATAATGTTTAAATAATCGTGACCTATTATCTAATACATATGACCTATAAAACTATAGCCATATGTAATACAATATCTGGGTAGATTATTTATCCCAGATATATAAGCCAGTGTAGGTATATATTCATCGCATTCATCGGGTTCCCAGTCTGGCTGTTAGTTTTGTTATGCAGACGAGGTATACCCCAGTGTGAGTACACATATACCAATATATGAAAATAAATATAGCATGTGAACCCATTTACATTGATTATATGCATGCAATGTTATTATTATTAGTTTAATAATTATTCTATAAATGGTTGTATTACTACTAAATAATAATATATATATATATATATATATATTACCATAATTATATGACCATCATATAATTATTATAATAATACATTAATATTTGTAATGGTATTCCAATTAATTGTAACTAATAATAAATGACTATTACATTTAATGGATATGGGTAGTGAGACATCTTGAATACCCTCCTGTACACATCAATTAAAATATGCTGGTTTTCCAATATATGTAATATTTCAATATAGTTATTATATTAATATTATTATGATATTAAATATTACATTATAATGATTATTTCATTACTATGTAATGCAATAAATCAGTATTTACTATGTTACAGGAGCATGCTGTCATATGAAAAGGACATCAGCACATTTAAACACACATATATAAGTAGCTTAGAATTAGAACGCCCGACAAAATTTAGTATCGAGTATATATGTGCCGACGAATCGCTATCGATTATATGTGCAGATATGTTTATGGCGGGCGTTCTTATTGCATGATTATATATGTGTATGTAAATATGCTGACTAGCACTAGTTATCGTTTACTCTGTAAATGATTTACTGTAAGAATTTCAGCAATGTAATAATATAATATTCGATATTATATTATATGATATAGAAGGTCCCGCGTGAAACCGGCACAGTGAAGATATGAGATCGCGAAAAGTGCGAGTTGTACGTCGCGATACATTACAGATATGTAGAAATGTGTAATATCTATTAACTTATCATTAAAATATACATATATTGTACTTATAAATAGTGTATATATTTATATCAGGGTTCTATTATTTTTGGCTAAAATGGTAAAAATGTCCAAAACCTATCCTTACTATGTTAATTTATGGTAAAACTGGTAATAACCGGTAAAAACTGTCAAAGCTAGTGCTCTGAAAGTATAATACTTATTGAAATTTAAAGTAATATTGATTCATTAATTTTATCGCTTGAGGGAACAGCTATTCAAATTATGTAAATAGTGTGATTAAAATTATCTTATAATGATGTTTCTATGTGAATTATTTGTTATACAACGATTATTTTAAATGAATTAATATCCATGTAAATAATGAATTATAAAAAATTTAAACTTGATTTACTCAGAATAATTATTTTGCATTTTGTATATTTACAATTAGTGTAACTACTTATTTAATATTTTATCGTCAAATTTTCACAATATATATGGAATATATAAATGAACATTAATATTGAATCATTTTTTTAAATGTTTTTTATATATATATGTAGTATGGTAACTATATCATCGTATATAACGGTGTGTAGGTATTTATAAATGTATTGTGTACGAAGTATAAATGTGTTATCTAATTTAGATAAATGTTGATTTAATGTATTTTGTTATTTGTGTTTTTTATATAATTTGATTTCAGTTTTGTAAATTGCAAATAGTTGACGTGAATTGAACGAATGTAAATGTTATGTAATTTGGATGAATATTGATTAAATATATTTTGTTATTTGTTTTTTATATAATTTGATTTCTGTTTTGTAAATTGTAAAAGAGAGCGTAGTTTATAAAAAAACTAGTTTTATCTAATTATAATTATCTAATTAGAGATACGCCCATAAGTGATCTAGTTATTATCGAGAAGTTCGGTATGATATGGTTTATTAATGCTAACAGCGTACACTGAAAGTCTAGTAAATCATATCATATTAATTGTGAGAACTTCTCGATTGATATATATTTAATCATGACTGTTGATATTTATGTTTAATATGCATTCATATTTGTTTTAGTTTGAGGTTTTCTCCATTCTCGATTCGACCAACACGTCTATCCTCCATTCCCCATATACCCCCATCCACGAACACACACATTCCCCATCCACGAACCAACCACATTCCCCATCCACGGCCATCCACGAACCACACCACATTCCCCATCCACGTCCAGTTTCCATTCAATAAATCTATAACCTGTCGAGAACTATCATTCTCCGTTTTCTGGAGACAACATATATATATATATAGAAAATATGATGATAATTTTTGAAAAATATTTTAATTAATTATTTTGTTAATAATTAATCAATTTTATATTATTTATGTAAATTGTTATAGTAAAAAAAAAGTTTTATATTAAAACTATATCTTTATAATAAGAATGTTCAAAAATTATAAATAAAACTTTAATATTATAAGAGTAGATACATTTTGAAAATATGCTATATTCCCTATCTCTTACATTTAACTGATGAATAGTAGCCGGTGCCCTTATTATATTTATTTTAATGGATAATTAATCTAGCAGCTTTATTTGATAATCTAACCAATTTTTGAACTCTGCTTTAATTATGACATTTATAGTAATTTTATTTGTTTAAATCTCATACTAGATTTTGCTACCCTTATTCATATTATAAAATTAATAAGTTAATATAATGAGATAAATTTCATAAATGAAATATAATCATACTGTACCATATAATTGAACAAGGAAAATATTACTATTTTTAAAAAATATATATGTTTTTAAACTATATTTAATTTTATCTATATAAAATCAAACAATGAATATATTAAAATAATGTCTCAATAAAAATAGTATTAGATCTATTAATTCTATTGTTTAATATATATATATATATATATATATATATATATATATATATATATATTATATATTATATATATATATATTCAGGGTTGGTGGTTTTTTTGGTTTTTTAAAAAAAACCAAAAAAACCGGTTTATTTGGTTTTTTAGGGTTTTTTTGTGGTTTTTTTGGTTTTTTTGGTTTTTTTGGTTTTTTTATAATTAAATGTTCGGTTTATTAATTAGAAAATATTATATATACCTAGATCGATTATTAAATGTCTGTGCAAAACATACATATATAGAGTAAGTATAAAATATACAACACTAATGAATATTATTTATATATATTAATTATATATATATATATTATTAAATTTTCAATAATATATTATTAATATTAAATGTTAATAAAATTATTTTATTAAAATATATTTATTATAAAAATAAAGTAAAATATAATAAAAAAAATAGTTACAAATTGTAACAAAATAATAATTAAAAAAAATAACAATACTGTAATTAGAAATATAATCAATATAATTCTCATAATAAAATTACAAGTTACATATTGTAACAATATAATAATTTAAAAAATAATAATAATAATAATTAGATGATTTCTAATAGAAATATAATCAATATAATAACCTTATCATTGCCTAATCGATTCCTTATTTTTGATTGAACGCTTTTATAATGTTAAAAAAACCAAAAAAACCAAATCAACCAAAAAAACCAAAAAAACCGTTAAAAAAACCGAACCAAAAAAACCGATTCAAAAAAACCGACCAACCCTGATATATATATATATATATTTTATAATATTACATTTTAATAATATGAAAATATATAAATTATTGAATTATTTACTCACTTATTTTAATTTCAATTTCATATTTAATATGATATTATTTATAAAAAAATGCTAACGGGACAATAACTTATTGTCGCGCTTATTCAATAAGTTATTGAATAAGGAAAATGTGAATTTTCTTATTTTAAGCCGCTTGACTCACACTTTGAGTTAATAAATGATGAAAATTATGCTATAATCATGAAATAAATGACATGAAAGTTTATTCCAATTTTAAAGATGTACAATTCAAATATCATATTAATATGATATTATATTACATATTCAAATTATGAATATAATTATAATCATTTATAATAAATTAATAAATTGTATTAAATATAAATTTAATTTATAATATTTATTAACTTTAAGTTTTCTGCTAAACCATCAGCTAATGCATCTTCTTCTAAATCAAGAGCACGAGAGAAGGGCTCATTTATACCATATACTCCAAAATCACACATAATTTGTTATAATTATTTATAAAATGTATATTTATTATAAATAACAAATTATTATTAATTTATATATCTATTTTGAAATTTATTTACAAAGACTACGAAACAAACTACTTAAAATACATTGATATTTTATTTCAATATAACCATGGAGGCTATAACCATTTATCATTCAAACAATTCGAGTGTATACATGCAAGACCTCCTATAACCTCGTGGTTATAGGAGGTCTTGATACATGCATATATGCATATCATCGATATAAAGAATATTTCTTTATATCGATGATGCATATCTAGTTGTTTGAGTAGTGTCTATGAGGGTCCAAGCTTCATAGTCCTCGCCTACCCGTACATCATAACCTATTAAAATGTGTAATGCATATATAGGATTATAATCCTTGTTTATATTGTATTATTAATAGTTGATTTCCAGTAATCATATCCTATTCTGTATTTGATAACAGGCTCTTAAAGCACGTGCTAATTTTAAACTTCTGATTTTAAAATATGTTTCACTGCTGTATAACCATATTAAATTTAAAGTTATATTAACCAATATAAAGTTTAATTAATATAAATAAATTTGTTAAAATTAAATTAAAGATACATTATAGTTAATCATAAATATACATATATAAAGTATATAACATATAGGTAATAGCTACATGTCCTTGCGTGAATCAAGTATAATAAATGATGTAGGATAATACATATAATACCTTATAATACTATATAATAACTACATATAATACCAGTTATATACAAGGATTTATAATTATAGATATTTGACAACAATGTATTGGTAAATATATGTGTTAATAATAGACACTTTATTGTTAGTTTTAAAATAATGTATCGAAATTTATACATGTACATTTTTTTAAAGTGGCCCGAAATTACTTCTTGTTTTTTTAAAGTGGACCGAAATTACTTCAAACTTGGACCGAAATTACCTCAAAAGTGGTCCGAAGTTACCTGGACCGATATTACTGGTATTCAAGGAGGCCATGGTTATAGCAAGACCTCCTATCAAGGACATTTTCAAGGACATGTCATTGCTCCTATAACCTCGGTTATAGGATGTCTTGGTTATAGGCATAGATTTAGAGTACCAGGTATGGTACTCTAAGTCTATGGTTATAGGAGATATTTATCATGGCTTCCTGTAGCTTATAGAGCTAAATGGAGTCAATACATTATATATATATAATATATAATATATTATAATATGTATTTAAATAATATTTATTTATTAAATATTGTTATCCAATTTCATATTTCCCCAAACATTTTATTTCATATTTTATATTCAATGTAACGATTACTATCTTTGACCTAATATTTCAAAATTAATAAAATAATTATTTAGTAATTGAATTATTTCTTATTATAATGCAGAATCAAATCAAAAGTGAAGAACGTGTTATAAGGTTATTATGTAATACCATATTAATTAAAAATGCAATCCAAATAAAATCGTAATTATGATAAACTATTATATCCGGTATTATATATGACACTTGATTAAACTTAGATATTCAATGATCTGGCATAAAATTAAATAACACATATTTTCGCTATAGTAATTATATTAATTATGATAATCATAAAATAAAAATATACTTATCAGAAAATATATAAACAAAATAGTGATTAATATTTGTGTTTAATACTAACTTAATAAGTACAGTTTGTGTTAATAAAATTGATTTTAAATCATTATTGTAATATAATATATATAATTAGACACGCCCACATTATTAGTGATAAACACTTCACTTGTATCTTAGCAGTCAAACCAATAGCACTTACGTTAATCTATAATAGATAATACTATATACCCCAAACCACGAAGAATCATCTGCAGAGTACTCTGGCAGATATCTTGAAGCTACCCAAAGGTAATACATCCTACATATAATAGTATACCCAATACATATATTATATATATATATTATACATTATATATTTAGGATAAGATTATCATAATCTTAATATATAAGTTATAACTCTATAGACGAACCAATTGATATATAATAACATATTACATGGTGACAGCGGTTGTTCTTTAACTAGATAGTTAAATAGTGATATTAGTTACGTGGTATTAAGATTTGGGATTAAAATCATAATTATAAGGCAAGCTTATTATTAGATTCGACATACATTAAGTACAGTGTACTTAGATTATTACATAACAAGTTGTTATTGTAAATTAATTAAAAATTAATTAGAAAAAAAAAAAAAAAAAAAACTAATTAAAAATTAATTAAATATATAAAAATATACATTGTATATTTATTACATAATAAGTTACTGGATATTATTAATTGTTTATTTTAATAGTGTATATAACTATCTTATGGGTAATTAATTTAATACCATAGAATAGGTTGTTTAATATATATATAAATATATTTATATTCACACAGAATTTACAGAAATAACATAATATTAGTACATTTATTATAAAAATGAGTGAATGTAGAATCCCAGAAATATTAATTGTAGATAAAATCAGAGGGGCCGAAATATATAAAAGATGGATACAATCTTATGAAATTTATGAAAATGCTAGAGAATTGGAAAACAAATCAGAAAAGTCACAAGTCGGTATATTTCTAAATACAATAGGATCAGATGGCGTAGATATATACAATTCATTTGAAGATGAAACTATCGAAGTAATGATAGATGAAAAAAAAACAAAATCCTCTGGTAAGAAAAACTTAGAGTGGATAAAAGAAAAGTTTAAAGCGTATTTCATTCCAAAAAGAAACTTGACATATGAAAGATATGTATTTTTTAAACGTGATCAATTTGAAAGCGAGAATATTGAATGCTACTATGCTGAATTACGAAAACTGGCTATGACTTGCGAATTCAAAGATTTGAAAGATTCATTGATCAAAGATAGAATCATCATAGGCATGATTGACAATAATTTACGCCAGAGATTCCTACAAGAAGTTAAAGGTAAAGAAATTACAGCCGAAGAGGTAGTCCAAGCTACAAAAATAAAAGAAACAAGTAATAACCAAATGCAGAAAATCAATAAGAAAGAATACGAAAATATTGATTATATTAACAAAAAAATCAATAAATATAAGAATAACGAAACTTATAATAAACCAAGCCAAAAGTTTAATAAAAAAAAATGCGGCAGATGTGATCGAATACATGAACCAAGGTCATGTAAAGCATTCAACACAAAATGCAATATCTGTAACAAGTTAGGACACTGGGCAAAGTGTTGTAAATCAAGGAGTGATAACTACAATCAGCGAACATACGAAACAAATGAAATTTGTTGTTCAAAAATAGACGAAAATTTTATATTTTTAGGCGAAATTAAAACTAACATTGAACAAAATAAATGGATAAAAGATTTAACAGTAAATTGTGAACAATTCGAAAAAGTTATTAAGTTTAAGATAGATACAGGCGCAAGCGTATCCGTAATGCCATATAATAAGTTATTACCAATTTTAAAGAAGACTAATATAATATTAAGAGGACCAAATAATACTGAAATTAATGCTAAGGGATACTTAGAAGCATTGATTACATATAAAGGTAAAACAATAAAAGAGGACATATTCATTTTAGAAAAACAAATGACAGGTTTACTCTCGAGAAAGGCATCAATAGAATTGGATATTGTCAAATTAGTAGATGCGCTAGATTGCCAGCTGGATCCTAAATTATTTGATGGATTAGGAAGTATTAATAGGAAATACAAAATTGAAATAAAAGAGGGAATAAAACCATATTCAATTAATGTACCAAGACCAGTTCCAGTACATCAACAAACGGAAGTCCAAAACGAACTACAGAAAATGATCGAATTAGGAGTAATCGAAGAAGCATGTGGTCCCACAGAATGGTGTAGCCCAATGGTTATTGCAAAGAAAGGAAACGGTAAAATAAGAATTTGCACAGATTTAACGAAGTTAAATGCAGCAGTGAAACGAGAGATACATCCTATGGCAACGGTCGAGGGTAGTCTAAGTAAAATCAAAGGAAACATTTTTTCAAAATTGGATGCAAATTCAGGGTTTTGGCAAATTCCATTAGAAAAAAAATGCTGGGCATTGACAACATTCCTAACGCCATGGGGGAGGTATTATTATAAAAAATTACCGTTTGGCTTAACCTCAGCTCCCGAAATATTTTGTAAAGAAATATCTAAAATCTTAAAAGACTGCAAGGGGCTAATCGTACACGTGGATGACGTATTAGTAATGGGAATGGATGCAGACGAACATGATAGAAATCTAAAAACAGTACTCAATAAAATAGTAGAATCAGGATTGACATTAAATAAAAATAAATGTGTATTCCGTAAAGAAGAAGTAGATTTCTTAGGGTTTAAAATTACCAGTAAAGGAATTAAAGCTGGACAAAAAGTCCAAGGAATCATAGATATTCCAACACCAACTAGCGTAAAAAGTGTCAGGAGTTTTCTTGGGATGATAAACCAATTTTCTCGATTTAACCCAAATATATCCGAATACAGTGCTCCATTAAGAGAATTGCTTAGGAAAGATTGTTCTTGGATTTGGGATACGAAGCAAGAAGAAAGTTTCAGAATATTGAAAGAAGAGTTACAGAATACGAAGACATTATCGTATTTCGATGTTAACAAGAAAACAATATTGACAACAGACGCATCGGATCACGGTATAGGTGCGATACTAACACAAGAAGACGAAAACGGAAACCGAAAAATGATTGGAGCAGCCAGTAGATCCCTAAGTGATACTGAGAAAAGATACGCAACTATAGAGAAGGAAGCGTTGGGCGTAGTATGGGCTCTTGAAAGATTTAACTATTATATAGTAGGTGCACCCATATACGTAGAAACCGATCATAAACCTTTAATAACTCTATTAGGAAGCAAAGAAATAGAGAAGGTGCCTATAAGAATCCAAAGGTACAGAATACGATTGATGAGATATGCCGTAAACATGAAATATATACCCGGTAAAAACAATATCATTGCCGATACATTATCAAGATACCCTTCGAAAGATACAGGGTGCGACCTATTAGAAATCGAAACCGAAGAGATGGCAAGTAGTGTTTTCGTACCTGGGGAATCATGTAAAATACAATCTATAATCAAAGCTCAGAATAATGATCCAGAGATAACATGGTTGAAGAAGAAGATTATTGAAGGATGGACAAAATCAGATTTGAAACATAATTTAGGTCGAAAATATTATAATAGCCAACAATATTTATCAACGATTCAAGGTTGCTTAACGTACCAGAATAGAGCTATTATACCTGTCAGTATGAGAAAAGAAATGTTAAGAAATATCCATATAGGACACTTAGGAATCACGAAATGTCTAGAAAGGGCAAAAAAGAGTGTGTTTTGGTTTGGTATCTCAAACGATATCGACAAGGAAATAAGGGAATGTATAAACTGCAATATAAATGCAAGGACTCAACGAGAACCTGTAAAGATAGTACCAGTACCTTCCAAAGCTTGGGAAACAGTAGGCTCAGACTTATTTCAATTCAAGCAACAAAAATACATTATAGTGGTGGATTATTATTCCCGATATATTGAAACGATGTTATTGAAAGACATGAGATCGATCACAATAATTTCGTCATTAAAATCAATATTTGCACGACACGGTATTCCTGAGAACATGATCTCAGATAACGGAACTCAATACAGCAGCGAAGAATTCAAAGAATTTTCCAAAACATACAAGTTTAAACATTTAACATCATCACCAAAATATCCAAAAGGCAACGGAGTAGCTGAAAGAGCTATACAAACGCTAAAGCAGATCATGGAGAAATCTGAAGACCCATATTTAGGTCTATTGTCATATCGAAATACACCATTATCTTTCGGTAGATCCCCAGCTGAGTTGTTAATGAATCGTAGATTAAATACGACATTACCAGATCTACTAAATCAAAATATGATGCTCGAAAAAGATCATGTTGAATTCAAAAAGAAGGTCATGGAGAAGAAACTCAAGGAAAAACAGTACAGCGACAACAAACTATCAAAAACTAAAAGAAGATTGGCACTGGATGAAGATGTCTATATTAAAGACATGGACAGAATGGGAACCGTAATACAATTCGATGATAACAATGAAAGAACGTACACAATAAAATCAAATGACAACACAATCAGGCGTAATAGGATAGATCTAGTACCAGTTGAAAAAAACACAATTGTTACAAGATCAGGTAGGGAGGTTAGACCACCTCAACGCTTGATTGAGCAATGAGGAGCCATATGCCTCATGGGATTTAAGGTGTAGAAATTTTAGATTAAAAATTTGGTATAAGGGTGTAATATAATATGTAACAAAATATATAATTAGACACGCCCATATTATTAGTGATAAACACTTCACTTGTGATTATTTAAGGTTTATAAATTTTAGATTAAAAATTTGGTATAAGGGTGTAATATAATATATATAATTAGACACGCCCACATTATTAGTGATAAACACTTCACTTGTATCTTAGCAGTCAAACCAATAGCACTTACGTTAATCTATAATAGATAATACTATATACCCCAAACCACGAAGAATCATCTGCAGAGTACTCTGGCAGATATCTTGAAGCTACCCAAAGGTAATACATCCTACATATAATAGTATACCCAATACATATATTATATATATATATTATACATTATATATTTAGGATAAGATTATCATAATCTTAATATATAAGTTATAACTCTATAGACGAACCAATTGATATATAATAACATATTACAATTATTATTTACAAATTAATAACTCAGTATGATTAATATTTATGATTAATACTTAGTATTATACTAACTTAATAAGTACATGTTATGGATCAACCGAACTATTGGTCCACCGGTCGAATCTACGGTCATTATATGAGTCATACAATGTATGACCGTATTGGGGTCATATCTCCGGTCATTTCTCCGGTCATTTATAATGTCAGAACTATTGGTCCACCAGTCATTATTTTATAATATATAGTGAAATTATAAAAATAATGGTTTAGTTATACTTGAATATACGTATTATATTTGGATTATTATTTAACTTATATTTACTGATAACATTATGTTAAACATATATATTACGGTCATTTATAATGTCAGAACTATTGGTCCACCAGTCATTTTTATAAAAATAATAGTTTATTTATACTAGAATATAAGTATTATATTTGAATAAAAACAATGATATTTAATAGAGTTTTAGATAGTTTAACTAGATATTTTTGTGTTGGTTTTGTTTTAGTGTTATATCTTATTATAATATACATCCGTGTGTCATATACTAGTTATTATTTTTATATTATATTATTACTCTAATTTATTTTTATATATTATATTATTACTCTACTTTATTATTATATATTATATTATTACTCTACTTTATTATTATATATTATATTATTACTCTAATTTATTTTTATATATTATATTATTAATCTACTTTATTATTATATATTATATTAGTACTCTACTTTATTATTATATATTATATTTGTGCTTATACGTACAACTATATATTTTGAAAATATTATTTTCAATTAATAAAACTCTATTAAGCAGCGATCACATATAGCGACTTTGCTGCAAAATCGTCGAGACAGAATTTTGCACATATAGCAAACATGTTTGCATTTATTCATTTTGCTGCGATTTTGCAGTGATTTTGCTAGTGAATGTTTTTTTCTGCAAATTTTGCCGTGGTGTTCACACCTGGCGATTTTGTTCGTCGTGGTTTTGCTGCAAAGTTGCTGCGATTTTGCAGCAAAATCGCTATATGTGAACGCAGCTTTAAATATCATTGTTTTTATTCAAATATAATACTTATATTCTAGTATAAATAAACCATTATTTTTATAAAAATCGAAATGACCGGTGGACCAATAGTTCTGACAGTAGAAATGACCGTAATATACATGTTATCAGTAAATATAAGTTCAATAATAATCCAAATATAATACATATATTCAAGTATAACTAAACCATTATTTTTATAATTTCACTATATTATAAAATAATGACCGGTGGACCAATAGTTCTGACATTATAAATGAACGGAGATATGACCCCAACACGGTCATACAATGACCATGAAAATGACCGTAGATTCGACTGGTGGTCATAATAATCCAATAGTTCGGTTGATCCCATTTTATTATTAATATATTGTATTATATTTCAATAATATTCAATTGAATTAAATGCATATATTGAATGTATATCATATAGATCATATGGTACAGTTACGTTATAGTGAATTAAAAATAAATTTATTTATATAAATGCATTGAATTGGATACACATATTTACTCATTGTACATTGAGTCAAAGTCGGTGTTTACTTATATGATATCAATTGAACAATTTCTATTATGGTAAAAATAACAATTATTATTTAACTACTACATAGATTTAACCTAGTCTTGCAATACCTTGGAAAACATTACAAAATAATGATCAATACAATATCATATCAATGTAATAATACAATACTAAAATGTTGTTAATATTCTTATAAATTAATATAATAATATTAGAGTATCGTATATGCAATGATGGGCACCGATCCTTTTTTTATGTATCCGGATCGCCGATCCCTATCCGATCCTCAATTCGTTATCCACTCCTTTGCCGATCCCGATCCTCGCTTGCGTACCCGATCCGGATCGGATCGCCGATCAATGATCGCGATCCTGCCCATCACTGTATATACCTACTGTAATAGTTACTGTAAATTACTCAGTGAGAAAGATATGTGTCTGTATGATACATATAGATGCTGTACGTCTGTATGTATAGTATACATTGTATACTATATCATATACAGTGTATCAAATATGACACGTTTGTTTTCATTACTATTTATGTGGTCACATTTAAAAGACTAGTTTTAGACACACCGGATTATACTGAAGTTAGCCGGCGATATATTTCAAGATTCAAGTTTTGCGTTCCGATATTTGCGATCAAAATGTATATATATATATAATATAAACCCAAACATCTGCGTATTCATATAATACGTATATTATATTCTATCGATATGTTACTCGTATACAATATTTGTGGAATGTGCAATTGAACATAACTTTTATATTTGATTAACGCGTGTATTCATGACCAACTTGAAATTTGAAATATATCGGCGTCCAAATTATGTATTCACCCACACCAGTATACATAAAAAACTAATATTAATAATACAAATGTAGTATATTATATACTATATAGTATATAGTATAGGTTAAACATATATAAATTAGATGTTATTATAATTTTAAATTACATAGTGATGTATGTCGAATATTTTAAATTGACCTCACCAATCGTAATTAAAATATATGGGGGCTATATTCTTCTAAATTACTGTATCAGTAACTATAACTTAATTTTAAATGAATTCCATAGAATTTTCATTAAAATGATGATTATATTTACAGTTTTATATAGAAGTTATTATTTGTATAACTATATACTATAACGAATAAATATAAATGATAATTTTAAACCATATATACAAAGATTTTGCGAAGCAAAGATATAACACTCCCTATGCATGCAACGTAATTTAGTAATAGCCCCAACCGCTGCTAGCAGTAGTATCAAAATCACTGAAATAGATTTAGGTTCGGCTCTCTTTGCATACAACAATGTTTTCATTACTCTATTAAATTACATGCAATATAAATTAGCTTTTACTCACTAAATATATACTTATAGCATTTAAAACATACATATCATATTTGTTTGTTATATATTAGTAATGAACACTTAGTTTTCATCATATAAATATTAATTTAAAGCATATTATTTAACATTTTAAAAGTGTATTAAATACGAATTTACATTATAAACAACGCATAGTTCCTAAAAGTAACCCGCTATAGGTGGCACCAGGGTATTTTGTATACAAATTCGAATTACACGATTTCGCGTAAGTGTTATATTTTTCCTTCGGAAAATCTTTGATATATATAAGGCATTATTCGTATTGGTATACTTATTATCAGGATAATAGATCCCAGATTCTCTTCAATTCCGATCCTATATGAGACCCTGATACCTGATTTCTTAGACCGCCCCTTTCCCAATCGTTATTATAACTAATGTTATGCTATTCATTTATTAAGTATACATTATACAGTTCTTAGGACAGGGTCTTTGCTTGCTATCTATAGAATGGTAACTTTGTACTCCGACTTAGATACTTTTCAGTGGTAGGCACAGTGGTAGTACACCTATACTTAATTATATTTGAAAGATACACAGAGAATCTCGATCAGAGATATATCAAAAGAGAAGTAATTTGTAAAAATGCATTAATTTTATTTTATTTAATCGAACCATGTTGTTCTATATTATTTATGTTGACATTCCTAATAATATAATCAGTATTAGATTAAATATATATTATAAAAGTTATAATAAATAAAATAAATTATGAATTTTATTGTAAATATAATCATATTAAAATAATGAGTTTTTACATTGATTTTTATAACAAGGTCCATGATGCAATATGATAAAATCATTCAAGTGTTAAATAGAACTTTCATAAACATTTTTTTAGCATATATGCTATATATAATATATGCCATATATGCACCTGTATATATATATAAATAATAAATATATATTATAAAGTTGGAATAAAAAAAGTTAGTCACTCAATTTAATAGTTCACTACAACGAATAATTTGTAATAATTAATTGTATCAATGACATTGATTCAATGTATATACTCTTTGCTAAATCTATGCATTACATCGAATACATCGATGTTTAGTGAATAATCTAGAATAATTGCAATAGATTACATAGCAGTTGTGATATAAATTATTTAGTTTTGTAAATATTTTAAAAATTTGTACAGTATTTTCAATATATTCTGAATATTTGGTTATTTTCTAGTTTTTAAATTAATTATTTGAATATATTATATTAAAATTATAACATAATTTAATAACAATTATATTATTTAGAATGTGAACATAAATAAAATAAAAAAATCTTTCAAATCAAATCGAATTTATAAATAAATAATTATTTTTAATAAAATAATTATGTAGTAATATTTATTAAAAATATTAAGGGGGTTAGCGCGGGTTGAAATATGATTAATATTTTAATTTAAAAAAAAAATGTTATTACATATTATCCAATTTCGGTATCTTATTTTATCACATTGTAAAAATTGCAACTTATTTTTAGCTAATTCTATCCATAAACAGTGTTATAATAGACCATATGAATTACGAAAATTACACGAAATTAGTGAATATTATTTGTATTTTTATAAAATCTTGTCATTTATGATGTTATATTGCAATTTATTAAAATAAATAAACAAATCAAGTGTCTATATAACTAGATATCATTGGTTGAAAAGAGACGCTTCCAACGGAAAATTAGTAAAATTATTTGATTATAAATAAGTAGAATTTATGATTATAAATAACGTATTGTCGTACCTGTAGCTAATTCACAAAGAAATATTTTACTAATTTTGGAAGCGTAAAAAAACTTTGACTCTAATTTTCTCAAGTTTTAACTTTTTCACTTTTAGGCATATTTAAAAGCCTAAAATTCCTTTGATAACGAATATTTGTATCTTAAATTTTTACCATCTATGTATAACATATATATTTATAATTATTATGTATAATTGTCATGTACAATTATAAATTCTTATTCTAACTTTATATTATGAAAATAGATATAAAATACTGATTATTCAAAAAAATAATATTTAACTATTTTAAACTATTATATTTAAATAATTATAATTTATTATATTTAAAAAGATACAAGATGAATATAAAGTAGAATTATATCTATTTAATAAAAAAAAATTATTTAATTATCTTTAGTAGTTATTAGGTTGAGATCTAGCTAGAGCTATAATTAATGATAATTGAAATAGCAATTGCGAACCCGTGCTAATGCCCTTAATGCATTTTAATTTTATAAATAAATATCTATGATATCATTGAAATATACAACTGAAAATTATCTATTGCGGAGTACAACAGTGTGCGGACGTCTTTACTAATAGTATTAGCCTAATGCGTTCACTTTGTTCAATTTTTGATATTAATTATTCATCAGTTACATGGGTATATTTATTATAAATACGTAGAAAATTATTAATTAAAGTACATATAGTAAATAATAAATTAAGTATGTGTAATTAAATAATCATCAACTTATTAACATACTAATTTTATTAGTTTATTCGATAAAATATAATAACCTTTTTATAACTATAGTCAAGTTTTCATATCAATTTTAAATATATTTTAAGATAATTAATGTATATATATAAATAATTTATGGAAATTGAATATTTATATCCAATTGAAGCTATTTCAAATATTGTCTGAATGCTTAGTTTAATGTGATGTTTAATCTCATACAGTGTCATTAATACCCAATCATATTACACGATTTAAAAAATATATACCAATAGACACATCGAAATATAAATATACATATATGTATTATAAACAAAAGAGATTATTGTATCTATAATAATAATAATAATAATAATATTTATTAGAAGAAAGTTGTATATATATATATCATGTGAATTATTAAATTCATTATATTATTGTTTCCTCTAAAAGGCTTCAGATGAAGATAATTGTCTTTTCTATGCTGTCGCCTGCCAAAATCAGTCACAATCAAAATCATCAATATCTTATATCCATCTGATATAATATATTTGATTTTGTCATTAAATAACGATTTTCATATTACTATGCGTATTTATCGCTGTATACTATTATAATAGAGTTTTTAAACTTCTATTATATTTATACCCTTATTCATATATTCTACGTTTAATATATATATATATATATATATATTTATATGTATAAATATAAATAGATATTCATTTAAATATAATATAAATTAAACGGATTCGATCGTATAAGACGAACAATAACCATGAGAGTTTAACTAAACACCACTACCACCCCCCCCCCCCACCACTACTATCACCATCACCACCTCTACCACGCTACTATCACTATCATCATTACCCCACGACCTCAATACACAGGTACAAGGCAAGTTTCTCGGACGTTCAAGATGATTCCATCGGTGACTACATGAACCTACTAGGCATGATATTCAGCATGTGTGGTCTCATGATGAAAGTATGCCTTACATAATAGCCATATCCTCCTTCTCTATTATCTTTATCCTTATATATCCCATTAAATAATATAACTTGAATAGTATTCACTATCATTTAACAGACCTTTTTATTAATATTGTAACATTATCTACTACCCCCTAAACCTATTTACTTGTTACTCTATTCGTGGTATCGCTATCGTAAGTATTACAGCCACTCGTTCACCCTAGATTTAGCTTTATTATTAATCTATTACATTAATGTAAATCTAACTTAATTCAACATTTAAACCGATTGTAAAAATCATTTCTTATCTATAATCTCGATTAAAATAAGGACACGATTACATATTTTATTTCTATGATAAGTTCCGTTATGTTATTTATATAGTCAATATCGTTATCGATACTGCATCACTAGTCGATCTCTAAACACTAATAACATATTCACTAATAAACTATAATCTATTCAGTAACAAACTATAATTTCTGCTACCTAAGCCCCGTCCTACCCCCGACTCTCTCTTTATCTCCATAACTGATAACCATCTAATATAACCATCGCTGAACGCTTACACCTCGCCTACACCCGACCCGTCCTCTATTACCAAATAACTCCTCATCCACCCCTAACCCCCCACCCCCCAGATGAAATGGTGTGCCTGGTTCGCTATCTACTGCTCCTGCATCAGCTTTGCTAACTCCAAATCTACTGAAGATACGAAGCAGATCATGAGCAGTTTCATGTTAGTGTATCGACCAATGAAACGCGTGCAATCGCAGCGTAGTAGCGGTCACTCAATATGACTTGACCAGTTACCCACTACGACTTGACCAGTTACCCACAACAACTTGACCAGTTACCCACTACGACTTGACCAGTTACGCGCTGTACAGGGTAACGATCGTCTTTAACAACTTCTTTAAAGTATCACTTAAAATTTATAATAATAATCATTATCTATTAATTCTTTATAATGGGCAACAAAAATAGTCATATTATTTAAAGCCCTTTAGAAGAAAATATAAATAAATATTATTATAATTCAACAGAAAAATTTTTTTTATTAAAATTCTTCTAATACATATTATCATCTATTAGAAATTTATAGATTATATAGTTTGTGGCTAATATAGCTATTGTATGATAAATATAAATAATTCTTAGATTTCCTTCTACGCGTATCCAGATTCGCATGTAAATCATTTCTATTTGTGTCGCTCGGTATGTCATTCCGGTGTATATTTCGCGGTGTGTCATTTCATTACGAGCATTCTCTATCTACCGTAATGCTTTAATCTCGGTCATAAATCATATTTAGCACAATGCGTTTTTATTCGACTCGGACTTATAATTATAAAATAATAAAAACCCTCACCTCTCTACAAAATATATGATATTTTTCACTTTTAATGTCAATATTTTCAAAGACATTCACATATTTGTACTACTGTATATATATATATATATATATATATATTTCAATTAAATATTAATACTATAAATAATGTATATGTAATCTACTTATTCGTATATTAGTGTAATTGATTGCCAGGATATTTATGTAGTAATATAACTTCTAATATATATTACACGTATATCATATATACTAATATTCGCATATCATATATCATGTTACTTATTTAGTAATTATATTAATGTATTTACTACAATATTGTATTTATTAATTTTCCAAATTTAATATTTAAGCGAGTTTATTTTTTTTAATATCATGTGTAATATATAATATGTTATTGTGTTGTTATTATATAAATGAATGATATTAGTTTATATGACAATGGTCGTATTTATGATCATTGAAAACATATAATATAACTTTATTAGTGCTATATATATATATTATAATGATAACTTATGCACCTGTCCTCACCTCACCTCGTACAGGTTGTCAATATCCGCCGTTGTGATGTCATACCTGCAGAACCCCGCACCCATGACGCCCCCTTGGTAACGCCCCTATGATGTCATCGCGGTAACCCCCTCTATGATGTCATATAGCGCTATAGCGTGACTTGTATATTTGTTTTATAAAAATAAATTTATATTTATAACACGCGTTCATTTATCAAGCAAACTACTACCGTATTATTAACGGACTACTGTACTATTAGAGATTGTGATTAATGATTCTAAATTAAGAGTTCTATCATTATTTATAAGTTGGTCTACGA
Organism: Osedax fenrisi; assembly: GCA_964019155.1. Classification (NCBI taxonomy): domain Eukaryota; kingdom Metazoa; phylum Annelida; class Polychaeta; order Sabellida; family Siboglinidae; genus Osedax; species Osedax fenrisi. Next base: position 82,548,103 of record OZ025243.1, read on the forward strand.
TATGATATGATTTGGTAGGTTTTCCTTAAATATCTATGAATTAGTATATATATATATATATATATATATATATATATATATATATGTATATACATAGCATATATTTCTTATAACGCACTTATAAACGTAAACAAAGATATCAGTTTACAATTTATGATGTAATCACTAGACTATTAGACACGCTAACCCACGTTTTTACATGCGCTATGCTAACGTTACTCAAGTGGTTTGCGGATCAATGTAATGGCATGCATTCGTGTGTGTTAGGTTAACGCTACAAAACTTAGGAATAGACGATGTATTATTAGCGCTTGTCTCTGGATTTCGGCCTAATTAAGTGTTGAGTAATGTATAATGAGTACATTAGACTATATTATATTGAAATTTATAGATATGTGTAATAATAAATAGACTTTTTTTTATTTATTAAATAACATTTATTTTATTTATATTAATTTTTAAAAGAACTATAAATACAATGTATACAGCTGATGAGACAGATGCGATAAAGGCATGAAGGAAATACTAAGGCATACTTCCGTATAATAATAGAGTATGAAATTACATTGCACTTAGTTTAGAGATAAGAAATCCAATATAGTTATATTATATTTGATAATATCATATATTATATAGCAATAAAACATACATATTGCATCATAATTATAAGAAAACTATTAAGCTTTTATATTCAAACACTAAATAATCAGATGAAAGTATTAAAACTAGTTAAAAAACTCTTTAAAATGCAAAAAAAAACCAAGCTAAATGACATTAAATAAGAAACGCATGATGCCTACTGTTACCACTCTCTCCATAAATCATACACCTCCTCGAGTAATTAATATTGAAGACGATTACTAATTCAAACTTTGAGAAATGATTAGATAATATTGCTGATGATGAATCCAGTACGGATTGTAATAGATACGCATGTATGAAATCAGCTTATAGACACATTCTAAGGAGGAACAGTGAAAGCCATAAGCCTTATTGATTCGATATCTTCTGAAAATATATGCAGTGCCATATAGAATATTCATTCGGATAAAATAAAAACAACAAAATAATAGTTTATCAATAAAATAAATGAAACGTAAACAGTATATACTGAATGTATAATTCATTATAAAGTTGTCATCGAAGAAGTTCATCTGTGTGTAATTCACTACCTATGTTAACACCAGTTAGCATAACAATAACGAACAATACCCAATATTCGTGTATTAGATTAAGATTTGTAAACCTCAAATAATGAGATGTGAGGCAGAAATAGGACGTGAATATTGTTTTAATTTTAGCTTTGAATTATTTCGTGATTCTAACATTATCTATACTAAATAATTGTTATATACTATTCTTTATTTATAATAACATAGAATGATATAATTATTATAACTACATTTTATGTTTCTATTCTTGTATTTTATAGGATATATTTATATCATATGTTGACCAATACTCACTAAATTTAGTTACATTGGTATTACTATTAATATAATAAAGATTGTTGTATACATAAAAATAAAGTCAGAAATGTAATCTATGCATATACAAAAGATTTATTAGTATTAGTTGTAAAACAAATTAAAACAAATCTGCTTTTAGCTGATAATAAATCAATACCTAATTCTGTTTTTGTAGTGTATTCTTATTGAATATTATATTGGTGTTAGTATATAGTGTTAACTTTATACCCTAGGTGTATAGCATAACCTTTACACCTCTTGTAGTATTACATAAACTTGCATTTTCAAACTTTCTATCGATAACATAAACAACAGTAAAAAGATATACAATTGCTTCTATTGTGTTATATATATCATCTTGCCATTATATTATATTAAAATAATATATAAGTATATAAAAAGTAAGTATTGACCTTAAATATATAATAAAATAAGTTATACATACACCCATAAACTATTATTAATATATTCTCTTACAATAGATGATATTTCAGTTTTAAAGTTATATAATGAAATGAATTACGCATTGAATTCAATACATCATATATGAACAAATTGTGTAAAATAAGTTCAAAAGAGTGTTAATTAAGTCACTGATGTGATATAGAAATTCATAGAAATTGTAATAAAAAAGTAATTAAGTTAATTAAGGTAATAAATTATAAATATTAAATAAGAACAAGGAATTAAATTAAACTAATTTAAAAATTACCTATCTCTATAGTGGTATTAATTTATTTTATATAAATCATTATAATAGAATTTTAGAAACTAGCGTTTTAGAATTATAAATAATGATATAGAAAAATGTTTATTAGTAAATTACAAAGTAATATATTCGGTGATTCTATTTTTAGATATTCATAAGAATATACTAGAATTAAATATAAACGACGTGGTAGTTAATTGGGTCAGTAGTATGTTTAGTCGAGTGAGTGAAATGAAGGTAACCAACAACTCTTATGTTTCAGTTATAATTAGAATTAGAATTATTCATGATCATAGTTGATAAGTAATAATTATTTATTAAAATTTTATTACAAAAAATATATAATCTATATGTACATCGTGTGTCGTACACGAAACAGAGAATGAATAACAATTGCAAAAGAAAAATCGGCAGTAACAAACAAATACTCTTTGAATACATATCGTACGATACACAATCTTTAGAATATATCACGTATCTATTATCAGGTAGCATGTATAAGATCATGCATCATCGATAAATGAACTGCTTGAATTAATTGTATATTTACACGATATACATATATATATATATATATCTGGTATCGTGTATATAATCTTGATTAATAATCTCGTATAAAACAACATGCATGAACTGTCGTGTACTCCCGCGTATCATGTACGGGATAACATGTATCAGGTATACAATGAATCATGTTACGGGTAAACAATGAACATGTATAGTATGTATCAGGTATACCATGAATTATGTACAGAGTAAACAATGAAACATGTATAGTATGTATCAGGTATACCATGAATCATGTTACGGGTAAACAATTAAACATATACGTATCAAATGTACTATATTATCGAGTATATCGCACGTTACCACTGTCGCCGTGTGACTCATGACGTAGGGGCGGCGGGGGCGGTGGGGATGGGGGTAGAGCCAGCGGTGGGGTGGACCTGAGCCATCTTACTGCACTCCTTGCAGAACTGTAACGACACGACGTCCCCCAACGAACGATTGTCCACGTGAATGCAGACGCCCGCGCCCATCGCGTCCAGCACCCGACTCGTGTCCTGTTGCTTGGTGCCCGTCATCGAGTTGTACTTGTAGGAGACCTGAGTGGAGGTAGGGGCGGGGATGTTAGGTAGGTAGGGGTGGGGATGTTAGGTAGGTTGTGGTGGGGATGTTAGGTAGGTAGTGGTGGGGATGTTAGGTAGGTAGTGGTGGGGATGTTAGGTAGGTTGTGGTGGGATGTTAGGTAGGTAGTGGTGGGGATGTTAGGTAGGTAGTGGTGGGGATGTTAGGTAGGTAGTGGTGGGGATGTTAGGTAGGTTGTGGTGGGATGTTAGGTAGGTAGTGGTGGGGATGTTAGGTAGGTAGTGGTGGGGATGTTAGGTAGGTAGTGGTGGGGATGTTAGGTAGGTTGTGGTGGGATTTTAGGTAGGTAGTGGTGGGGATGTTAGGTAGGTAGTGGTGGGGATGTTAGGTAGGTAGTGGTGGGGATGTTAGGTAGGTTGTGGTGGGATGTTAGGTAGGTAGTGGTGGGGATGTTAGGTAGATAGTGGTGAAGATAGCTTAGGAAGGTAGTGGTGGGGATGTTAGGAAGGTAGTGGTGGAGATGTTAGGTAGGTAGTGGTGGGGATGTTAGGTAGGTTGTGGTGGGATGTTAGGTAGGTAGTGGTGGGGATGTTAGGTAGGTAGTGGTGGGGATGTTAGGTAGGTAGTGGTGGGGATGTTAGGTAGGTTGTGGTGGGATGTTAGGTAGGTAGTGGTGGGGATGTTAGGTAGGTTGTGGTGGGATGTTAGGTAGGTAGTGGTGGGGATGTTAGGTAGGTAGTGGTGGGGATGTTAGGTAGGTAGTGGTGGGGATGTTAGGTAGGTAGTGGTGGGGATATTAGGTAGGTTGTGGTGGGATGTTAGGTAGGTAGTGGTGGGGATGTTAGGTAGGTAGTGGTGGGGATAGCTTAGGAAGGTAGTGGTGGGGATGTTAGGAAGGTAGTGGTGGAGATGTTAGGTAGGTAGTGGTGGGGATGTTAGGTAGGTTGTGGTGGGATGTTAGGTAGGTAGTGGTGGGGATGTTAGGTAGGTAGTGGTGGGGATGTTAGGTAGGTAGTGGTGGGGATGTTAGGTAGGTTGTGGTGGGATGTTAGGTAGGTAGTGGTGGGGATGTTAGGTAGGTTGTGGTGGGATGTTAGGTAGGTAGTGGTGGGGATGTTAGGTAGGTAGTGGTGGGGATGTTAGGTAGGTAGTGGTGGGGATGTTAGGTAGGTAGTGGTGGGGATATTAGGTAGGTTGTGGTGGGATGTTAGGTAGGTAGTGGTGGGGATGTTAGGTAGGTAGTGGTGGGGATAGCTTAGGAAGGTAGTGGTGGGGATGTTAGGAAGGTAGTGGTGGAGATGTTAGGTAGGTAGTGGTGGGGATAGCTTAGGTAGGTTGTGGTGGGATGTTAGGTAGGTAGTGGTGGGGATGTTAGGTAGGTAGTGGTGGGGATAGCTTAGGTAGGTAGTGGTGGGGATGTTAGGTAGATAGTGGTGAAGATAGCTTAGGAAGGTAGTGGTGGGGATGTTAGGAAGGTAGTGGTGGAGATGTTAGGTAGGTAGTGGTGGGGATGTTAGGTAGGTTGTGGTGGGGATGTTAGGTAGGTAGTGGTGGGGATAACTTAGGTAGGTAGTGGTGGGGATGTTAGGTAGGTAGTGGTGGGGATAACTTAGGTAGGTAGTGGTGGGGATGTTAGGTAGGTAGTGGTGGGGATAACTTAGGTAGGTAGTGGTGGGGATGTTAGGAAGGTAGTGGTGGGGATGTTAGGTAGGTAGTGGTGGGGATATTAGGTAGGTTGTGGTGGGATGTTAGGTAGGTAGTGGTGGGGATGTTAGGTAGGTAGTGGTGGGGATAGCTTAGGTAGGTAGTGGTGGGGATGTTAGGTAGATAGTGGTGAAGATAGCTTAGGAAGGTAGTGGTGGGGATGTTAGGAAGGTAGTGGTGGAGATGTTAGGTAGGTAGTGGTGGGGATGTTAGGTAGGTAGTGGTGGGGATGTTAGGTAGGTAGTGGTGGGGATAACTTAGGTAGGTAGTGGTGGGGATGTTAGGTAGGTAGTGGTGGGGATAACTTAGGTAGGTAGTGGTGGGGATGTTAGGTAGGTAGTGGTGGGGATGTTAGGTAGGTAGTGGTGGGGATGTTAGGTAGGTTGTGGTGGGATGTTAGGTAGGTAGTGGTGGGGATGTTAGGTAGGTAGTGGTGGGGATAGCTTAGGTAGGTAGTGGTGGGGATGTTAGGTAGATAGTGGTGAAGATAGCTTAGGAAGGTAGTGGTGGGGATGTTAGGAAGGTAGTGGTGGAGATGTTAGGTAGGTAGTGGTGGGGATGTTAGGTAGGTTGTGGTGGGGATGTTAGGTAGGTAGTGGTGGGGATAACTTAGGTAGGTAGTGGTGGGGATGTTAGGTAGGTAGTGGTGGGGATAACTTAGGTAGGTAGTGGTGGGGATGTTAGGTAGGTAGTGGTGGGGATAACTTAGGTAGGTAGTGGTGGGGATATTAGGAAGGTAGTGGTGGGGATGTTAGGTAGGTAGTGGTGGAGATGTTAGGTAGGTAGTGGTGGGGATAACTTAGGTAGGTAGTGGTGGGGATGTTAGGTAGGTAGTCGTGGTTGCGATATTAGATAGATAGATGGATGATTATTTATACTTAAATATAACAATGAAAGTTTTACTTTTAGTTTGAACGCGAATAAGAATTAAGGTAATATGTTATATGAATTTATATGTATTATTATTTTTAAATATTAGTATAGATATGCATTCTATGAATACCAGTCATTTCATACCCACAAAAATCACTTTAACTTATACATATGGTACGATTTGACTTTTATGTTAGTACGAATTAACAGCTATCCTATTGAATATGCTATGTATGATTATATATAGTCGATAAAGTTATCTGATTTCTGACATCCGATTGTATAGATAACACACATGAATCATCAATAGTGATTCATCATTGCATATGAGTCGAGGCTCTATTTATAGACTGGGGGTCTGTGTAGCTCTCCCACATACCCACCACTACTATAGTGCTATAGGTCATGACCTCTAGTGGTACGGTATAACCAATGAAATGATATCTAATTGATTATAGGCTGCGTGTACGGTAGGCGACTATTCGTAGAGGGGGGCATACTATCTATGTGTAATGAGGACAGCGCATAAGTTACCATAAGACAAGGTCATTAGGTGTATTACAGTGGACAGAAATTTGATTAAACAGGTAAGATCATTAGGTTATTAAATAAGTGAAGCCACTGTAATGAGCTTACAACTAGATAGGTGGTAGTACATAACTAGCAAGTATTTATTGTATAAATATATACATATACATATATAATACTCTATATATATACAGTAATATAAATAGACTGTGCATAAAAAACCACTAGTGACTCCTCATAATAAATAACATAATCAATCTTAGCCGCAACAAGCGTATGTATTACTAATAAACGGCTTGTGAATACACGAGAATCTATGTTGCACAGTTTCCATATTGATATCAGTGCATATAGTATATAATATTGCTTTATTATTATTTTATTTAATTTCGGTGTGTGTGTAAATCACAACTTATTTATATTTGCTAACTTTTATTTATATATTTATGTCATTATTATTTATTGTTACCCATCGTTTTGAATAAACTATTCAATAAACTATTATCTATCTATCTATCTATATGATATACATTATATTACACGTATTTCTATGTATCCTATGTACGCTTATACCGAGATTATAACTTAGACACGTTTCTGACGAGAATTGGGTAATATACGATGCGTAATTGAATGTGAGATGAGATCTATTTATAGACTGGCTGACACGAGTGGAGCCCCCTCTCTCTCACACACACACACACACTCTCACAGGAGTGCAGTAGCACCTGTATAGCTAGGCTAGGCAATGAACACACCAGTACTAAACCTGCATTGCTAAGTTTTGTATGTAAGCATTGTACAAATTGTGTGTCAGCAGTTTCACATAGCTCCTAAATACCTAACTTATTATAGTATATATTGTATTGTTATTTTTATTTGGTGGAGTCCTTTCATCCTATCCAGGAACTTAGATGAAGTTTTTCACTTATAACCATATATGGCTCTAATGTCCCTTCGAAGTCGCTCTCATGTTAAGGCATCCATGGTTTTAACGAGATCCGATCATTTATTTATACACAATTATATAAGATATATATATATTAGTATATTTACATGTAGGTATTATAAATTATAATTTATCATCTATTTATAATAACTAGCTATGAAATAATAGTACTTTGACCTACATTATGCAATATTGACCTACATTGTATAGAGTTTTTATGTAATATTATTTACATTCAAACAGGATGCAAACTAAATAAATAGATTTTCGTGTAATTTTATAAAAATCATATAAATATATTACAAGCAATGATAGCTATTATATATATATATATATAAGTAATTAATAAATATAAGTTATTTAGAATATATAAATTGAGTTTATTTACGTTGCGCATTCACACTTTTAATATTATACAAATGTAGAACAGTAACTCTGATTTAGTTAAATTACGAGTGGCAACTTTTAAATTAAAACGCAATAGTCGACATGCACATAATATTGATTATCTACTTGAGACTTCGAGTGCCCCCCGCATTGTTTACACACACACCACATGACTTGTGACATCATTAACATGTCAACATTCTATAAATAGAATGAACGAAGAACGATTATTTCAATATATGTTAATCCTTCCGTTGGGTACTAATAAAGTATAATATTATAAAGTTGCTGTATGGTTATAGTTAACACTTGTTATCTCAGAGTTCAAGGGACCTAAGTAATGTGTCTGAAGTATTGAGTTTCTGAGATATCAAATTATTCTTACGTGTATAGGAATATATATATCTTACATCTATAGGTATTAAAACAGAATTTAAAAAAATCTAAGTGGGGTTTTTTGATATATTGAGAGTTGACTGTATATGTATTGTTGTTATATATTATTGATTAATACTGATGTTTCTTATCTAATGGTATTAACACAATTAAACTAATACTTATTATAAACATATTATTACTTATTCAGATATATATGCAATCTTTAATTACTAACAATATAACAATGTTAATGGTAGTGCAAGAAGAGGTCGCAAAACCATCACTTTTGTAGATAATCTAAGAGAAGACATTGGACTAGACGATATAAATGAGATAAAGAAGATGATGTTGGACAGAGATGTTTGGAGAGAAAAGGCAAAGAAGAGTCGAGCGAGAGCTCGACATAAGTAAGTAAGTAAGTAAGTAATATAACAATACATATTTGATTAATTGAAACACTACCTCTGCAACATAATATGTCTTTAACATGACACAACAGATAACTTATTCATATATCCGACATTTTGTAATTCACAACTTTTTTAGATAGTACTAATGAAGACTAATGAAGATTATTAGTCATGTTAAGATTACAAATATAGTCTAAAATAGAAATGAATTATTTTAAAATAGAATACAGGTAGACATTAAGGTATTCAGAGCTATACAGTGTACAGTAGACTGGTTCGTACATGGTAATTAATATACACGGACTTTAACTAAATATTTAAAAGATACGTGTTATAAGTTAATAAACAATGTAAATTATGTACAGGCATATTTAAAATCAACGTATTAGCAATTAATACAATGATATTTATAATACTCCTAATAATAACACTTCATTTAGTAAAAATCAAATACAAATGTATATTTTATTACGTATATTTTATTTCTATTCGATTTATAATATAATGTATGCTTCGTTTAATTATTCTAAAGGCACTTTATTACTACTGGCATGTTGATGATATACATATAAACCTATGAGATATATTGTATATAAAACTTTATAATATAATATAAATAAACAATATGAAAAATGAATAAGTTATTTTTAGATGTAAATGAAAAACTGTGAAAATATTTAATAAAACGTAATATAATATATTAAAATCTAAAATATAATAGAGTAGGCTATATAATATATTGGAATAATATTAGAAAAATGGCATTATTGATACAAATAGATAATTTGACTTTTTATGGTTCATGTTTCAAGTCTACACATCTATAGATCTGAGGTTTATAGATCTGTCGATTATAGTGTAGACTATTACATGCTAAGATCAGTATTACAATATAGCAGAATAAATACTACTACATTTATTACCCAATATCAAAGGAAACGCCTACTTATACATACTTACATCTTTATTAGATAACAGCGGTGTTTTAGTGACTATGATTACGTGATCACAACACATGTGATATCACCCTGTATTATCACCTTGTATTATAGAACAGTGATAATAGGGGTAATCAATCAGCTTATCAGACATCACTCCGGTGTGCGGCGAGGGGTGACAGTATCAACATACAATACATACATCTACAACTGAGTATTATATAACAGCGATAATAGGGGTAATCAATCAGCTTGTCAGACATCGCTCCGGTGTGCGAGGTACCAACATACAGTGACAGTACTAACATACAATACATACATCTACAACTGAGTAATGTGTTATGTAATAACAGCGGTAACTGTAAACGTTTATATTACATTCATTTACGACAAATATTATTGTTCGTTTATTTCAATAGCATACGTTATTGTAGGCAAATATTTCTACTTTATACTTCGATCAGATATGTATTCTAACAAACAATCAATCAATACGACATCTGCTTCCATGACGATGACGTAATCTGTCACTGAGGGTGTAAGCCTCCGTAACGCCATTATTACATCACCACTAACATCCTCATCGGTGACTGTCCTAATGATGTAACAAGACGAGGTTACCACCCAGACGATGATGTAACCACCCCGGTAATGACGTAACAACTACATATATATATTAATAATATTAATTCAATATTAATTCAATATTAATTCAATATTAATAATATTAATTCAATATTAATAATATTAATTCAATATTAATAATATTAATTCAATATCAATAATATTATTAATATTTATTAATTCACTATTATAAACAATTTATTAACTTATATAAATGTTTAAAATTTATATTATATATCTTTTATAATGTATAAGCGATAGTCTATACGACATTTAACAAACATTATTTTAAATCACCCGAGTAAAAACTCATTCTCGCAGTCTTAGTAGGAGATCACTGACCACTACTCGAATGACAGCCTCCGTATAACTATCATTACATAACAACCGCGATGACATCATCCCGGCGATGACTAATCGCTACTAAGATGCCTCCCCGATACCACCATCATTACATAACAACCCTGGATATAATAACCACTACTTGAGTGACAGCTCCGATACTCCTATCTAAAATCTTGGTGTTATATTTGACAATACTTGTAATTTTTATAGACAACTGTCCCGCATAACAAAACTATTAAACTATCAACTATATTCACTACGCCTTATTCGTCATTCAATATCAATATCCACTGCTACTATTATAGCTTCTGCTTACCTCTATTCGACTACTGTAATTTTATTCTTTACAATACCCCCTCATCGTATATTACTAAACTCCAAATTCTTCAAAATTATATAGCTGGGTGTATAACATACCAAAATACTCCCATACTCATATATCTCCATTCCTAGTTAAACTCCACTGGCTACCTTTACGCCATAGAATCCTATATAAAACTATATTACTGGCTCATAAAGCAATCCACCATGACTCTCCTGACTACCTAGCATCCCTACTCAAACTTAAATTAACAACTAGTACCACTACACGCTCCACCAATACGTTTCTACTTCAACTTCCTCCTAAACACAACTTACATTCAACTAATACTCGCGCCTGGGCAATATCAGTCCCATACTTCTGGAACACTCTCCCTACATCCATCCGTACTACACCATCAACTCCAAACTTCAAGAAACTATTGAAATCCCACTTATTTAATATGAAACATTAACTTCAAATATATATGGATGGCCGATTGCTTTATAAGCACAGTTTTCAGTCCGAAAACCCAAAAATGTATGCATGTATTACTCATCGATAGCATTGACATAAATGACTAACCGCGACTTGAGTGACAGCTCCGATACCTCGGATGACGTCGCTGATCTTACTCTGGTTGCGCAACACGTTGCGTAGGTACTGAAGCTCCTCGGACATGGCGCCGTGTTCCTCAGAGAGTCGGGCGTTATCAGAGGTCAAGGTCGCATTCACTGACAGCAACGAGGATACACGAGACTCCAACGACTGCAGTTCGTTCTTCTTTCGTTGGCGATTTATACGAGCCTATATAGGTGGCGATAAAGGGTGTATTGGGGTATGTTGTTATTGTTATTGTTATATGGTGGAGTCCTTTCATCTCATCCAGGAACTTAGATGAAGTTTTCACTTATAACCATATGGCTCTAATGTCCCTTCGAAGCCGCTCTCATGTTAAGGCATCCATGGTTTTAACGAGAGCCGATTATTTATTTTTACACAATTATATAAGATCACTTCTAAATAATATTTTAAGACCCATTTTATAAAATTAATTAATGGATCGGACGAAGCTCGAATCCGTGTCCTACTGTTTGTGTATCTGACGCATTAGCCACTAAGCCACATAGGTATATGTGTTTGAATGTGTACATGCGTGTATATGTGTATATTTATCTAGGTGTATGTGCAATATGGTAGATCATTTTGAAAGTGTTGCTATCTCACTCATGTTAGGTCATAAATGTTACAATAAACACATTTGTGAAGTTTCATCACAAAATATTTATTATTGTTTAAACGATGACAATTTAAATGAAGAAATAATTGCATTTCTAATTTAATGTAAATTCTTATTTTACCTAGGTTTTTTATATATATGTGTATTATCATAAAAATGAAATAATTATCAAGTGTATATATATGTAAATATGGTGTGTGTAATGGGTGTACTTGAACGTCTGTGCAGGTATGTGTGTATATATGTATGTGCCCATATATGGGCGTACGAATACAGGCGTGTACAGGTATAATGCCGTGTGTACGTGTATTAATGCTAATAGATTAGGTTATCAATGCAAGCGGAGCATGAACTAGTGCCTGTGCTAGTCGGAGAGGGGATATAGTTACTACGAGTGATGTAAACGATGCTCACATCTAAAGCATGGCGCAGTCTCAGTCACCTAAAGTCTCAACTCGGCTCGGGCTCGCTTGGCTAGAGTCTATGTTCGACTCGGGCTCGTTTGGCTAGAGTCTCGGCTCGGGCTCGTTTTCTTTTCTTCAGAAAATGAAAGCCTCGGCTCGGCATTAAAAACCAAAAGTCTCGGCTCGGCATCAAAAGCTCGGCATCATTTACATCACTAGTTACTATTAATGAATACCTAATAAATGAGATGTGAATTATTCTATAATCTTGAATAATATAAACAAATCAAGTTGATTTAATCAACAGCTTGTATAATCCAATTTTTTATTTTTATTTTACTTCTCAGTTTATTTCTTATTTTTTTGTATCGTGTCATTTTGTCTTACTGTTATCACATTTATATATTTTGTTTATATATGTTATATAATTATACGTTTATATATAATTATAACTTTCTTTATATATAACCAGTAATTCAATAAACTTTTGATCTATATATCTATCTAAATCGTCCTAATTTAAACATTACTTATCTTACTCCGCTATACTTATTCGGAATATATATATCGACTAATTAAAGTAGATATACGGTATTCAAATAATGAATCTGAATATAATAAATCTATAGGATATATGGATTAGAATACTAATATAAGGGTTACGATAAAACAGTCAGGTATGGTGTTAATACTAACTTATAACGTAGGGGATAACTAACAAATACATTAATTGAATTAGATATTTTTTACATATTTCCTGTATGGAGAATTGTAGACTTATATTATCTAACGGGACGATAAGTTGAAACAAGCGATGTCAACAGAAAACATGAGCATGTGCATATAGCGCTATATTCAAAGATTTTCCGAAGCAAAGATATAACACACGCGAAATCGTGTAATTCGAATTTGTATACAAAATACCCCAGTGACACCTATAGCGGGTTACTTTTAGGAACTATGTGCTGTTTATAATGTAAATTTGTATTTAACTATACACTTTTAAAATGTTAAATAATATGCTTTAAATAAATATTTATATGATGAAAACTAAGTGTTTATTACTAATATATAACAAACAAATATGATATGTATGTTTTAAATGCTATAAGTATATATTTAGTAAGTAAAATCTAATTTATATTGCATGTAATTTAATAGAGCAATGAAAACATTGTTGTATGCATACAGAGCCGAACCTAAATCTATTTCAGTAATTTCGATACTACTGCTAGCAGCGGCAGGGGATATTACTAAATTACGTTGCATGCATAGAGAGTGTTATATCTTTGCTTCGCAAAATCTTTTCTATATTATTGTAAAGCACTTTAAGAGGAAATAGCATATTGATATTGTAAACAAAAAAACGAAACGGAACACAACAAACATTCTTCTGATAAATATTATTCGTATTAAGTGAGGAGAAATATGTACGAGAGATTTGTCTATGTTCAAATTAAATATTAGGAGAGTTACGGTATGTAGAAATATAATATGATACTAATAATTATGATTACATTGAGTTGAACTCGCTTTTCACAATAAGAAATTACTTTTAGATAAAGTCATTAAAGAGTTATCATATCACATATTTCCATATATTTTTATATAAGATGTTAGTTTTAGTACCTGGTCAAAAGCTTCGCGATTAATGAGCGATTTGAACGCCCGCAAAATTGTTTATTCGAATTAGTGAATTTACAATAGCGTATTTTTGTTTGTACAAACATTCAATTTTTAGATTTAGTTATTTTCACTGGTTTAGTTTGGTTTGGTTTGGTTGGGTTTATTTTTTATATTTCTAGGTTTTTTAGCTGCATTACATCCTGAGTTAGCATATAAAACACATATATATATATGTTAATAATTAACTTAATGATAATCCGATAGCCTATAAATAAACCTTAGCTAATTATAATGGCCTAGTTAAATAATTATAATGGCCTAACTATATGCTATAGTTAAATCACTAATTTGAATACACATGTTTGCGGGCGTTCAAATCCGAATCAATCGCAAAGCTTTTGACCATAATCCTTAGTTTTAAGTTAAAAGATAATAAACATTAATTATCATGAAGGCGGTAATAATCTTGATAACAATATATTGTTTTCCGGATCATTCTTTATTACAGAATGTAAATAGAATAGAATTATTGAATGCATATCCGTGCGATACTAATGAGGAAATAATATATTTTACTAAGTGGCTATTTATTTAATTCACCTAATATCCAAATATTATCTACGAATGAAATAATATAATGATTAGTTTATATTTTACATTATTCAACTACTTATTATTTGATGTTATTACTATTTATAAACTAAGTTAATATTTATATACTATAAATATAATATTTATATTGGATATTATTACTACATGTATAAAGAATGATATGTGGTATCTTTATGGCCAATATTAATATACTTCGACTACATTATAACTCAAAATACGAGACAAAAAAGTTAAATATTATTTTGTATATTTCTTTTATAAATTAAATAGTATTATTATATTATTATTACTTACCCTAATTACAAAATAATTAAGATATGTTTATTTCATTAATTGGATCAAATGAATTTTACGATCAATTGACAAATTCGACGGAATTTGTCCGTTGATCGTACAGTTTCTTTGATACAATTAATCAGTGATTAAATAAAAACCTGAATAGCATTCTTTTTATTTTTCGGGGTCAAATCTTCGGCATCGGGTTGACCTTGACCCTCGACGGCATTCGTCGTTAATCTCTCGTATTCGCTACGAGAGATGCTCGACGACGTTGGAATGTAGGTGGATTGAGGTTCGGCGGATTCGGATTTTCGTTTCCTGGGGTTCGGTTTCGAGGCAGCGGCGTCTTCGCTACTGGGCTGCGACGATTGGTCCGGTTCTATTATCACTTGTCGCGCTATGTTGGTTAGTATATCTTCGTCGGGTATCGTCTCCGTAGTAGAGGTGGCGGGCACCTCTCTCTGCTGTTGTTGTTCGTAACTATCGTTATTGTAGTACTGAGTTTCGTCCGGAAAATCTGGATACGAGTGCATGTTTCCATGTTGACCGTATTCGGTAGGGTAGTTCTGATCGTATAACTGCTGTAGTGAATTTTCATCCATCGTCGACATGGTATCGAATCCGACATTATTGTCTTGCATTAGGTAATCGAACTCATTAAAATCCTCCAAGCTTTGAGACAGCGACTGGTAACCATCTTGAGTATCATGGTGGTCGGCATAATTTTGTCCGTAATTGTGTAGGATTTGATTATTTCCAGTTGTTTCGGGTTTCTTGTTTATTCGCATCTTAATACATATACTATGTTAACGAAATCATACGTACACACACTGGTGTAGCTTTATGATAAACGTCTGGCAGTGATACGTAATGAACCAAGAAAATAATATGAATGAAAAGTTTCAGAAAATTCATAATTTACAAATATCTTATTTACCAACATAGGAAGTAATAGGAATTATTTATATACACAGGTTCCACAGGCACAGTTTTTTTATATATAAAGATTTTATGCAACATCATCAACTTTTTCGATATACCATACACTTTATATAATATACATTCCCTAAATATGTGATATATATTATAATAATAATATTTATTAAAATAATTTAAATGTTGGTGTTGTTAATTTACACTTATATTTATATAATTCGTTCTCCTAAAGATCCTCAAAAATAATATTTATATATAATATGTGCTGTTGTTGTCGCCCATTATATTATATAATGTATATATATATATATATATATATATAATGTATATTATACAGTAAAATGTATACAATTGAAAATATATAAAATATTATATACCTATTATGTAGTATGTAAAAATAAAACGGTAAACTTAGTTAAAATCTATCTTCTTTTAAATATAAAACTCGTCGTATTCGATCAAATGTAATCTCTTGACACCACTGTTCTTGTTAACTCCCCGGTTAACTCTTCGGGTTAACTCTTTCTCGTTTATATCCGGTTTATATTACACTTCCTCTCTTATCACAGAGCTAGAGAGAAATTGTCACCTTCTCTCTATCTATATGTCTCGTATGTCTTCCACATCCTTGCTTCATCATTTGTATATAATATATGCTACATCATTCAATAGATGTATTATTGTATGCATTTGGTTATTAATATGTATATATATATATTAATAGTGGAAATTTGTGGAGAGCTCAGTTTACATAGGATCCTCGGCCCACATTTCTTCATCTATATCAGTAATTGATATGATGATGTGGTGATGATAACTCCAATCCACCGGCTCCCCAGGTTGCGGATAGGGGAACGGCCATTAGATATAATGGTTAGCTGCGAATAATCAATTAGCAGTGCCGGACAAAATCCTCGTTGCCATTTGGCAAGGCATATTACCTGTTAACCACCCACGCAGGGTTACGCAAATGTGTATGGAGTGGCGACCGCACATTTTATCTAGCCATCGAAAGCAAAATGACTACGACTTCCCAAATATCTTCATCCCGCATCGCTCGTCGCGCGGAACAAGGAGCGCGTCCTGCAATTCTCACTCAGGTTGCAGTCGATAAGTTAACTACTGAGTGCATATGTAAATGTAAATGTAAATGTAAAAACCAAATCAAATCAATACCAAATGTATCTCTAATGAAAGCAAGTAGAATTTTCCGATTTGCCACCTTCAATGTACGGACATTAAAAAACGAAAATAAAATTTCTGAAATAATTGCATCAGAAAATGCTACGCTACTCGATATAATTTGTTTGCAAGAACATAGATTTATACACGAGGACGTCGATACAAAAGAATATTCTATTGGAGAATGGCATATGATAACAGGTTCAGCATGGAAAAACAGTGTAAACGCTGCTACAGGTGGAATCGGTATTCTAATTAACAAGACATCATTTAATTCTCTTGTAAACGTTACTTTAGTATCCAAAAGGATAATGATCGTCAATTTTAATGGAAACCCACAAACATCTATAATAGTATGTTATAGCCCTACAAACGTATCGGATCCCATGGAAATAGAGAATTTCTATGATATTCTAAATTCTGCCACAAAACAAATTCCAAAACATAATGTGTTGATCATTTCTGGAGACTTTAATGCTCATCTTGGCATTCAAGATGGATTCATGTTCTCATTGCATGAAGTATCAAACAGAAATGGGATCTTTCTCAAAGATTACATTTTAGAAAATAATCTACTATGTCTTAACACATATTATCATAAAAGTAAAGGCCAGCCATGGACACATAAGTCACCAAATGGAAATAAAGTACAGCTTGACTATATAATGATTAATAGAAAATGGAAAAATAGCAGCAAAAACTGTAGAGCTTATGGATCTTTTGAAAGTATAGCATCAGACCATAGAATTGTATCTGCCCATCTTAAATTAAGTTTAAGATCAAATAAAAAGAAGACTATCAAAACACCAATCTATGTTTGGACAATTTAAAGAATCCTGATATTCAAAAAAAGTTTATTTACGAAGTCTTAAAAAAGTTTGAAAACCTTAACGATGAAACATCCAACATATCAACAAATACTTTGTATGACCATTTTGAAACTTCTTGTAGAGAAACTTCAATTGATATCATCCCCTTCAAAGAAAAACTTAAAAAGAGATCTCCCTGGGAGAATGCCGATATATGTTTAAAAAGGGATATGCTAAAAACAGCAGCTCAATTAAAGAACTCTTGCCCAACTATAGAAAATATTAATTCCTATTATCTATCACAAAAAGCACTATATGATACATACGATACTCAGCAAGAAATCTACCTTCAGTCGAAAATAGGTGAAATCAAAGCTGCAGTATCAAACCATAAATCAGCATGTGCCTGGAAAGTAGTAAATGATATAACTGGCAGGAAAAAGAACAATAAAGCTAAGATAAAAGCAACAAGTGGTGAAGAAAGAATTAAGTTATGGCACAATCATTTCAAAGATCTTTTAGGAAAACCACCTGAATCAAAAATATCAACTATAACAAATATTTCAAATTTGTTGAATATAGAAACTGAAATCTTTACGAAATATGAACTAGAAAAGGCTATAAAAAGTAACAAAAATGGAAAAGCATGCGGGTTAGATGAAATTCCTGTGGAAATCTGGAAAATACCCAAATTTCAAGAAATCTTACTATTCTACTGCAATGAAGTATACGAGCAAAACACTATCAGTATATGGAATAAAGGCTGTATAATACCGCTACCGAAGAAAGGAGATTTAACTTCTACAAACAACTATCGTGGTATCACCCTAACATGTATAGCTGCAAAGATATATAATCTAATGCTTTTAAATAGAATAAGACCTGAAGTAGATAAGATATTAAGAAAAAACCAAAATGGTTTTTAGAACTAATAGATCTACTACTGGCCAAATACTCACGGTTAGAAGGATCATTGAAGGCGTAAACGAAAAGAATCTAACAGCTACACTCCTTTTTATTGATTTCTCCAAAGCTTTCGATTCCATACATCGAGGAAAGATGGCATAGATTCTTAAAGCATATGGAATACCTGAAATGATCATAAATGCAATTATAATAGCTTATAAAGATACTAAATCAATTGTGAGATCAGATGATGGCGATACGGAATTTATAAATATAACAGGAGGTGTGTTACAAGGTGATACACTAGAACCATTTCTTTTTATAATATGTCTTGACTATATCTTGAAAATGTCACTTGATCGAGATAATGTTCTTGGCTTTACCCTCTCTGAGAGAAAGAGCAGAAGACATCCAGCAATAACAATAACATATGTTGATTATGCAGATGATCTAGCTATAGTAACTGATAAAACGAGCGAAAAATTCTTCTACATAAAATTGAAAATACGGCAAAAGAGATTGGTTTGAATATAAATGCAGGTAAGACCGAATTCATAAGCATAAATCAAGGAGAAAATGAAAAAATAAAAAGCCTAAATGGCAAGGACATTACAATAGTATCCGATTTTAAGTATCTTGGAAGTTATATTCAATCAACAGAAAAGGATATGAATATAAGACTGGCTAAAAGCTGGGCAGCTTTAAATAAGATGAACGCTATTTGGAAATCTAGGTTACCGGATAGAATTAAAAGAAATTTCTTCAGAGCAACTGTTGAGTCGGTATTGGTATATGGATCTGTAAGTTGGACACTCACAAAAACTCTGGAAAAAAGACTAAGTGGAAACTATACTCGCATGTTACGGGCAATACTAAACAGGTCTTGGAAGGACCATCCTTCCAATAAAGAAATATATGCAAATATACCGGATATATGCACGTCGATATGACAGCAAAGACTTCGATTTTCTGGTCACTGTTGGAGAAATAAGCGAGAAATGGCATCAGATACTATTCTATGGCAACCTACCCATGGTGAGAGAAAAAGAGGACGGCCGCGAAAAACATACGTTGACCAACTCATGGAGGATACACTGTGTAACGTAAATGAATTGAAAACTGCGATGGACGATAAAGATGAATGGAAGAAGAGAGTCAAAAACTGCCGAGCAAGCTCGACCAGGTAAGGTAAGGTAATATATATATATATATATATATATATATATATATATATACTATAGGAATATATATATATATATATATATATATATATAAATTCCTATACATATATATATAGTATATCTCCGTTGTATAACGGAATTTAACAAGCCACCCTGGATATCTCGCTAATTTTATTAGGGGAAAGTAATCGAATACGGATACTCTCGGTATCTCAGAAACTATAAATCCTATAAAAAAATGTTTAATTAATAAAATATTCATAATTTTATAATTAGTCTAAAAAGGTATTTTTTATTTTTTATTAATCAAAATATTGCTGATATATCCAATAAAGTGATTTTTTTATTACGTTTTTAAATTTATGAAAATAATATCAACTTAAAACCTTCTCAAGAATATACAAATTTATAGATATAAAATATAACATTATATTATTAAAAAATAAAGCATTCTAAAATTATATATATAATTTCTATATTTGTTATCAAATATTCATTAAGTTATAAGTATATATCTAGAGGTCATATAAGTTCCTAATACGGACACTCTAAATGTCTTAATACGGACACCCTATAACAAATCAGCGCGCAGCGTATGAACAATTCTGATTTTCATAAAAATAGCGTACGTTATAATATTAATACCATCAATAAAGCTAATTCTAAAAAAAATATTATTTAGATACTTAAATTGTATTATTAATTAAAAAATAATAAAAATAAATAAATTATTAACTAATTAAATTACAATATATTTTTCATAAAATTAATTATAAATAACCTAATTGTAATTTGTCTGATTGATTCATCAATAATATATAGTTTATATAGTGGTATATAGGGTATCCGTATTATAACACAGAGTGTCCGACGGACACCCTGTGTTATAATTTAAGTTCCGACGGACACTGTCCGTATTCGGACATGGGTACCGAATACGGATACCCTCGTTATCTATGGAATTAAAAAAGATTAAATAAAATTTTAAAATCACAATAAATCTATAATCATAAAATATTAATATATTGTAATTTTTGAATAAAAATAATGAGTCATAAAATGCCAAGACCATGTATTGTTAAAGTGTACGTATTAGGTTACTTTCCCCTACTTTACGCACAGGACAATCGACCTCGTCGTGTTGTCTCAAATATGATGCTACAGCAATAGAGGCGTTGCAACAGGGGGGATGGTGGACCCCAGTCGGGGGTATACGTCCCCCACTTTAAAATCTAAAGGGACCTCCTATGTATTGGTCCCCCACGTTTACCACAATATTTATTTTGATTGGTTGGCCCCCCCCCCTACATACCAAATCGTTCCAGCGCCCCTATCCATCAACCGTTCACTACGACGGTAACCGCCGAATCGGCATTTGCAGCCCTAGCTCCAAAGTGTTGGAGTGCATTGCCAGCTGACATTAGATCAACTGAGTCTTAACCTTTATTTAAACGTAAATTAAATAACTATTTTAAAATAATAAATGTTAAAGTAATAATTATTACTTTATAACTGCATTATTTAATATTGTTCTTGTTATTGTTCTTATATTTATTTATTTTCAAATTGCTATTACTTTCATTATTATTATCTTATATGACGCCGATAAACATATGATATTTTGTAGTCAATAAACTATGTTAAAATAATAATAATAATAATAATAATATATATATATATATCCCGCTCTCCCCTACAACTAATATAGGTTATATAGGAATATTAATGTAATACACTCAAAGAAATATAGATTTTTTTTGGGTTTGTATTATCCTTAAATGTACTACATATTGAAAGTATTTTAATATATAGATATGTAATTTTCTTTTATAGATTTTTTCCCGTTTTCTTAATTATCAGGGACGATATTTATTAACTTATAAATTATCACAAGATAATTTATTTGTTGGCGCTGTACGTAGTACGTATTCAGGGTGGATGTAACGACAACCCTACAGCGAAACAGTTTAAAGTAATATATGCATATACAGGCGTTTACTCATCCGGAATGAAGTAAAGTGTTCATCGGGAAATTGTCAAGTTCTTGATAATCCTACATCAATAGTATTGTTACAAATTATAACCAAACAACTAATATAATAGTTTCCAATTCTACAGAGAAGCATATATGTATTGTATCGGACCATGACTTTGATGTACTATTTATTCCAATATATCTAAATATTAGTATATATATTTACTTTTATTAGTTTTATTAGTAAGTCATTTGCGGCCATCAATATGCTGTTAAACTTGTAGAAATGTTTTAGTCTATAGATAGTATACTAGTAACTCATATAGTTTATATTATGATTAATATAATTTAAAATAATTAATTATTTTATACAACTTTTCATGAAACGAACAAGAATCGATATGCATTCGTCATGTCAAGGCAAATCTTGAAGTTAAAGAAATATTTGTTTGTCTATATGAAATATCTAATAAAAAGCAGAAACAATAGAAAATATGTTAAAAAATGTATTGATAAGATTGTGTTTTCCGATAGAGAATTTAAGTGGTCAGTCGTATGATGGAGCAAGTAACATGTCTATAGACATACTAGTAACTACTAGTATACTAGATAAAATGGTGTATAGACGTTAAGATGTCAGGAACAACCGCTGGTATATTACACACATTGCACAGCTCATCGAGTAAACATAGTTGTTCAATATGTTAGTGAACCGGAATGTATTAGATCTATTAACCATAGTTAATGAAATAGGATAATTGTATTATAATTCTATCAAATTTTTAAACACTTTCACATATTGTAAATTTAAGACATTATGTCCAACCCGCTGGACAATAAGAAAGGTTGCTATACAAGATACACTAAAATATTATAAAGAAAGTTATGCATCTTTATATGAAATGATACATAGAAATGATATTACTTCTGACCAATATGATAAACGCAAATCAATTATGAAAAAACTTGAAAGCGGCAATAGGATAATTATAATAACCTATTATCTATGACTGAAAGTGGCATTAAGTATTTGTGAGCCTTTAGATATATTAGTAAAATCAATGATGGTAACAAATACTACATTAGATGGTGTCAATGAATCTGTACAACTATGTTCCCTATCCTTGAATATTGCAAGAAATTCATATTCAACATTATTTCATGAAACCCTTAGCGAAATTCAAAATGTTGCTTTCATTGAATATATAACTAATAAAAGAAAAAGAAAATCAAATGCAAGGTATTTTATGTAATATATTATAAGTATTGTGTATTATAAAATAAATATATCTCCAAATATATATAAATAAAAATGACAATTAATTATATGGTTATTATTAACCTATAATTAATATATATATATATATACATATATATTGTTATTTTTATTTGGTGTCCTTTCATCCCATCCAGGAACTTAGATGAAGTTTTCACTTATAACCATATATGGCTCTAATGTATCTTCGAAGCTGCTCTCATATTAAGGCATCCATGGTTTTAACGAGAGCCGATCATTTATTTATACACAATTATATAAGATCACTTCTAAATAATATTTTAAGACCCATTTTATAAAATTAATTAATGGTCCGGACGAGGGTCGTACCCGTGTCCTACTGCTTGTGTATCTGACGCCTTAGTCACTGAGCCACAAAGACAGTTATTATATATTTATATATATAATATATATTAAATGAATATCTATAAATGAGTTATATTATCGCTTACTTATACTCAAGTTTAAATATAATAATAACACAATATTTTACAGATATAACTATAGTAGTACCATATATGGTATCGATAACAATGATGAGAAGACTTAATTGATCATTTAAGGTAAATTATATTTGTCATATATCATAATTGCACATCATATATATATAATATATATTATATATATATAAATATATATATATATATATATATATATATATATATATATATATATTTATATATTATATACCAAAGATTTTCCAAAGATTTTCCAAATATTTTGCTTCGCAAAATCTTTGTTATATACATACATATAATATATACATATATAATTTAATTATATTTTAATACATATTATTTAGAGTGAACTATTTGAATGCATATGATATTTCTACAACAAGACTCGAAGACAAATTTAATTGTGATAGTGAATCATTAAAATCATTTTTCAATCTAAAGGATATACAATATAGATTCAGATGAGATTAATAAATATCCAGAATTGAATTTAGAAGAACTACAAACTGAATTACCTCTATTTAAAAGAGATTCAAGAGATAGGTGCTTAGAATATGCCATATTATATTATAATTATGTATGGAAAATATAAAGAAAATATATTCCAATGTACAAATTAAATGATGAAATTAATCATTGTAAAACCAACAAGTTCAGTTGACTGTAAAATAAGTTTTAGTATCACGCTCATCGTAAAGAATTGGCTAAGAAATTCTATAGAACAAAAGAGACTGAATAGTTTAATTATATGTAGTATTCACAGTGAAACTCTAGACGAATTAAACATTATGAATTGATGTCATCATTTTTAAGAAAACAGAATGGAGATAGAAGATGTTCTCATTTCATTAAATCTATTAAAAGTAGATACATAATAGAATGATATGTACATTTATAGAATTCTTTATTTATATAATATCTAAAAAATTGTAATTAGTTAGGTATACACACACAAAAATATATAATAATAATATAAATTAGTGGACCCCCCTTGAAATATACCTTCCTGCGGCCCAAATACTATATATAGGATAGTTTAGTATACTCTAGTATACTTTATAATAGGATTCGGTACATTCTATATATATTGACATTAATATATTTATTAATAATTGTATATGTATATCATTTTAAAGTGTACTTCTTTTGTGTAATCAATGACTAGTTTTCAATTGGTGTTTGTAGTGCTGTGATATGTATATCTGTTGAAGTTGCTTTCGCTTATCTATATATGAGCGTTGAAATAGCATATTATGAGTGGAACGTTATGCTTCGGTGTAGTTTAAGTAGTAATTTATATGTTTTTGTAGTATTCTTCGGACTTTGGGTTTCTTTCACTATGAAGGCTTCACATACTATTATAGTTGTTTTGGTGTTGCTATTACAATTCACGATTAGTATTCTGTTTTTCACTTTGTTATTTCTGAGAGGGCGTTTTCAGCTTTGGTATTGATTAATATATCAATTCCTCCAGCGGGTATGTTGTTGGTATTAGGCCATGTAGAGGTAGTTAAGTGTTGATTTGTCATTCTTTTTGTATTTAATTTTTAATCATGGCAGGTTTTGTGTTAAACGATTCCAAGTATGTCTATGTTCTTATTTCTTGTTAATTCTGCTAGTTTTTTATTTTTGGTTGGGAGACGAATTGTTCTTACGTTTATTAATGCCATTTTTAGTTTCTGCTTGCAGTTGGACTCAACATTTTTTGTTCTGAAAATTGTCCCTTCCTTCCGGATTTAAGGACAATTCGTCATAAAATCGCACGCTTGGGAGCGAAACTCCAACTTCAGAATTTGTGGTCATTATGTGATCAGGGGCTCTAACACTGGAGCTATTTGGTTGTAATTGCATGATTTGGTTTTCGGTTGCTGTTTACGGCAGTGGTCGAAACTCCTATAGGATATATATAGTAGTATACTACTGTTTGGTTTCCATTTAGACAGCTGACTAGTTTAGTCAGAAGTCTAGACATCTCGTCAAATATCTTTGTGGTAGCTTGCAGCTACCGGGAATATTACCATCACCATAGATCTGTGAGTCGTAAAAGT
This sequence comes from Osedax fenrisi, assembly GCA_964019155.1. NCBI lineage: Eukaryota > Metazoa > Annelida > Polychaeta > Sabellida > Siboglinidae > Osedax > Osedax fenrisi. The sequence continues at coordinate 82,573,739 of OZ025243.1, forward strand.
ACACACGATAATCTCTACCACGTCAAAGCGGACCAATTATAGACTAATATATATATATATATATATAAAACTAATATAACAATAACTAAATATGAATTATAAATAATAATAGCTGCTATAATTACAAATTTATATTCCCTATAAGGATTTATTCGCAAAATAACAAAGATCGTCGAAATGTTAATTACTCAAAATAAATTTAATAAACTTATTGTTTACTAATTATTATCGACCAATTAAAAATAAGGTTGCCACGGAAACTAAATCGTATCCGAATTCACGCGTCATTTCATTTCTACTCATCGATATCTCGTCCCAAACCCCCGATTTCGTAACACACAATGTCCGTCGTCGGTAAATTCTTCACCATAAACTCGAACACGAACGGTCTCCTACTGAAGGCGGGCGACCGTCGAAACGACAGCAGCGTAGAAGTAGTTCTCACCAAGTCTTGGGAGATGAGGGACGACCGCAGAGCCCCCGACACCGGTACCCCTATCGAGTGTATGTGGTACTATGATGGTCCGTCGGGGGCGCTGATTAGCCACGCTAACGGACTATGCATGGATGTCGTCGGTTAGCTTACATTGTATTGCGATATATCGTCAACAAACTATACGATATCGATATAGATAAATAAATATATATATATATATATATATATATATACATATAGTTTATTGAGTGTTAAGTACACACAAAATGACACGAAACAATAATTTGATATTCATTCTTTTTTTCATTTATTATGTATTATCAAATTATTGTATACATGCATGCCATATATTATATATGATATATATATACATATGTATACTACAAATTTTATTAATTATAATATTTTTATATATTGATTATAATATTTGTATAATAATAATTTTATATATTGATTATAATATCTTTATATTAATAATATTATATATTAATTATAATATTTTTATATTAATAATTTTATATATTGATTATAATATATTTATATTAATAATTGTATATATTGATTATAATATTTTTATATTAATAATTTTATATATTGATTATAATATTTTTATATTAATAATTTTATAATTTAATTATAATATTCTTATATGAATGATTTTATATATTGATTATAATATTCTTATATTAATAATTTTATATATTGATTATAATATTTTTATATTAATCATTTTATATATTGATTATATTATTTGTATATTAATAATTTTATATATTGATTATAATATTTTTATATATTGATTATAATATTTTTATATTAATAATTTTATATATTGATTATAATATTTTTATATTGATAATTTTATATATTGATTATAATATTTTTATATTAATAATTGTATATATTGATTATAATATTTTTATATTAATAATTTTATATATTGATTATAATATTTTCATATTAATAATTTTATATATTGATTATAAATTTTTATATTAATAATTTTATATATTAATTATAATATTTTTATATAAATAATTTTATATATTGATTATAATATTTTTATATTAACCATTTATATATTGATTATAATATTTGTATATTAATAATTTTATATATTGATTATAATATTTTTATATTAATAATTTTATATATTGATTATAATATTTTTATATTAATAATTGTATATATTGATTATAATATTTTTATATTAATAGTTTTATATATTGATTATAATATTTTTATATTAATAATTTTATATATTGATTATAATATTTTTATATTAATAATTTTATATATTGATTATAATATTTGTATATTAATATATTTATCAATTGATAATTTTATATATTGATTATAATATTTTTATATTAATAATTTTATATATTAATAATTGTATATATTAATTATAATATTTTTATATTAATAATTGTATATATTAATTATAATATTTGTATATTAATAATTTTATATAATAATAATGTTATATATTTATTATAATATTTTTATATTAATAATTTTATATATTGATTATAATATTTTTATATTAATCATTTTATATATTTATTATAATATTTTTATATTAATAATTTTATATATTAATATCAATTGATTATAATATTTTTATATTAATAATTTTATATATTGATTATAATATTTTCATATTAATAATTTTATATATTGATTATAAATTTTTATATTAATAATTTTATATATTGATTATAATATTTTTATATTAATAATTTTATATATTAATTATAATATCTTATATTATAAGATTATTATAAGGCTAACAAAATTAATAAATAACTTGCGGAATATAAAGTGTAAACATTTAAACCATTACTTATTACCTATATATATATATATTACCCACTATGGAATACCTATATATATGTATAGGTATAGGCCATATGCATATTAACTATACATACTATCTACACTTCTCTCAATATATTAATATATCAATATATCAATTGAGAGAAATTATAATTGAAAATATATATATATATATATTGCTGCTGTTATGTTACCATTTAAATTCTATTATGCTATTATTATGCTGCTATTAATTTTAAAAGTATATTATGCTTTTATTATGTTGCTATTATTAGAATGGTTGGCAATATTAGTGATATGATAATATTAATAATATGATTATTAGTTATTAAATATTGTTAACAAATTTTAAATATATTAATAAATATAAGTTTATCTAATATTTAATATATGTATATTATATATCAGTCAGTTGACCAATATTTTATTTTAGTATTAGTCATAATATAATATACGATCAATATATATTAAATGTTGGTCATATGATAGATATATAATAATTTGTTGATCAATTGACCAACATTTAATCAATATAAGTCAAACTTATATTTATTAAATGGTCAATTGATCAACACATTATTATATATCTATTAAAATAACTATATAATTATATAACTATCATATAATTATATGACCAACATTCAGTGATGGGCACGATCGTCGATCGTCGATCGTCGATCCCGATCGCGATCGTGATCTTGATCACGATCAACGATCATTTGAAAATGATCGAGTAAAATGATCGACGATCGTGAAAAAAAATTAAACATAATTTATATATATTTATATCAAGAAATAACAAAATAGTGGATATAATAAAAACTTTTATATATGAAAATGTTGAAATACGATCAAACTAATAATAAAATAATATTAATATAATGAATTTGCTTATAATAGAACTAACAATTCAAAGTTAGTATCATTTAGTTTATTGCGTTTCGGTTTATTTATATTGGTAGCAATACTAAACATTCTTTCCACCGGCGCGGATGATGGGAGTATAGAATTGTATTTTATGAATAACATTTTTATAATAGGATAATTATTTAGCATATCTAAATTAGTATTTTTACTATTTATATAATTAAGTATTTATATTTCTACCGTTGATTTAGAAGTGGATGGTCCATTATCATCAATAAAATAGAATTCATCTGAATTAGTTTCGCTTTTTTCTGGTGTAGTTATATAAACCTCGTTATCTGGGATATGTCTATTAAGATATTTCTTAAATGTAGATATATCTACATGTTATAACGACATATCTTTTTCTTCTACGTAATTACTTAACCAATTTAACTACACTTTTGGGTTAGATATTGTTGCTATAATGGCACTATTGATAGAATATATAGAACTTATAATGATCTAAAATATTAAAAAAAGTTATAGTTCTATATAATACGCCCACAGGGAAATTTACAGTTTGACTCATTTTTTAGTACACTCTATAGATAATTAAACGTATTGTTTGATCTTGCATGTCTCGCGCGGTAAAATATTACGATTACATTAGTAAAAAAGATACATTGGTATATATATATATAAATATATTGATATGACGGCGTGAATGGGTGAGTACTCGCGAGTACTGCGTGGATCATTAGTGGTTCATGCAGCAGCCCGGAATTCATACGCTTATATAATAATACGATCGAGATCCACGATCGGCGATCGATGATCGAGATCGCGATCGACGATCAAAATAATTACACGATCGACGATCGACGATCGTTAAAAAATGATCGAGTAAAAAGATCGACGATCGTTAGAAAATGATCGACGAAATTGATCGACGATCGGCGATCGTGAAAAGTCGTGATCGTGCCCATCACTGCCAACATTTAATATATATTGATCGTATATTATATTATATTATGACTAATATTAAAAGAAAATATTGGTCAACTGACTAATATATAATATACATAAACTAAATAATATCAAATTGACTTACATTCAAAAATAAATATTGGTCAAGTGAACAATTTTACTTAAATATGGGTCGATGGACTAACATAATATAGTATATAAGTCACTTAACCAAGTTATTTTTATGAGTGTATATTATACACTGTATACACTGGATACTGTATAGTATATAGTATAAATCATATATATATATATATATATATATATATATAAAATTACGCACCTAATACAGAAACAACTATTCGACACACCCCCTACCCCTGCGAGGTCGAGTACCGTACGGGTAACGCCGTGATGTTGACCCAGTTCAACCCGAGCAGGTCAGCCCAGCGCTGGATACTGTCCGGAATGACCATAGTGAACGCTAACGGTCACAGCCTCGAAATCTACGAGAACGTCATGGCGCGAGGCTTCAGCGTGAAGTTCACCTCGTCTCATAACTATAGGGTTGACGCTCGTATCGGAAGTCCGCTGCCCATGTGGAATAAGTCACATATGTTAGCGTATATCTGTGTAGTGACGCGAGTCCACACCATATATAGACATTGTTTATTTAAATATTTTAAGTACATTTCTTCATTTGTATATATATTATATATATATTGTTATTGTTATTGTTATTTTTATTTGGTGGAGTCCTTTCATCCCATCCAGGAACTTAGATGAAGTTTTCACTTATAACCATATATGGCTCTAATGTCCCTTCGAAGCCGCTCCCATGTTAAGGCATCCTTGGTTTTAACGAGAGCCGATCATTTATTTATACACAATTATATAAGATCACTTCTAAATAATATTTTAAGACCCATTTTATAAAATTAATTAATGGTCCGGATGAAGATCGAACCCATGTCCTACTGCTTGTGTGTCTGACGCCTTAGCCACTGAGCCACACAGGCAGTTAAATATTATATATATATATATATAATATATATATATATATATATATTATATATATATATATAAAAATGAAGAAATGTATCTTTAAATTAGCGACATAGATATGTAAATAAAATATATAAATTATCAATTATTATTAATCATTTTTCCTCTATATCACAACTGAAATACATTATTATTTTTTTCTTAATATTATCTTTATTTTCTCCATTAATCTTGACATGGTTTACTGGGAAATATAATTTTCAATATGTTACTATATATTGTTATTTTTATTAAGTTTGAATCCTTAATGTACTTCTCAGAATACGCTCGATAATGGGGCCAAATTGCAGTTTCCTATTCTTTATTAAATACTAATATGTTAATTTAATTTAATAACATATATATATATATATATATATATATATATATATATCGTTAGTTATTATTATGGTGGTATTTTCATCTTATATATAAACTAAGATGATGTTTTTTATCAAGTCACGTTAATGCCCCTTCAAGGCGCTCTCATGTTAATGCATCCATGGTTTTAACGAGAGCCGATCATTTTTATTAACAATTATATAATATCATTTTAAATATTATTTTAAGACCTATTTTATTGGTCAGTGTGGGGCGTGAAACCTCGTATTACGTGTGCGCCTGATACCTTATTAGGCTATAGCCTAATTAAGTGTACAGTGTACAGGAAGTTTATATACACACATATGTGTATAATATTAAAATATATTTTAAGAATTGTAGAATAATAAAGAAACACTTATTTATGAACTCATATAATTGAAAAACTTTTTCGTAATTAAACTATAACTTATAGGTTAAAGGTTATAATTTATAGGTTATACATTATATATATATAATTATATCATTCATTAATTGTAATAATTTCTATATATACTCTATAATGTATAATTGTTAATTTATATTATATTTAAACAGTGTTAAAATAAAACAATCATATAATGTATCGTTGCAATACTAACCTGAATTCTGAACCACACCCACAGCAACGCGTCGTTCTTTCACATAAGGAACGCGAGTAACGGCAATATATTTAACGTCAAGGACCCGTGCGATAACGAAAGTTGTTTTTCGCTACATTTCCCAAAGGTTACTGTCTACCCACTCCCGGGTTTATTGTCTACCCACTTCACCATTGTATTATCTCATAACTTAGCAAAGGTTATTGTATCTCCACTTATCCACGGTTATTAACTCTCATGAGAGTTGCAACTGTCGTACAATTGTCTCGTTTATATACCATACTCAACTTATTATCAGATAATTTGATTGGGTTTTTCATATTATTGAGAATAATATTTATTAACCTTATATTATATATAAATATATTGTTATAATATATTATTTTAGTTTATTTTATATTCATATATTTATATTCGTTCATATATAAACAAATTTAAGTTTTTTAGTATACTAAAAGGTTGATATCTCGATAAGACAAGTAGGCGTTATATAGGGGAAAGTCACCTAATACGAACACTTTAACAATAAATGGTCTTAACATTTTATGACTCATTATTTGTATTCAAAAATTACAATATATTAATATTTTATGATTATAGATATTATTGTGATTTTAAAATTTTATTTAATCTTTTAATTCCATAGATAATAGGGGTGTCCGTATTCGGTGCCCATGTCCGAATACGGACACCCTGTATTATAATACATAAACCCTATATACCACTAGATAAACTATATATTATTAATGAATCAATCAGACAAATTACAATTACATTATTTATAATTAATTTTATGAAAAATGTATTCTAATTTAATAAGTTAATAATTTATTTATTGTTATTATTTTTTAATTATTAAAACAATTAAAGTATCTAAATAATACATTTTTTAGATTTAGCTTTATTGGTGGTATTATTATTATAACAAACGCGATTTTTATGAATATCAGAATAGTTCATACGTTGTTTGGTTATAGGGTGTCCGTATTAAGACATTTAGAGTGTCCGTACTAGGGACTTATATGACCTCTAGATATATTCTTACAACTTAATGAATATTTGATAAAAAACATAAAAATGATATATATATATAATTTTAGAATGCTTTATGTTTAATAATATAGTGTTATATTTTATATCAATACATTTGTATATTCTTGAGAAGGTTTTAAGTTGACATTTTTTTTATAAATTTAAAAACTTTTTAGACTATTTATATGATTATGAATATTTTATTTATAAAACATTTTTATTGTAGGATTTATGGTTTCTGAGATACCGAGAGTGTCCGTATTCGGGCCCTGTCCCCTAGTAAACCGGATGTTAACCGCAAATATTATTATTATTATTAATATTATTATATGTTTACATATTGCCTAAGTAGCAATACATACCGTGGAATTATCTATATATTAACTTCCGGGTTGATATATTCTATAGAACAGGTATTACATAATAGTATATATAGTCTATACTATATATAGTCTATACTATAGTACGTCAGCGTCTTGATCTTTGACCTCGCCTCAATTAATACCAATAATTAAATTATGTAATTTAAATAATTTAATTAATTCAATAATATATTTTAAATAATTAGATAATATTATTATATAATTAATTAAATTACATTATTTAATTATTAACTGCACTTATAACTGCCTGTGTGTATAACACACGTGTGTGACTCAGTTGGCTAATGCGTCAGACACACAATCAGTAGAACGAGAGTTACGAGTGGTTACATCGATACATTTTTAATGGATTTTTTACAAAAATGTGAGGCTATTTTTATTTTTATAATATATCATCATAAACAAAATTTCAGAATATTTGGGATATGTTTAGGGGGGCCGACGTTCCATTAAAATTTAACATGTAATGTAAATGAATTTTTACATTACAGAAAATAAAAGTTTGGAAATATAGTTATTACTTAGATATATTCAAGATTGTAATATAAATTTATTATAATATAAATTATTCCTAGCGAGTAACACAATAAACTAGTAAGATATTTTTTTGCTATTTTTGTCATGTATTTGTTGTCAAAAATATTAAAAAAGAATTTTTGCACAATTTTTTTTTTTAATTTCACAAATATATTTAAAAAAAATATATTTGTATTTAAGTTACTTATATATAAAGAAATATATGATTGCAATACTATTATTAAAAATAGTGTTTACTTCATATTTAATACATATTTATGAGAAAAAAAATGCAACATCTGGACAACATTTAATATTGTCGAAAACCATTATATAAATATATTTTTTAAAATTATTTTGTTACTTATTATTGGTTATAGAATATATTTTGTGTTTTTTTGTCGTAACATTTTTTTCAATATATATCCATATTTTATTTTAAATTTTCGTAAATTAAAAAAAAAAACAAAATATGTATATGACTATTTTAATATTTATTACACATAAACACTTTAATCGTATATTATATATCATTAATACTATAAACATAATATATATATATATATATATATATATATATATATATATATATATATATATACATAAATTTATATATATATTTAATATATATTTATATTTGATCTAAATATACTAATCGTACACAATTACCAGATCTATATGATTAACTGTAATTATTAATATGAATATTTATTAAAATATATTCGTTATATATTATTAAAATTATAAATATTATAAAGTATACTTTATATACAATATATGTATATATACAATACAAATTAAAATAGGATTTAAATACAAACTGCGGTAATAGTTTTATATCCATAAGGGTTATATTAATTAATATTAACAACGTGTCATCGATTAAATAAGTAATCTAACCGAATAAGTGTTCTAGTAGTTTCACTAGAATATCGACCTTTGATTGAGGTAAAACAAATATTTTCTTTTTAAAAACTGCCATAATATAAATTGCTTTAATATATAGCTATAATGTTATCGATATATTAGTGTGGTATTATATTATAATATAATACTAGAAATGTATTCAAATATACAACTAATAAACATATATTACTATAAAATTAAAGATAAATGTAGTCAAACTTTAAACGATTTGAATATTTCTTAGAATATTAATTTTAATTTATTTTGAATATTAGAAATTGTTCACCCTCTCAATAAGTATCCAAACTTGATGAAATGTTCACAGTATTTTTATTATTATATGTATAAAAAATTTTACTCAAAAGATATTTATTAAATATATATTAAATATTATCTCAAAAAATAATTTAATTTAGCCACATATTTTGTCTCCCTATATTTCTGTTGTTCAGTGAACCATTTAAAAAAAATTAGTAACTTATATTGACATTATATTGGTTAACAATATGAAATTTACAGAATGTACATTGAATCAAATCCTAGGTGCTGAAACATTTTTAAAATACATTAAAAAAAATATCTCCTATCTTAATACATTGTATAAAAAGCCGCGAATCCCTTAAAAACGTCGTCGGCCCGTCGGCGTTCAAGCCTCGTCCGGACTATTAAAATATATATTAAAATAATATTTAGAAGTGATATTATATAATTGTGTATATATAAATAAATGATCGGCTCTCGTTAAAACCATATATCCTAACATGAGAGCGTTTCGAAGGAACATTAGAGCCATATATTGTTATTAAACCATATATGGTTATAAGGGAAAGTCTCCGATTACCGACCCCTCCTAATACCGACCCCCTATCGTATCTCAATAACTATAAGAGATATCAAAAAATATATATATATACACTAACTGTTAGTAATTAATGTTAGTAATTATGCTGTATTAAATTTTTTAATTATAAATATAAATAAGTATTTTGTTTAAAAAAATATTTAATCCTACAATTGTTATTTGATAAAATGTAATATTCTGTTTTTACTTTTTAAATATTTGAATAATGACTTATTTTAAATAATTGTAAATACTTTATTAATTAAAATATAACTTAATTTTGTGACTGATATTGTAGATCAATAAAATGTTTATAACTAATATAAAAATAATTTAATTTTAATAACTATTAACCAATATATCTTAATTATAGCAACCCATATTATTTTCCTATTACCGACCCCCTAAATTACCCTAATACAAACCCCATGTAATTTATAATATCCAATCATAATAGATCCGTATTTTTCGACTTTAAAATATGTCGTAAGTTGTTTATGTATCATTGATATATATTTAGGTCCATGATTCCAGTTGATTAGATACATACTGATTAATAAATAAATATTACATAAGTATATACTCTATTTTAATATAATTACTATAAAGTTTAAATTTAAATTTAATATTACTTTTAAAACATAATTTCAATACAAAATAAATTGCGTGCATGTTATAATTAATTATATTTATATATATATATATTACTATTTTTATTGGATATTATAATACTATAATTATTTAGACCACGATTATTTTAGGGGTATGTAATAGAAGAAAGGTCAGTATTAGGCACATGTATCCGATTACCGACCCCATGTTTATTCTTGTAAATATAATTATATCAAAAATTTAAAATAACCACATCATTGGTTACCATAATATTACCCTAATTACAAAATTTCAAATAAATATATTTAATATTGAATACATTATTACAAATAATCATTTAGGGATCGGTGATCGGAGACTTTCCCCTAAGTGAAAATGTCATCTAAGTTCCTGGATTGGATGAAAGGACTCCACCAAAATAGCAATAACAATAACCCGGTCACATTCCGTGACTAGCCGAAATAGCATGATTATCATTTATAAATATTCTATATATTTATAAACACTTCAGTTATATATATGTATACATATTCATATATACACATATATGTATACATACATATACATACACACACACACACATATATATATATATATATATATATATATATATATATATATATAAACTGACATAGTATTATCTATTCTATAGAACAAAGTACTAATGCCGCAGACACAAATGTAGTAGAAAGTCGGTTAAAACCGCTTGATATATACAATATATTTAAAAATAATATTCAGAGTCGATTTTACGTATATATATACGTATTTCCTATATATAGGAACGTATATATATAAACATATATAATAGATTGCACTGATCGTAATACTACGATGACACCCCCCCCCCCCCCGATGAACTCTGAACTCTGACACAGATACCTGTATTATAACTACGATTGCTTAAACCGTCTCGTCCAAACATGTAGTTATAATTATAATACTAAAATAGACATACACTCTGACCTCTGGCCTCTGACCTCCTACGCAGATACGCCGCTCTATGTACGCTTTCACACTGAAGCTGAGCGAAAAGCTGAGGTCACACGAGGATGGCATGTTCTGGTACGAAGACAGAAATTCACACATCCGGTCGCGGTACAACAACATGTACCTGTCACTAGATAGTAACAGTTAGTACTAGTACTAGTGATATGTGTATGTGTGTATGTGTAGGTGTGTGTAGGTGTGTGTATGAGTGTATGCTTGTACAACATTTTGATTTTTTTAATATTTCGTTGTATTATGTATGTCGTGTATATAGTTTAATGTTTACATTTGAGTTTTGTTAGTCATAGTTACATTCACGTTTATAAGTTTAATATTTACAATGAAGTCATCTAATATTTTATAATATTTTATTTATATAGTTTATTTGGACTTGCTTTAAACGTAAGGGTAATTGTCTCGATAAGCTTTAGATTCTACAAAAACCCTGGTGTAAACCTAAATCTGAATAATAATTATTGTTATTGTTATTTTTATTTGGTGGAGTCCTTACATCCCATCCAGGAACTTGGATGTGAAGTTTTCACTTATAACCATATATGGCTCTAAAGTCCTCTCGAAGCCGTGATGATAATTACATTATATAATAACCACATTTCAATTAGAATAATTCATATCGAGGAGTCTTCGATAACATCTTAAATATCGTACACGACACCGAATATAAACCCGGATCTATACCGATATTAACAACTAGTCTAACATCGTCACGTGATATCACCGTGACCTCTGTGTAACCTATAACCTCTACGCAGGCAACCTCGTCGTGACCGCGAATAAGCCCTACAACCCGGTTAAAATCTCGGACAAAATGATGGTCAGCACTCGAGAACCCCGTCTAGTGATCAACACAAAGGTCAGAGGTCACGTGATGTAAACATTACAACCTCATTATCAGTGTGTAATGGATGATGCTCGTGAGCTCGGTGATAAGTGAACATGTAATATACTCTATAGAGTAGTTTAACAAAGCCTATACATAAGTAGTATATACATATAATATATTACGTATATATTACTTATAAACGAGTAAATAAATGATGCATAAGCACCATCACTAATTTAAAAGCAACATTTAATTAAATAATTGTTTGTTAATATTACATATTAAATATTATATATATGTATTCTATATGCATATAATATACTATAATACCATAAGGGTTATACAAATCTAGACTTCTAGTAATAATATGCCGAGTCGAATCCATTTAAATATGTATTAAATCGGGTCCCTATAGTTGATTTTAGAGTCGAGTCGAGTATTTATAATAAGATTCGAATACATTTGTTAAAACATAATATATATAAGTAAAATCAATTATATATATATATATATATATATGTGGATATCCATATATGGAAATATTTTGTAGGTGAATTGTCTTATTTGAAGAAACACTATATTTAGATTTATATATATAGATTTATTTATTATTAATTATCAGTAATGCCATCTTTTAACGATTAGTGTAAACTCAACTTAGAATTTATAATATTTTCTATAATTTTAAATTATTTATATGGATGTGAATGATTCGAAGCTTTGAATTTTGTGATTAGAATATTTTTTTGGATTTGAATCCTTGATATTAAGATTTTGTAGCTGCGAAGCCTCATAAGTTTTAAAATGTACATAGTATTAACTATATATATATATATATATATATATAAATATACCAAAGATTTTCCAAAGGAAAGATATTGCACTTGCGTATATTTATGTAACCTAATAATTCGATATGGCCATCTAGCGGTATTAGTCAGATAATAAGAATTTTCTATATGTATAGTAATTTCTTAATTTCTTAATTAAAATATCACATGTTATAATATTTCATATACTATTTCGCCATCTAGTGTTAATTGTCAGATTCATTCTAAATTTACATTTTTAAAGGTACTATAGATAGATAGGGAGTGCAATATCTTTCCTTTGGAAAATCTTTGAATATACTATAGTATTGCATATATATATAGTATACTATAGCCTTGTTCACATAAATGCTATATTATATCAAACATTTAAAAAGTGATTATTACAACAATTATTTAATTAAACGTCGCTTCATATATATATAGCGGTATACCGGGTTAGTTACAATATATCGTATACGATGTGTATATATACGATATCGCTAGTGATACGGCCACAATTATCGCGTAACGCTATGACTCATCACGCACACACCGCGCTATGACTAACTCGATATCACGTGACTCCTCTATCAGTTCGACAGCACACGGTTCAGACGTAACCGAGTGATAGTAGCCGACCCCGCCCACTACCAGGGCAAGACGTGGCTGTTCACGGATGACTGCTTCGGAGGCGAACACATCGAGCGGGAGGCATCCCGAAACACCAAGTGGCTGGGCGGACCTTAAGCCTGGGCTGACGCGTGTGGGCGTACTCTCGGGTCAGAGGTTATCGAAGCGCAGGCGCGGAGGCGTAACGATGGTACGTTGTATTCGAGTTAAACGCCGCGAATTAATCACGGTGATTCGTACGTAAAGGTGATGTTTCGTGACTTCGAGTGAGGGCCTCACACAAAGTCGAGTTTTGATAAATTACGCTACAATTACGATTACGATATAGGATATAAATAAATAACGCAATATTAATCATAATTCGATGAATGGCGAAATGCAGCTCGGCCCAAAAATCCTTTAAGGGCGGGTGGGAGTGGGGGAGGGCGGGCGGGCGGGCGGGGTAGTCGTGTTTTTATCGTTATACTAACGTATTGGGTTGGGTTTTTGGTTGGGTTTGGGTTTAGCTATACAGTTCGTATACCCCGACGTTGTTATGGTTATGCTCTCCTCGCCTATATAATAGGTCAGATGTCGTGTCCTCGATGCAGACACACAATGTGGGGCCCTCACTCGCGATTGTTCGCGTTGAAATAATCGCGTTTGAGAATATTCGTACATTTTTAGAATATTTGATCTCTGATAAAATCGTGAGTATACGCGAGAATGATCGCAAGTGCACACGTGGCGTCGCCCTAATACATACATTTTAGTATGATTTATATATATATATAGGGGACGGAACGGGGTAGTGACCGATAACGTAGTAGTGGCAGTTTTAATTAACGCTTAAATGGTGCTAAATAGGATAAAAAGTTCTATATAAAATATTTAGATAATCAAAATGTCTATAATATAAAGTAAATAATTAATTAATTACTCTAATTTATTACATAAAATAAATGTTAACATGTGTATGTATATATATATAATTAAATAATTGAATCAAATATGGTGCGTATACGCATCATAAATATAATTATTTAATATTACATAATTTTAAAAATATAACTCGAATACATTAGGAGACACCTATTGGCATATTCTGACACTAGCGGCCACTACCCCGGACTTTACTTATTGTAATGCTTTTGTATGCCTTTTTTAATGCATTTAGGCATGCACATTAGTATTCTGAGGCATATACATTATCGGCCACTACTCCGTTCTCTCCCCTACTGTTGTTGATTGTATTTATTAAATATATATATATATATATATATATATATATATATATATATAAATATTCTTATATATCTATATTATAATAGTGATATAATGGTTAATTTTCTCTTCAGATGTCCTTAATGGAGGATTTCACGGAAGATCGTCAGAAAATTATATGTATAACCACATTATATTTATAACCACATTATATTTATAACCACATTATATTTATAACCATATTATATTTATAACCACATTATATTTATATGTATCGATTATTTATATATGTAATTGTATATAACAATATAATCGCCTATGTGATTACAGTCCTTAAGGACACGCAATATTCTATTTATTTTATCACTAATCATTCATCTTATACTATACACCTAATTGGGTATTTATACATATGTACATACCTATTTATGAAGAATAAATATATTATATAACATAATAACTTGTTATTCATTACTATTTAATAGTGATTTCGAATATATATATCTAATAACAATACTAACCTATTTATATATTCAACTGAATAGTAAATGAATTGATGACTGTAATTATTATAGATCTATAACTCGAGTTGACGTGAATCATATACAATTACGTATACGTATATAATAAATATCTTGTTGAAGAAACACGAGTAAATAAGATATATATTATTAGTATTATTAATATATTTCGTAATCAACGTAGTAAACAATATGTTGAGTATATTTTTAAAATTTATTTAAAGTATATATTAATCATAAATAAATGTAACACGTTATACCAGTACCCGCTATAATAGACTATATACTCTATACTATAAAGTATATATATATATACTATAGTATACTATAGTATACTTAGAGATACACGAGTGGGGCTACAGCAGGAGACATACCAGAGTTACAAGTTAGTTATTGATTAGTTATAATGAAGCAGTAATACACAATACCGGACATAATGACTGGACACGAGTTGACACGTAGACATCATTAGTGAACATAGGCATACACATGTATGCACTAGGGTATACACTACAGTAGTTCCGAAGAGAATATATCCTACGTTGAAGTGTATTTTTGTATTTTGCAGGTAATTGCCACCAATATTAGTTTGTATTGCTTGCCCACAAAAAATCATATTTTTTCATACTCAATTATATCGTATTCCTATTTATTTATTATGAATCACTAGGACATGTCTTCTATTGGATTACTTTGCATATCCTACAATTGAACAAAATAATGATATTTGAAATTTCCCCCCACTTTAAAATAATTAAAAAAGGCACCTATACGCAGAGCTGGGCAGTATCGCCGATACAGTATCTATTATTTAAGGCAAAAAATCAGTATCGTAGATACATTTATATTTGTATTTGTATCTATTATAAAAATTATAAAAGTATTTGTAATCGTATCTATTATAAAAATTATAAAAGTATTTGTAATCGTATCTATTATTCATAAATAGTATCTACGATACGTATCTACTAAAACAATTATGTAAACAGATACATTTTATTAATTAATATATCATTTGGACATTATATGTATTTTATATCAATATTTTATATTATCATATTAAATTATTATTAAATTAATTTTAATTTTAACATCAATATATTTTTAATCAAATATCTTTTGTTAATATTGAAATTAATTTATTGTTAAAAATTATGATATATCAATTAGGGTGATATTCTCAAAAACCATTATATACATGTATTGAAAACAAAGACATTATTTTGATAATATATTTTAATTGATTTATAATTCCAAATTATATATTACTTTGAAAGATAAAATCATTTTAATAAATATGATTAATTCTAAATAATAATAATTAATGATATATTAATAATTTATTTTTTGTATATTTGATAATTTACTATATTTGTGTAGAACATTCGAAATTAAAGGTCGCTGATTATTTTGAGTTGAAAAATAGTATATTGTAATAATGTATATTTCTCTATAATATGTAATGGGCCATTACTAATATTAGTATGGCTCATAGTATAATTTCAGATGAAATAAACGGTGGTATACCAGCGTGTGTACAACCAGTGTATATATATACTGGATACACTAAAAGATTCATCGTGGGTATATTTAAATGTTATTAAATGTCAACAAATTTATTCTATATCATCTATTGAAAAACATGTTATAAGGTGTAAATATTTAATATGTACTTCTAAAAGGGGTATCCCACAACCAGTTTTTCCGGAAATAATGTCCGGAAATATTTACTTGAAAGTTATTTTCTAGCAAGTTGACTATAATTTTAATTACTTGTTACTATAGTATAGTTACCTAATTGGTTTAATTAAACACTTATGCTTAAGCACTTCCATCAACTTATTTATGGACGTGCTTTGTAATGTATTTATTGAGAAAACGGTATGTTTTGAGATTTAACTTGAGTATTACAGTTGAGTCAATTGACCGGATATGGTGAAGTATATCATTCCATATTTTTGGAGCATAGACGGATAAAGATTTATGTTAGGCAAATGTTAAATATGATCGAACTGGAGTTTTTAATTTGAATTTGTTTATTTGTTGTTGTTCGTAAATAGTTATGTTGGGAGTTAGTAAGTTGGCGAGATAGTCTGGTGTATTATGGTGAGTAGATACATGTATGGTGAGTGAAATATTATAAATTATACTGGATTTTATTGGCAGCCAATGTAATTTAAATTGAGAATCTAAGGACCAATTGGTTCTTAGAGGAGATATATGTTGTCTGGAATGTTTAGCTATGTTGAATATAAATCTGATAGCTGTGATTTGAAGGCGTTGGAGTTTATTTATTAGATTGTTAGGATGCATATATGTCCCCATAGGGACAGGATTGACAGTAACCAATGTGGGGTAGAATGATGGATGTAGTGAGAATATTGCAGTATTAAAATTAATGAAGGGTATTATTGTTCGTAAGTTTTGTAGTATGTAGTTAATTGACTGTTATAGTGATTTAGTCAGAATGTGAAATTGTAGTGTTGGGTCGATTAATATACCAAGAGTTTTTACTTTATTAGCATACGAAATTTTCAAATTGTTAATGGTAATTTGTGGTGGAAGGAATATAGTAGTAGATGTTTTAGTATGCAATTATTTAGTTTTAAGACAGTTTAGTGATAAGTAGTTGTTGGTGAGCCAGTTATGTATATCACTAATACAGTTGTTAAGTAAATGTATTGCATTATTAGTGTCTATCAATCGATAGATTAATCTATATTGTAATTGTATGTCATTTGTATACGAGTGATAGTCGACTATAGATCTATAGTGGGATATTTGTCAATAATTTTAAATAAGGGAAGTAGATTGATATTGAATAGGAGTGGACCAAGAACAGACTCTTGAGGTACTCCATGAGTAACTTTACGAGGTTTATAAATTAGTGAATTTATGTTAATTTGGTAAAAAAAAATGACCAGTTAGGTATGAGATGAGCAATCGAGTGAAGTACCAGATATTCCGATAGAGGATAGAGGATAGTCCATTTATAATGATATTATGGTCAAGGGTATAGAAGGCAGCTGATAAATTAAGGAGAATGTAGTGAGTTACCCCAATACTTTCCGAAAATTGTCGGGAAATATAGTAACGGGGGTCCCACTACAACTTGCTAGAAAATCACTTTCTAGCAAACATTTCCGGATATTATTCCGTGTAATGTACCTTGATATGTACTATCAAATTCGACATCGATGAATATATAAATATATATATATATATATATATAAATATATTATATGATATAATATATATTATATGATATAATATATATCTATATAATTTATATCTATATATTTATATATATTTTATATAATTATAATGTATTTGTATCTACTAAGATGTATCTACTAAGAAAATTCTGTATTTGTAATTGTATCTACTATTATTTTTTTTAAAGTAATTGTAGTAGTATCTATTATAAGAAAAAAGTGTGTAATTGTAATTGTATCTATTATATATTTTTTGAGTATCGTGCCCAGCTCTGCATATACGTATATATATATATATAGGATACAGATACATTCCTACATACCGATCTTAACGTAATACATAAGACTATCACACATATCCCGTATACATGCCTATATATATATATATAAATAGGTATATATATATTGATATAGTTTATTGAAATAATGTAATTACATGGTTTTTCTTCAAATATTTGTTTTTAATCCATAACTTCATATTGCATAAGAGTTCGGTCTATTCGGCCCAGTCTATATATCGAGGATAAAACATATACTTAATATTAGAGGGTATATCATACACGTATTCTCATTTTGAATAATAAAATATATAACAACTATAGTGGTATACCAACTCTACATATATAGTATATATATAAATATACTTACTGGTAATTAAAATATAAGACAATTTAATAATATTATACGAATATGGTTATGAATCATAATACCAACACCACCACCTATGCCATAAACTCTGTCACTACGAATAAAAGAATAAGTACGTAAACTAGGTGAGAAATTAGAGAGAATAGTAGGATAATATAAATATCTAGGTTTAAGTAAAAGCATTGATTGTCGGATTGTATTCAGAAATATAGGCTAATATAATATCCATATTTTTATTATTAGGTCTAAAATTGATTAAGGCAATGGTAGCGATTTTAGTCAATGTTGAGGAATAGAAGAACTAACTTCTATACTATTGCTATAATCTAAAATGAGTCAGACCATTAATTCATCTCAGCATCTGATACTGTTTGAGAGTTTTCCCAGTTTATTACAACATTACCATCAGTAATATAAGTGCTATATATGTGATAAGTATTTGATTTATGATTAACATTTATTAAAATCCAGTAATAAGTATAGATTGAATCGCATGATAACAAATCATTCCTTTTAAATTCCTCATCACTAATGTGATTTATGAAGAATAAAGATGAAAACTTAGATGATTTCTACATGTATGGGATAGTATTCGAATACCGACAACCTAACAATAATTCACCATCATTTTTATTATATCTCAATTCAATATTTCTATATTTTATTTTTAAGTATTAAGTAGGTATATACATATAATAGCTATTTTTAAATTTAATTTAATTTGTTTAACTCTGAGATAACAGGGGTGTCGGTATTATATGCAATTAAGGTGTCGGTATTATTAAAATGTATGTTGCATAGGTAAAAGTTAATAACTTTGTAACACATTATGAAAAATACAAAATATTCTCGGCACATTGTAAAATATAATTAGATTTATAAAGTTTATTTTAAATATTTGAAATACCTACATTTTTAAATTATTGAGAATATATATTGTACTTCAAAAATGTCATAAATTTAGTTATTTGAGTTGTAATGAAAAAATCAGTTTTTTAATTATAATTAAAAAAATAATAAAAAAAATGATACTTATATGAATTAGAATTATATCGATTAACATTTCATATATTAATTATTTTTTGATTGGAGTTATATTTTAGGAGATCTCTAGGGTGTCGATATTACGTGCATGTCGATATTAGATCCACTATACATGTTACTAGATATATATAGTTGAAAGAAGATTATTCTTTGCATATATATTTGAAAAATATATTATAGCTATCTTATTTTTAAAGGAAACATAACTAATAGTAGCTTAATTTATTTCCAGATAACTAAAAAGATATTTTAAATTAAGAGAATAATTAATAGAATTTGGTATATTTTCAATCATAGGCATAACATCAGTATTCATCTTAGAATAAGTTATAACAGTTTTGTTTATTTCAATATAACTAGAAGAATTAAGATAGAATTAGTTGACAAGTTTAATTGTGAAAAATGTATTTTTTGTTGTTTAATAATATCAGCAAATGATTCATTTATAATATCAAATTTATTATTTATTTTTTCAAGTTTTTAAGATAATGAATTATTAATACACAAATAATTAATATCTGATGTCCCTTTAAGAATGCCCCTATATATAACTCTTATATAACATATACTATAATAGTGTGCAGTGATTATTGATTAATGCATACCTATAATAATAAAGATACTTATTATAAGTGATGTGTTGTTATTGAATGTAATAATTATTACATTTTAAAATAAAAATATTCTGGATTCTATTGTCTATACATGTCTTGGTACGTAATATATTATGTATACTTCGTATATCAAGTATATTTTGATATTTTCTTTTGTTCTAATCCCCGTTATCGTCTATATTCATATTTAAATGCGTACACACCGACAAGTAATATATAGTCGCATAGTATATAGGGTCGCTTGCAACCAATATACGGACACATGTACATGTATACACACCGACAATGTCGATCCGACATCCATACATATAAAATATTAATAAATATACACACACATATATAAGAGATTGTATATTAAATAACAATATTCAAATTATAGATATTAAATTGGTTTAAAATAAGGAATCAATTTTTAAATCATATAAACTTACTGTAGATATCAATACATGTAATACACTACTAAATGCCAATATATGGCCTTATGGTGTCTTCATAAGTAAATGGTACAATAGAAATGTATCTAATAATAATACTGATAGTCAAGTATATAAATATCTGATAAATATTAGCTCAGATGATTCCTGATTTGAATTTTTTTTTTATATTTATTATATAACTATAAATAATGAATTTAGTTATAACATTATAATGATCAAGCCTCGCTAGTTTCGTGAAATTGCACAAATGAACAATTATGCACGCAGCCAGCCCAGCAAAACATAACAGTAGATTTAAATACTTACTAAAGAAGTTTATAAAGAAATTTTAATCAGATTTTCGAACATTCTTATTTAAAATATGCTTTAATACATTTTTAACTATTTAAACGTTTTTAAAACATCTTTCTACTGTTTTAATAATTAAGTATTAAATCATGATTTAATTCTGATTTAATAATCTCCGATATCTTTAGATATATTTAAATATGTCTTAATAACTATTTAAATCTGTTAACATTTATTACTACCTTTAAAAGGTATTTATTGTTTGCTGGGAAAATATATCTTATATGTGGAGATTATTAAATCAGAATTTAATGAGGCTTTAATACTTAATTATAAAAGTAGTAGAAAGATGTTTTTAAAACTTTTAAATCAGTTGAATTAAACAAGATTTTAAATCAGAATGTTCGAATATCTGATTAAAATTAATTTATAAACTGATTTAATAAGTATTTAAATCTGCTGTTATGGTTTGCTGGGAGTATTTGTATTTGTCTACTTTTGCACGCAATACCAATATGTTTATTTCTGCTAATTAGAATAATTTATCACATTTATTAATGTGTTTAATGATTATTAATTTATTCACGTTTATTAATAATTATTAATATAATCATTATATAATTATTAATATAATCAGTGATAAATGCCACCTATTGAGTATTTCAAACATATTTAATTTTTAAGAATAAATAAATGTCAATACATATTTTTATAATTATTAATAATATTACAATACTATAATCATTTCAATATAATAATGTCAAAAATAGATTATTCATTTAATCATATATTAAAATAAAGAAAAAGTAAAATATTATAATAATTAATATAAAATTTAAATAAATATATATTATTAATTTATTTATTTAATTTGTACAGTGAAAAAGTAATAGTATTATAAAGTATTACAACTATAAAATATAAATTGTGTATTTACACACTGCTACCTACACCTATTTTTAAAACTCATTTTTAATTATAAGTTATTTTTTGAATTTAAATACACCGTATTACACCTATATATAGGTATACACAAATAAATGGTGTATGTACATTGTACACTATGTTACACCTATTTTTACAACCAATTACAACTAATCTTAAACTAATACACCTACTTTGGTTTCTTGGGTTTTGGCCGTGAATATTTCGAGAATGAAAAGAAGCGACCAAAATCTACAAAGATATATATGACCCTTTCATTGATTGATAATTTATTTAAGCAAATACATTGCCGAAAATATAATCGAAAGTATAAAGTATAAATATTTGCTAACGATAACATACGTTATAGAAATAAACAAAGAATAATACGAAATTAAAAAATTAAAGAAATTAAAAAGTTTTACAGTTACCGTAAAAATAAACGAAAAACAATCGAAAGTAGAAATAAATCATATAGTAAAAATAAACGAAAAATGATCAAAATAGAAATAAAATGTAGCGAAAAATAATCGAAAATAAAAATAAAATACATTATTTTGTAAGTGGCATCGAAATATTCACTTTAAGTTTATAGAATTCTTCTTATCTTTGTACCCTGTTTTAGTAATACATTATTAGTTATATAGTTTAATATTTAAATGTTAAATTGTATAAACAGAACATGTTAAAAATAAAATAAACCAATACTAGAATAAAACAAATACTATTATGAAACAAACAAATAATGTAACACTTACCAAAATCTGTAATAATAGTAGGTAGTACTTTATTAATTTTATATTTTAATTGTATAATAAATTTGAAACATATATGTATATATATATATATATATACAAACAGAACAAGTTACAAATAAAATAAACCAATATCCTATACAAAAACAGTTAATAACAAAACATACCAATAATATTACGAAACAAACAATATAATACTTATCACTATAATCTGAAATAATAGAAAATTATTAATATTGTGGTTTAGTAATATAATACATTTGAAACATATTTACAAAATATATATTAAACACACATATAATACAGAACAAACAAAAATAAAATAATACTTCCCACTTTATCTGTAATAATAATGAATTATTAATTTTATATTATAATATATTTGAAATATAGATATAAAAACCCAAATTTTCTATAACAAAAACACATTAAAAAAAACCAGAAGAGATAATGCAATAATTAAGATAAAAAATGAAACATAAATCAATATAAAATTATAAATGTCTGTTAAAAAAAAGTTGTTTGTCAAAACAGATTTTGTTTATTTTATTTTTAAAAGATGAAATAACTTTTCGTTGTGATAACTTTTCCAAACACAACCAAACTGCTTATAATAAGCAATGGAAAACATACCAGTCTTCAAATGGGATAGAAGAATACAATTTCTTTGATATAAATATAAATAAATTACCAAAATATGTTGGGCAAATTATAGTTATATAATTGATGGTAGAACTCATTAAATAATTATATTATAATTAATAAGATATCACAATACATTTAAAGATTATAATATGTTATGTATAAATAAAGCTTTAATATTTATTTATAAGATTCTTATTATATTCTTCTTCACTTCCCATTGAAACTTATATTTTACTTTGTATATGAAAAGTGTGCATGCACTGCGTGCATTGCACGCAGCCAGTTCATGAAATTGCACACCTTTATTTACCAAAAAGTATGAAAATTTCATGTGCACTCAGCTAGTGAGGCCTGCTAATGCTCCATTAATCACTAACATTAATTGTATGAAAATACATTTTCCTACACGCAAGTAGGATATATATATATATTGGTTGATAATACGTCATTACATACTAGTAACTTATTCATAATTCATTTTAAGGTAAGAAGCTTGATTAAAAACTTTGATGATATTAAATATTATTCATTATCTTCTAATTCTAAATATATGTAATCAATATATCTGAAACTTAGTTTAAAATTCATAATAACGAGTTATATCAATTAAACGATTATAAGGTTGCACACACTATAAGAAATGTCAAAAGGGGTAGTGGTGTTTTCATTTATATTAGAGATTTATTTCATTTAGAAATAATCAATTTAATTTATTTTTAAGACTCTTTGTCCCAGAGCAATCAAGCGTCTAAAGTTAAAACAAAAAACAATATAACGAAACATAATCGAAAATAAAATAACTAACAATAATGAGTAGGTACAGTAAGTATACTTACCTATAGGTACTCAATATTAATATAAGATTGTAATGAGTTATGAGTTAGTATAAGAACTTTAAATATTACTCTAAATTTGATTGGTAGCCAAATTCAATCTCTTTAAATATGGAAAAATATGTATTTGAGAAAAGCGATTAATTTTAAAAATTGATCGTACTAACGAATTCTGTAGTTTTGTAATCATATTTTTAATATTTTATTTGCTAGTCAGGTAATGAGAAAAGGAGAATATTTCAGTAATCATAAAGCGGTAATATAAAAGATGAAGCGATATTTATAGATACACTTAGTAAGAGTACTTGTAGTTACGAATTAGAAGGAAAGAGTGAAGATGACAGTTTATATAGCGAAGAATATTTGAGATGTGGCGATGAAAAGATAGAGAACTGTCGAAATAAACACCAAGATATTTAACATTATTAGAATATAAGATATTATGATTGTTAACCATAATAAAATATGGGACTGTTAATGGGCTTTGAAAGAAGGGAGGTGAAAAAATATGATCTTTAAAAAATATAATTAAATAAATAAATTAGATTTATTATGTCATGTTGTAAAGCATGAAATAATGGAGAAGTTAATAAACAA
Organism: Osedax fenrisi; assembly: GCA_964019155.1. NCBI lineage: Eukaryota > Metazoa > Annelida > Polychaeta > Sabellida > Siboglinidae > Osedax > Osedax fenrisi. The sequence continues at coordinate 82,599,125 of OZ025243.1, forward strand.
ATATGTTTTTTTTTGCGAGAACTTCCCCAATATTATATTCTAGATAAGTTAGATTCTCATGAGTAAAAAAATATAAATATAAATAATAAAGATATAAAGAATACAAATATGTATAAATAAATCAAGTTAAAAATAAATTATGTAAAGAATAACAAATATGTATCAATAAGTCAAGTTTAAAAATAAAATATATAAAGTTATATACAAATTCACAGAAACGAGTTGAATTCTGAATACCAAACTATAAAAGGAATAGAATAGCTAAAAAAAATACAGATGAGTATAAGCTGCATTCGTTTGTCTACGTATTATGGCATTTACCTTTTTTCTATATCTCTTATATCTATCAATGCTTACTGTATTTTTCAAAGTAAGAGAATCTAGATATCATTTTTTTTTTCAATAGCATTTTTGAATTTATTAATCAAAATGCTGTTATTATTATTTTTTTATAATATTATTCGTATGTGAAATAAATGGGAAATTTGTATCATATAGATTACTGAAAGTTTTTAGAAAATATTAAATTCTGTATTACCATAACTGTTGCTTTTCATTGTTGACCAATCATATGTAGGACCTACATTGTAGGTCCTACATAGTATCCTAGATAGATCATTAGTAAAATTATTATTTTGCGTGGACACATTTATTTTTAATAAATAATTAATTTTGATGTATGGATTGTATGAATAATTAGAAAAAAATAAAAAAATAAAGGTACATTATCTGATATATCTGCTGAAAGAGTACGAGATACAAATTCCGGAACAATTAAGAATTGATACAACAAAATATCAATTTGAGTGGATATTGTATTAGTAATTCGTGTTGGTGTATCAATAAGTCTACTAATTAATCCTAATTGATTTAAAATTTAAAAAATGCATGAGAATCTAATTTATCTAATAAATTTATATTAAATCACTACAACAAAATAAATTTAAAAAATTTAAATTAGAAAGATGTTTATAAATAAAATCATAAAACAATTGTTTATTATAATTTGGTCGTCTATATATTAAACAGATATGTATATAAAATGTAAGTTTAAAAGTCAACATATCAATATCATCAGGTAGGTACCTATTTGATAAGTTAAATCTTCGACAATAGAAGCCTCCAAACTGTTATCAACTTGTAATAATACTCCACTATCTCGCTTATTTTTCTTACATAAACGATTTAACTGAAATACGTTATATTTAGGAAAATAAATTGAAGGGTTATCATTACTCGTTAGCCAAGTTTCAGTTAAAAGTATTTAAATTGAATTTATTTTTTATACAGCTAAGATATTCAGTAATAAGGTTAATATTATTATTAAAACTACATATATTTAAAAGAAATATTGATATATCCACACTTTTAATAACATTTGAATTATATGAATCAATGGATAATAACTTATAATTCATCACTAGTAAGTTGATCATCTAATTTTACTTTAATTATATTGCATTTTTCATTAAAAAAACGTATTGTAAACTTATAACTATATTCTTTTAATTTTAACATTTCTTCTACTATAATGTTGTTGTCTTTTAATTGTTCAATATTATACTCGTTTGTTATTATTATTTTATTTTCAATATGTTTTATATTAGATAATTCAAATTTTGCTTTGATTAATAATCGTTTAATATTTTAATTTGATAGCCAGGTAAGGAGAAATGGAGAATATTGCAGTAATCATAAAGCGGTAATATAAAATATGACGCGAGATTATAGATACACTTAGGGAGATAGAGTTACGGAGTATACATATATAGATGTAAAGAGTGAAGATGGACGTTTATAGAGCGAAGAAGATTTGAGATATGGCGATTAAAAGATAGAGAACCGTCGAAATAAATACCAAGATATTTAACACTATCGGAATATAAGATATTATGATTGTTAACCATGATAAAAGGTGGGAATATTAAACAGCGTTTGAAAGAAGGGATGTGAAGACATATTTATTCTTTAAAAAATACAATTACATAAATATATCAGATTTATTATTTCATGTTGTAAAGTATGAAATAATGGAGAAGTTAATAAAAAAAATGTGTTTGTCTTTACCAATCATCATTTTCTGGATAAATTAGATAATAACGAGTAAAAAAATGTAAATATAAATAATTAAGATGTAAAGAATAAAAAAACGTATGATAAACTTATAACAATATTCTTTTAATTTTAACATTTCTTCTACTATACTTTTTTTTCTTTTAATTTTTCGGTATTATTCTCGTTATAATTGACACATAACATGTTTCTTTGATTCATAATCTAACATAATTGTTATATAATATATTATGCATATGACATTATTAAGGTCAAATACCTAAAAAGTCTTCTGACTATTTTATCTGTCCGTTTATTGTTTTTTTTTCTTATAATGATTAACATAATAAAATGTATCTTATATTATCTTATCTTATATATATATATATATATATATATATATATATAAATTCCTGTGTACTTCAGTTGGATAATACGTCAGACAAACAAGAAGTAGAATACAGGTTCAAGCCTTATCCGAACTATTTAAATTGGTCTTAAAATTATATTATATACCTAATTGTGTATAAATAAATTACTCTTAAACCATGAATACTTTAACATGAGAGCACCTCGAAGGGACATTAGAGCCATATAGGTTATGATATATGGTTGTAAGTGATCACTTCATCTAGTGATCACTTCCTGGATAAGATGAAAGGACTTCACTAAAATTAAATAACAATAACAATAACAATATATATATATTCTTAATATATATTCCTAATATATATATATTAGGATATATTCTAAATTACTTACTCGATATCATTTTTAATATATTACTATAGTAATATTACTAGTATACTAGTGAATATGAGAAAATAATTATTATGAGATAAATGGGTTCAAAATTATATATAAAATCAATAAAATAATAAATGTAATGTTTTTAAATTTTTAAAATCGATAATATACTAATAAGGTATAATATACTATATATAGGTACTTATATACTTATATATATATATATATATATATATATATATATATATATATATATATATATATATATATATATAGTGTATAAGTTATATTTTAATAATGTTCTAAATAAATTATTTATATCACATATTCCTAATATAAATAATACAATAAAACAGGTACTTCCGAAGAATATATTGAAATTGAAAAAGCAAGTAAAAAAATTATATAGAAAATCTAAAATTAATTTACAATATAAATATAATTGGATAGAAGCAAAAAAAAAATTATCCAAAGAATTAGAATCTTTAAATTTTAAGAGAGAGATTAATGCAATTAATTCAAAAAATAAATTAAAGTTTTATAAATTTATGAAAAAAAAGACAAAATTTAAAATCTGGAGTATCTCCTCTAATTGATATATCAAATAATAATATTTTATTTTCAGATCTCGACAAAGCAAATACGTTTAATTCATATTTTAGTTCAATTCAACAAAATGATAATGGAAATTTACCCGAATTATATAATTTAAATTAACTAAACAAAAATTTGATAATATTGATTTAAATCTTGAAATAATTAAAATATTTTTAAATAGATTAAAAATTACACATACTTTCGGAACTGATGGGATACCTTCTTTTATGTTAAAATTATTATCTAATGAATTATGTAGGCCTTTATATATTATTTTTAATTCATGTTTATTATCGGGTAATTACCGAAAATTTGGAAAAATTCTATAAAAACACCAATTTTAAAAAAGGGTGAACCATCAAATTCAAATAACTATAGGCCCATTCCAATAACATGTGTAATGTGTAGAGTATTAGAACGTATTATTTCTAAACAATTAATTTTTTATTTAAAATCTAATAATTTATTAACAAAATATCAATATGGTTTTATAAGTGGAAAATCCACAGAATTACAATTAATAAAATGTTTAAAATGTTGGTATAATGAATTGAATAATAAAAAATGTGTAGATATAATATATATTGATTTTGCAAAAGCTTTTGATGTTGTTTCTCATGAAAAACTATTATTTAAATTAAAATCATACGGTATATCTAATAAAATAATAAAATGGTTTTATAATTTTGTATCGAATAGATCTAAAATTAAACGGGTTGAAAATTCTTTTTCAAATAGTTCTAATGTAAATTCTGGAGTACCACAATGATCAGTTTTAGGTCCAATTGTATTTGTATTATATATTAATGATCTTCCTAGTATATTCTCTTCAAAAATTCATCTTGATTTATTTGCCGATGATACAAAATTATATTTTTCTTACGCATCTGAGAGTGAAAGATTTCTTTTGCAAAATAATTTAAATTTATTTCACAATGGGCAAATAAATGCAATTAAATATTTCATTATCAAAATGTGCAGTTATGACTTTAGGGAAAGTAACTCCATCAAAATATTTTATAAATAATATTCAATTATAAAACGTTACTTTTTATAAAGATTTAGGAATAATATTTGAAAATAACCTTTTATTTAATAAACATATTGATTATATTTGTAAAAAAGCTTATTTTTCTCTGAATTCAATTTTTAGATGCATTACTACAAAATCCCCTAGAGCATTATTAAATGCATATATAATTTATTGCAGACCAATTTTAGAATATGCATCCATAATTTGGTCACCTTTTTCAAAGGTTAGTACCTAAATTTCGTAGTCTCATAGACCAAATTGAAAGAGTGACAAGATTATTTACTAGACGATTAATTATAAGATGCGTAGGATATACAAATTCATCAAATATTAATTATAAATCATATATAGAGAGATTGGTATATTTTAAATTAGAATCACTTGAACTTAGAAGATTAAAAATAGATCTAACCACAATTTTTAAAATTTCAAATAATTATACAGATATAAATATATCTGATATTCTTAACATTTCATAAACTTTCGAATAATTGTAGAACTAGAGGTAATTGTAAAAAATTAAATGTAATACATAATTATGATAATACAATTAAAATATAATTAATAATAGATCAGTTAATATATGGAATTCATTAAATAATGATATAATAAAATCTGTATCTGTTTCATCTTTTAAAAATAAAATAAACAAAATCTGTTTTGACACAAACAACCTTTTTTTAATAGAAATTTATAATTTTATATTGATTTATGTTTCATTTTGTATCTTAATTATTGCATTATCTCTTAGGGGTTTTAAAAAAAAAAAATTGTTTTGTTATAGAAAATTCGGGTTTTTTATATCTATATTTCAAATATACTATAATATAAAATTAAAAATTAATTATTATTACCGATAAAGTAGGAAGTATTATTTTATTTTTGTTTGTTCGGTATTATATTGTTTTATATATATTTGTATATATATTTCAAATGTATTATATTACTAAAATACAATATTAATAATTGTCTATTATTTCAGATTATAGTGATAAGTATTATATTGTTTGTTTCGTAATATCATTGGTATGTTTTGTTATTAACGTGTTCTGTTTTTGTATAGGTATATTGGTTTATTTTATATTTAACGTGTTCTGTTTGTATAAATATATATATATATATGTTTCAAATTTATTATACAATTAAAATATAAAATTAATAAAGTACTACCTACTATTATTACAGATTTTGGTATGTATTACATTATTTGTTTGTTTCATTCTAGTATTAGTTTAATTAATTTTTAACATGTTTTGTTTATAATATATTTAAAATTTAACATTTAAATATTAAACTATATACCTAATAATTTATTACTAAAACAGGGTAAAAAGATAAAAAGAATTCTATAAAGTTAAAGTAGAAATTGAATATTTCGATGCCACTTACAAAGTAATGTATTTTATTTCTATTTTCGATTATTTTTCGTTTATTTTTACTATATGATTTATTTCTGCTTTCGATTGTTTTTCGTTTATTTTTACAGTAACTGTAAAACGTTTTAATTTCTTTAATTTTTTAATTTCGTATTATTCTTTGTTTATTTCTATAACGTATGTTATCTTTAGCAAATATTTATACTTTATACTTTCAATTATATTTTCGGCTATGTATTTGCTTAAATAAATTATCAATCAATCAATAATAATAATAATAATAATAATAATAATAATAATAATAATAATAATAATAATAATAATAATAATAATAATAATAATAATAATAATAATAATAATAATAATAATAATAATAATAATAATAATAATAATAATAATAATAATAATAATAATAATAATAATAATAATAATAATAATAATAATAATAATAATAATAATAATAATAATAATAATAATAATAATAATAATAATAATAATAATAATAATAATAATAATAATAATAATAATAATAATAATAATAATAATAATAATAATAATAATAATAATAATAATAATAATAATAATAATAATAATAATAATAATAATAATAATAATAATAATAATAATAATAATAATAATAATAATAATAATAATAATAATAATAATAATAATAATAATAATAATAATAATATTAATAATAATAATAATAATAATAATAATAATAATAATAATAATAATAATAATAATAATAATAATAACAATAATAATAATAATAATAATAATAATAATAATAATAATAATAATAATAATAATAATAATAATAATAATAATAATAATAATAATAATAATAATAATAATAATAATAATAATAATAATAATAATAATAATAATAATAATAATAATAATAATAATAATAATAATAATAATAATAATAATAATAATAATAATAATAATAATAATAATAATAATAATAATAATAATAATAATATCAACATTCTGTCTCTATCGTTCAGAGTGAACAGACGTTTTAATTACTATTTCGAATTCAGATTCTATTGTTTCAAAATTGAATAGCATTCGAGATATACTGCTGCTATATTGTCTAAAAATAGTTAGTAGCGTTATATATTGATTTTCTATATTGTATGCATTTGTTCAACACACACCAATACATTTATAATATTATGTCTGTATTCTATATCTACAGATAATATATATATATATATATATAATCCAATTTCTTGAATTAATATATTATAATATATGTATTAATATAATAGCCTTATGGCTTGTTATTAATAAGTATACTTATTTATTAGTAATTTATTGGTATTATGACATGCTATATATACAAATATTTCTCAAGAAAAATTATTAAGTTGTTCATGTGGTAATCATATACACATTAAATGTTTACATAAGGCTAAAATATTATCAAACCAATGGTCTAATGGTAATCCACCTAAGTATGTGCTGGAAATTTTCGACTCTCCTAATTTTAATTTTAATTGTCTTTCTTGTGAGAAAACTAATGCATCGAATTTAAGTAAATCTGATAATAATCATTCACTTAACCTATCTGACATTAATAATAATATAATGATAAATACTAAATTAATTAATGTAATTAATTCTAAAGTTAGTGAAATGATATCTAATCAACCTACAAAATCATATGCTAGTGTTTTGAGTGATAATTTTATAAATATCAATAAGTCTATTAATTCTATTAATTCTGATATGCATGCTATCAAAATTAACGATGAAAATACAGTTATTTTTGAAAATCTGCCTACAATTAATAATATGTCATTTGATAATAACTATTTAAATTATTTTAATAACATTATTTCCACAACTTTTGATATTCCAAATTATAAATTTAACTCTAGCTTTAATTACTAAATCTATTATTCTAAAGCTTGATTCACCTATTTCAAAAATAATATTATCAATAACTCTAAAATTAAATTAAATACAATTCATGATTTTAAAAATATTTTTACTAGAACATCTCTTCCAAATTCTGAAATTATTCGTAAAAAAATCCTATATCATGCTATAAAATCAAATATGTTGGACTCTAATATTAAATTGGTTTTCAACAAATTTACAATAAAATACGAGCTTCATAAATTAGTTGATAATAAGATTGACTGGCATTCAAAAATTCCCGAAGTTGATTATGAGAAGTGGTCCACATCGTTTATAACTTATCAAAAATCTTTTTCTTCTAATCACAATTCAACCTGACTATCAAACTCATCTAATTTAAAAGTAATGTTTTCAAATTGTCGCAGTGTTAGAAACAAACTACCTTATTTAGAGTTAATTATTAGTTCTAACATGTATGATATTGTTTGTCTTGTTGAAACATTTCTAACAAATGTTGATACTGATGCTTTACTCCTTTTTGGTAATACTAACTATAAAATATATCGTAATGATAGGAAATCTCATTCAGGTGGTGTAGCGATAATCTGCAAATCTAATTTAAATCCAATTCAATTATATTTCAATAATTTTAATAATATTGAGCATATTACTCTTGTACTACATTCTACTAAAAATATAAGATTATCTTGTATTTATCGTCCATCTTCAACTGATTTTAACACTCATAAATCGATTTGTAACTTTTTATTTGCACTCACTCATAAATCGATTTGTAACTTTTTATTTGCACTATGTGATACAATTTCACCTACTATTATTGTAGGAGATTTCAACTTACCTCTTTATAATTGGAATGATAATACATTTCCTAATTACCCATCAACATATTGCGAATTTGAAAATAGTCTATGTCAAAACTCACTCATTCAATTAATTACTTTTCCAACTCGTAATAATAATTTGCTCGATTTATTACTAACCAATAATCCTATGATTATTTCGAAAATTAATGAATGTCCCCCTTTTGGATTTGGTAAATATATTAGTGACCATATATCATTTTCATTTTCTCTACCTTTCCAAGCTAATTTAAAAATAAATCAAAAAGTTGGGCTAAATTTTAGAAAGTCTAATTTATATAGTATACATCAATCCCTTTCTTCTATTGATTGGAATTTATTATTATCTAATTCAACAGATATTAATAATATGTTTAATATTTTTTATAATACTTTATATAATATTATTAATGATAATGTTCCAGCTTATAAACATATCAAAAATAAAAAAAGTATCCAAAATATATTCTACGTTTAAAAGTAAAATGTTTAAAATATTATAAAACTAGATTAGATTAACATAATAATTTTATAAATTGGAAAAATATTAAAAAATTATTAGATTATAACATTAAAAAATTAACTATCGATAGAGAAAAATTAATTTTATCATCTAATGACAAATCACGATTTTATAATTATATTAATTCAAGATGTTCCTCTTTTTCCACTATAGGTCCCATTAAATCTGATGATAATACATATATTTTTTCAGATACAGTTAAATCTAATATACTCAATAATCAATTTTCTTCTGTATTTATTAATGATAATGATAATATTCCTCATTTATCTCCACCTAAACATAATTCAACTATAAATAACTTTTTGTTCTATAGGCATAACATAAGAAAGCATCTAATAAATCTCTCACTATCATGTACATTGCCACCAGATAATATCCCTTTAATATTTTTCAAACAATTCTCATATGAACTATCTATTCCACTTACGATAGTATTTAATAAAGCTTTATCAGCTGGTGTATGACCTGACATGTGGAAAGTAATTAATTTAAACTTAAGTTATATAGTTCCGATATTCAAAAAAGGTGACCCTTCAAATAGAGAAAACTATAGGCCGATTTCAATTACCTCAATTATGTCTAGAGTATTCGAGCGTATACTAGTTGAGGAAATTAATTTTTATCTAGAACGTAACTCATTAATTTCTGATTCTCAATTTGGATTCCGTCATAAAAAATCTGTTGAACTGCAACTATTAAATTGTTATACTAAATGGATTACTGCAATTGATAAAGTCAGTTTTATTAATATCATATATCTTGACTATGCTAAAGCTTTTGATAAGGTCTCTCATAGTAAATTACTTGTCAAATTAACTAATTTAGGTATATATGGTAACATACATTCTTGGATAAGTAGTTTTCTATCTGGTAGATCTCAAAGAGTAAGAGTTAACAATCAAATGTCTGATACAGTTAAAATAATATCTGGTGTTCCACAAGGATATGTAATAGGGCCTTTACTCTTTCTAATATATATCAATGATTTAGTCGAAGTGATTGATAAAGATATATCCATTAATCTTTTCGCGGATGACACTAAATTGAGTTTTATATCTAATGACATAGATCATAGATATAAATTACAACATAATATTGATAAATTTTATGAATGGTCTAATTCTTGGCAATTAGAAAACGCTGCAAAAAAATCAGCTGCTCTTACATTAGGTAATACTAATACACCATTGTATACTATACATAATGTTTCAATAGTAAACTGTAGATCGTATCGTGATCTTGGTATCAAATTTGATCCATCATTACATTTCTCTGAACATATTGGTGTGTGCTGTACAAGTGCATATTGTGTTATCAATCGTATATTTCGCTGTTTCATTACTAATTATATGCCAGCTATTAGAAAGGCATATATATCATATGCTAGACCCAACCTTGAATATGCGTCGACAGTCTGGAATCCCGGGATTAGATGCCAGGACATTCAAAGGACTGAAGATAAAACTAGAGAAGGTCCAAAAATTCTTTACGAGAAGATTAATCGAGAGATGCGGTTTACCTTATAAACCTTATAATGAAAGATTAATATACCTAAATCTAGATTCTCTAGAAATCAGAAGAACTAGATTTGATCTTGTTATGGTATATAAGCTATTTAACGGATTGGTATCTATGAATACATCATCTATTATTAATATCAAAAAGACCAACTACAATACCAGAGGCCATTCTCTGCAAATTAGTATGAATACATGTAAACTAAATGTAACAAAAAATCTACTAAATAATCGAATAGCTAAAATTTGGAATGGTCTTGATGAACATATTGTATTAGCAAATAGTTTATATACCTTTAAAAATAATATTAAAAAAATTATAACTTAATATTTATTTATACATATATATATATATATATATGTATATATATATAATTTTATAAATTATTAATTTTAATTATTAATTGTTTTTATCACCGGCACATGTGATACGTTTCTAATTTACTATTGTTATTTTTATATGTGTACTATCTACGTTTTGTTGTCGTTTTGTGAATTTATCACTACATATTGTTAATTATTACTAAATCGAACTTCAAAAATTCATAATAAATATTCATTCAATTCAATTCAATTCAAATAATAATAATAATAATAATAATAATAATAATAATAATAATAATAATAATAATAATAATAATAATAATAATAATAATAATAATAATAATAATAATAATAATAATAATAATAATAATAATAATAATAATAATAATAATAATAATAATAATATTAAAAAAATTATAACTTAATATTTATTTATACATATATATATATATATATATATATATATAATTTTATAAATTATTAATTTTAATTATTAATTGTTTTTATCACCGGCACATGTGATACGTTTCTAATTTACTATTGTTATTTTTATATGTGTACTATCTACGTTTTGTTGTCGTTTTGTGAATTTATCACTACATATTGTTAATTATTACTAAATCGAACTTGAAAAATTCATAATAAATATTCATTCAATTCAATTCAATTCAATAATAATAATAATAATAATAATAATAATAATAATAATAATAATAATAATAATAATAATAATAATAATAATAATAATAATAATAATAATAATAATAATAATAATAATAATAATAATAATAATAATAATAATAATAATAATAATAATAATAATAATAATAATAATAATAATAATAATAATAATAATAATAATAATAATAATAATAATAATAATAATAATAATAATAATAATATATAGTGCTTAGTTGTTAATCCCTTGCATTACCTACTGTTTATATATCTATAGAGTTATAAAGGCAATTTATTAGATCAAACAGTCTCATTACCGCTGATATATTGTTGATAACAAATATAGTCGAGCCGGCTCTAATATCTTTATTGATAGCACCCAACATTGAATGTTTCATCAGCCGAATACCCGTAGTGACATGAGTGTAGATTACCCTCGTTAGTCACCACCAGGGTTCGTGGTGCGATATCACCTAATTATTGCCCTGGTCACTCGCTATTTTAGGACAATAACAAAGACGAACGTGTCGTTAATGTATTCATGCATGAATTATCGTTTGATTAGGATCAGCGTCGTGATAAACATCTCTCATCCGTACCCATCCGTGATTTGCGAGGTGATGACGTTATCATCCAAACAGAACGACAGTCATTTCGATTATAGTATTCATTCGATTTAAATTATAATATATTGTATATCTAAATTAGACGTTTTTTCAATTATGTTTTACCATCCCGTTTTCCCTATTAAATATCGGTATTATAAATAATTATAAAATAATTATATACGTATATATAAATATAGATATTTTTATGTGGTCTTTATGAAAGGATACAGTACATGCTAAACATACAAAGATACAATACATTCACTATTTAACCCTTGGTCACAAATAAGTAACTGTTTTAATAATAACAATGTTGGCGCTATAATATTTATTGATTAAAAAAGCAGCAGAACCAGTTAATCACAGAATATTACTTTTTAAATTAAATAATATATGAGTACTAGGCATTGTACTTAACTAGATAATGAGCTATTTAACAAATATATATATATATATATATATATATATATATATATATATATATATTGGATATATATATATATATATATATATATATATATAGGATATATAAAAATATAAACAGTAAACATATAATGATGAATTTCAGATAAACTAAAAGTAATAACTAGTACTTCGAGTCACCATCCTTAGACCCATTTTATTTGTAGTTTATATAAATGATATTTATACAAAATCATCTTCAATATGTAATTAGGATTTATTAATTACCTATAATTTTCAACCTGAATTACAAAATGAATATTAATAAATGGTTAATTATAATAGGTTATCATTAAATTTAAATATAACTTGCCTATATGTTAATACATTATTAATTTAAATAACATAAATATTGAAATAGTTACATTTTATAAATTTGTAGGTGTAAAATCAAAACTAAAAAAAAAGTATATGGATTACTATTGTATTGTATCCAAATTTATTAATAAAAAAGCATTATTTCATATATATATATATATATATATAATTCTATATTCTTTCCATATATAAAGTATTGTACATTTTTTTGAGTAAATACATCTATATCTTATCTATCATGCATAGATATTATTCTAGAGCGAATGATAAGGATTATATATAAGAAACATTTTTGTATCATACTAGAGGACTATTTATTGGAAATTCTTTATTATAACTAAATGAAATCACATATATAAATAGATGCTAATTCACATTTAAAGTCTTCAATAATCATTATCCTTATATAATTAATACAACATTTTCTTTAATGTCAATACCTCACTATGAGTTTAAATAATTTCTCAATTTTTAATTTCAAAAAATAACTCTGTAGATAAAATTTAATATATGCATATCTAACATGTTAGACCAATTTCCTGGAATAAACTTGATAATATTTTATAAAATATTTCAAATTACAAATTATTTAGTAAACGTTTTTATAAAAACTTGTTATCTTCATACTCAGTATACTTATAATTTATGTTTTATTTATTTTTAATTTTAATCTTTTATCATTAGAATATTCTCTAGTATATAGTGGTATTTTATACTAAGATCCACTTTTTTTTTTATTATTCTAATTTTAATTTATTTATGTAAATGTTTATGTACAAATTAAAAAAAAATTAAATACCATTTTGTGTTTAATTTTACATTCTTTTATTTTACTGGTATTAATAATATTATTATACTGAACTTTTGTATTTTATATTTTAATTGACTTCATTGTTTTCGATATTTTTACTTATTGAAGTTTATGTAAAAATAAAAATGATATACCATTTGGTATTTTTTGTTAACATTTTTTATTTTTCTCAATTTTATTTTCCTTCCTGGCTAATAATATTATTTTAATTTATTATTAATAACATAAACATATTTTATTGAATCTTTTTCTTTTATATTTGAATTAACTTCATTGTTTTCATTCCTCCAATTTACATTTATATAAAAATTAACTTTTTAGTTTGAAAAAAAATATATTCTTACATTATAAATTGTTATTTAAAAAAAATTTAATAAAAAAATATATGAATAAAAAATTGTACATAAAGTTTTTTTTACCATATTTCTGAATATGAGTTTTGTTCTGCTTTGTTCTTTTTATTTCATTTAAATGTTTTATCTAGATTTTTATTTAAGTCATTCTTTTATGATACTTATCATTTATATTAGTTATTTATAAATAATTAAATTATGATTTCATATGGCAAGTTCAAACAATTTATATTATTTTCTAATTTATTCATTGTATTGAATATATGTAAACTCGGAGTCAATTAATATTTAATTATATTTTATAGTTTATTTGGACTTGCTTTAAAAGTAAGGGTAGCCCAATTGTCTCGATAAGCTTTAGCTTCTACAAAAACCCGGGTGTACAACCACATCTGATAATAATAATAATATATATATCATGTTTACTAAATATGTTTAAATATCTTTTTACCTAACTATAAAAAGTTTATTTTTAAAATATTATGCAAAAAGCCTATATTTAAAAATACGTTGATAGTGTCAACTTACCCTTTCAATTAAATATAGTTAATATACATATGTATATTATTATATGCCGTACTTAATATATATATATATATTATCAGAAATAAAATTCTGGTATTTATTTTCGAAATTTTACTCTAAACAAATAGTTATAGGTATATATATAATAATAATACGGACAGTGCCAGAATACGGACACTCTCGGTATATCAGAAACCATAAATCCTAAAAAAAAAATGTTAATGAATAAAATATTCATAATTATATAAATAGTCTAACAAAGTATTTTTTATTTTTTAATTATTCAAAATATTTCTGATATATTCAATAAACTGATATTTTTATTACGTTTTTAAATTTATGAAAACAAAATTCAAATTAAAACCTTCTCAATAATATACAGATGTATCGATATAAAATATAATATTATATTATTAAAAAATAAAACATTCTAAAATTATATATAATTTCTATAGTTTTTATCAAATATTTATTATGTTATAAGCATATATCTAGATGTCATATATGACATATAATATACATCTATATATAAGTCCCTAATACGGACATTCGAGATGTCTTAATACAGACACCATATAACCAATCAGCACGCAGCGTATGAACTAGTCTGATTTTCATAAATATCGCGTGCGTTATAATATTAATACCTCCAATAAAGCTAAATCTACATTTTTTTTTATTTAGATACTTAAATTGTATTATTAATTAAAAAATAATAAAAATAAATAAATTATTAACTAATAAATTATATTAAATTATTCATAAAATCAATTATAAATAATGTAATTATAATTTGTCCTATTGATTCATCAATAATGTATAGTTCATATAGTTGTATATAAGGTTTCCGTATTATAACACATGGTATCCGTATTCGGACATAGGAACCGAATACGGACACCCCGTTATCTATGGAATTAAAAGATTAAATACAATTTTAAAATCACAATTAATCTATAATCATAAAATATTAATATATTGTAATTTATGAATACAAATAATGAGTCATAAAATGTTAAGACCATTTATTTTTAAAGTGTCCGTATTAGGTTAATCTACCCTATAGTATACTATAGTTACTATATAATTTACTATACTAATATAGTATTATTTTGTATCACGAAATCATAACAAATACCATGTTAGTTCACAAAATCTATTTTAATATTAATATATTTACTAAGCATAGGTTTAACATATATTTACTACCTATATTTCACACGAAATCGTAAATATTTCCATGCGAAGATAGCAATTATACAGTAGTAATAATATAATAATCAGATTAGTTCCTCATAATAAATTAGAGTGAATCCAGGTAGATATAGAAGTTCACTGAACTTATCGAGATATCTATCTGTCAGCAAAAGGAATTGAAAAAAAAAACAAACACATTAAAGTAAAAATAGAGTAAAATAAAATTATAAATTTCAAAAGATAAGTAAAATATAAAGTAACATTTTAAATAATAAATAGTTATAATACGAATAAATATTAAACATATAATTATTATATATAAGTAAAAATAGAGTTATAATAATAGATAACAATAACAATAAAATAAGATGTGTACAAATAAAGAGGAAAAATAACATATAGTTGATAAGTTGACCACAACGAACGAATGGTATAAGGCTACCAACTTTCAGTATGGATGTGTCAAGTCCATTAATACCTTGAAATGACCCCCCCCCCACAATCATACCACTATACTTATTACTCGGAATATAATACACCACCGCACGACGTGGAGAGTGATTTTAAACAGATGCTGATGATGGATTCGGCTTCTTCATATGATTCATCACAATTTTAGTATTTAGAATACCCAAACATTTTTTTTTAATTTAGATCAATATTGGCCATGCGAAAGCCATGGTAACTTTACAAAAAAAATAATATGGGAATAGATAGGGAAAATTCAACAAAAAACAACTATGTATATTTTAACATTTATAATTAAGATACAATCATGACATTTTCAGAATATGTATAATGTATATAGATCTTATGAATGATATAAAATTTATAAAAAAATTAATTTTATTTCTATGATTTTTTTCAAATTATAGGATTTTCCAGAATTGTTGTTGTCCTCTCATAATTTTTTACAGAATCGTTATATTTGATAAATTTATATTATATATAATAAAAAAATAATTCATTAATCACTATATATAAAAATGTAGCTGAAAAAATAATAACTACCATAGCATGTCTTTAATTTTGTTAAAAATCATAAATAAATAACCATTTTTTCTGAGGATTGGTACCTTTACACATTTTAATATTTTTTTTCTTTCTACATCATCTTAAGATGTTATATTTTAACGTACAAGTATTATACATTTTTTAAAATAGCACTTTATAATTTTAATAAATAGTCAAAGTAGCCTAATTTTTAGAAATTAGTATATATATATAAATGTTGTATTATACATTTTTAAAATAGCACTTTATAATTTTAATAAATAGTCAAAGTAGCCTCATTTTTAGAAATTAGTATATATATATAAATTTATTTTATTGTTTAAATTAATGTAATTATCTAATAACTAATATTGTAATTATGGATACTATAGATAATATTTACTATATATTAATGTTATCTATTAGAAGAATATAGTATTTGAGAAAATTACCCATTACAATAAAATACAAATAAAATGTACAAAATTCAAATAAATGTCCTTAAAGGATGAATGTTCTTAAGGACAATTGTTTATAAACATATACAATACAATTACATAGGAGTAACATAATTTCGAGATTTTTTTTTTAATTATTATTTTTTTTAAACCTCCATCGCATCACCAATATTGAACAAAAATGTATATGTTTTAATAAAATAGTATAATGAACATCATATCTATAGAATCTAGTATGAAGCAGTATGATCTGTAAAATAAAATCACTCTTACCGCACATTACAATCAAAACACAAAAACATGAAATCCTTCCCCGTTCTAAAATAAAAAATAAATAATACATATAATACAAGCATAACAGCAATTAATAATAATAATAAATAGTAATGAAAAATAATAATAGTATAAATAAAATTAAAATAAAATGTAGATAATAAATAATAGTAGTTAACTAGTAATACAATTGTAATCAAATAATAATAATAATCAACAATAAATGTAATTGTTAAAAGATATATATCTATATAAATACCAAAAAAAAAGATATAACACTCTCTATGCATGCAACGTAATTTAGTAATATCCCCAACCGCTGCTAGCAGTAGTATCGAAATCACTGAAATAGATTTAGGTTCGGCTCTGTTTGCATACAACAATGTTTTCATTGCTCTATTAAATTACATGCAATATAAATTATTTTTGTATCACTAAATATATACTTATAGCATTTAAAACATACATATCATATTTGTTTGTTATATATTAGTAATGAACACTTAGTTTTCATCATATAAATATTAATTTAAAGCATATTATTTAACATGTTAAAAGTGTATAGTTAAATACGAATTTACATTATAAACAACACATAGTTCCTAAAAGTAACCCGCTATAGGTGGCACCAGGGTATTTTGTATACAAATTCGAATTACACGATTTCGCGTAAGTGTTATATCTTTCCTTCGGAAAATCTTTGTAAATACTGTAAAAAATAATATATATTGTAAAAATAATAAAATTATAAAATATTCCGATTACTGAATTTTTTACATTTGTTAAAAATAAATATATATAAAATAAATAAATTAATTAATAGTTACCTACCATAGTAAAAACTTTAATAGTCATATGACTTTAATAGTTACCAATAATTTTTTTTTTAAACAGTTAACAACTTTTTCAAATGGTTAGTGTTTTTTATATTAATAGATTGTGAATTCCATATCAAAGGACCTTTATAACCGATACAGAATTATTCATTATAAGGTTGACCTAAGAGAATAAATTGATTTTTTTAAATTAAATAACTTAATAATTAATAATTTGTGGATGTATGTTATGAATATACCAAGCTTTATACATGTATTTATAAATATTTAAATAAATAATATCTTTAAATTTGAGAATATGTTTATATATATATAAATATGGTCAATATTTGTTCTATTATTTAGATAATAAATTGCCCTTAGACATATATTCTATAATATAGTAATACATTGAATATTACTCAAATACGTATTACCCCATAGTGTACTGAAGCTCAGTATACTGAACTTTTTAGTGTTTACCTATAGGTACGGATAGTGAACATGTTATATAACACTGTTTACATTATATAGTGTGTATGTAGCATTAGTACAAAGGTATATATATATATATATATTGTAATTTATACATGTAGGATTATCATCATTGTGGGTCTCCGTTAATATTTTATATTGGTTTCTTAATTATTTATTTTTTAATAACAAATATTAACAAATTAAATATTAAATACAATTAATATTCAATACGTTAATTAAGCTTTATAATATATTTCAAGGTAAATAATTATTTAGTATATAGTAAAGTATAGTATTTAGTATATATATATATATATATATATATATATATATATATAGTATATATATATATATATCTATATATACTACATTCCTGAAGTTACGTTTATGAATAATATACCACTATTTCCTTATAAGTTGTTAACCACATTTCTATGAAAATACGATTATGATAGCCTTAACATAATCTATATATATATATATGTTTTTTTTTTCTTATAAAGAGGTTTCTTATAGAGAGGTTTTAATGTATATATATATATATATATATATATATTTATTTATTTATTTGTTTAAAGACTTCATAAATGAAAATCATTTTTCGACGTCATAACAATTAGTTAATAAAATAAATAGAAAATATAGAAAATAATAATATAATAATAATAATAATAATATAATAATATAACATATAAACGAAGATAAAAATAATCGCAAAATACATATTCATTTCACTAAACAATGTCTAAATAGTCTACTTTTTAATTGAGATAGAGAAGTTATCGTAAGAATAATATTCGGAAGTAAATTCCATAGAGTTGGTACCGCAACAGAAAAAGCAGAGTTACCAAAACATGAATTTGTATGAGGCATAACAAGTTTCATTGCATGGAAATCCCGTCTTGGTCTGCTACTGGTAGCAATTGATAATAATTATATATATATATATATCTTATGATTATAATATAATAGTGCTTATTATAGAGATACGCCTAGTTCCTCTAAATGTATCCCTCACATCGGACGATAACAAATACATAAATATATGTTTACTTTGTTCATAATGATATCATGATTTCAATATATATTACTATAGTGAATTCTCTAAATATTATTAATTTAATATTTTAATATATATATATATATATATATATATATATATATATATATATGAATGAATGAATGAATGAATGAATGAATGAATGAATTCAGTTTATAGACAATGTCTAAGGAGAATCAGTAAAAGTGATTAGCTATATATATATTTAAATAATTAATCTAATTCTATTTCTCATAGTATTCTACTAAGATAAGATAAACCAGAGAAAAGACGATGTGACAAAGGAATGTATATTTATAAATAAATTGTCGTCGCTTTACGACTATCTCCTATTATTAGACATCCCACCAGCACCCATCAGTACCCCTACCAGCACCCCCACAAGCACCCCCGCCAGCACCCCCACCAGTACCCCAGCAGCACCCCCACCAGTACCCCACCAGCACCTCTACCAGCACCCCACCTGCACCCCACCAGCACCCCACCTGAACCCCACCAGCACCCCTACACCTCCGCATCGTATGCGTCCTGTAAACACACCATCTGCGCATGTATTTAATGATGCAATAAAATCGTTAGCAGATAAGCAAAACGACTAAGCCGGACCCTATCGAGTAACGACGGAACTATTTACGACCCGAACCGATCGTAACGCACCGAACAGAACCGACTAGTGACGACTCCGTAATCAATGCTTCGATGTAACGATGATCCGTATGATTTGATTTACGGTCGACTTTATCGAATTTACATTTTTATAGTCGCATCTGATTATCGCTAATAATTTAATTATTAATACTAAATGTTAATGAGCTTTGTTAATTTATCATAAATAAAGTTTAATTAACTTGATTAACTTACTATAGTAATAGCAAAGGGCTTTGGTAATACTACTTAATATTATATATATATATATATATATATTGTAAGTGAGACTTGCGTTGTGAGGGGTTATAACCTATACTATAGTATACTATAGTATACTATATAGTACTATAGTACTAACTTAGTACCCCATACATGGTTGATCTAATTTGAAACTTATTAACAAATCAATATCACTCTTATTATAATATATATAGTATACTATAGTTTATTATTTAAAATTAAAAAATGATATTAATAAGATATATTTTTAATATTTGTATATGTTATACTTTTATGATAAACTTGTACTCATGTATATATTTGTGTATTGTTTGATACAAATTAAAACACTACTTGCATCAACGAGAGAATATAAATAATGTCCTACATAAACTAACATATATTCTGAGGCATACAATAAATTATTTATTAAAATTAATACATTTATTTTATATAGAGTGTTAACAACTTTAAAATAATCAAAGATTTTTGTAAGGAAAGATATAACACTTACGCGAAATCGTGTAATTCGAATTTGTATACAAAATCCCCATGTATCACCTATATCGGGTTACTTTTAGGAGCTATGTGTTGTTTGTAATGTAAATTCGTTGAATGCTTCGCAAAATATTTGAAATAATATTAATTATAAATATATATATATATATATATATATATATATATATATATATATAATTAAGTGATGCTCCAAGATGTATATAAATGTATGTAAACATAATTACAAATGAAAAGTATACAAATCTTATTTCTGATTTGTTGTCATTAATAAATAACCACAAAACCGATCGAGGTAACCCCATCACTAATATATATATAAATATATATATATATATATATATATATATATATATATATATATATATATATATATATATGCATGTATACATTGTATATATATATACAACTATAGATGAGAGGTGAAGGGTAACATAGCATACTAAGAAAATATATTATAATATGTATGTAATATATTATAGTTATGTAAATGTAAATAATTATACAATACTAGTACTTGTATAAGTATTTACATTTCTATAACTATAATATATTACATACATATTATAATATATTTTCTTAGTATACTAGAGCATATAGACTATAGCTATAGCTGTCATTATATATCATTATAATTTGTAGTTTATAAAATTAAAAAGTTTGATTTGTCCACCAGCCATAGTTTACTACTGTAGTATACTACTACTTTTTAGTTAATATAATAATCTATATATAATATTTTGTATTCTTTAAATATATAGGTAGTATGCTTAGTATACTTGTTTATTATTAAAATGATAATTTAAACATTTCTAAATAATAATTATACATATAATATGTTACTATTAATTTTTTTATTTATAATTATTTACTTTTAATATTATTTTTAAAGTTATTTATATTTGTATATGATTTATAATTTTATATTCTCATGATTCTTATAAGATTTATAAAATTACATATTTTACTTCTATATTATATAAATTTTACTTTTATTTGTTTTCTCCTCATAATTGTTAATTGGGAATATGTTTCAGGTAAACGACTAGATAAGCATTGCGCTTCTTCGATTACCTTGGTCATGCCTACATTCTGATATTATTATTATTATTATTATTAATGTGTATATTAAACGAGATATTCGCATTGTTCTAAACTCCCTCGTCGGCTGAAACTCTCGCATCTCTCACATCTCTCACAATTATAACGATAGTACTACATCTGGAGAGATATGCCGACATTTTTACGACTTCGAAGTGATCGCATTAAACGCTAACAATGCGCGAGCGGCGCTATTAAAACTCACTAAATTAACGTTGCGTTCCTTACAATAAATATCTTTATCGGGTGAACGAAGCGTCACGCGTGAAAGAGCACCGCAATAGTACGCCCACTCGCCCGCCCACTCGATTAATCCACACGCAGGTAGATCTACTATAGATGGTTAGAGGCTATTTATAGCTAGATCTTCGCGGTGTTCTTCTATGTGTAGTAGTATATGTGTAGTATATGTGTAGTAGTATACTATAGTATAGACAACAGTATACATATAACTACAGTATACCTCAGAGGTAGGGGTAACATATTTATTGTAAAGATCAAAACTCACCAACCACTGTTCAACTAAGTATACCGAAGGTCTCGGGGTAGTTAACCCCATATGGGGTTGGTCAGGTCACAAGGGTTAATCAGGCCCTATAAATTGGTATTAGTAACTTATCCTTGCGTCGAAATCAGATGCTAAGTATACTATAGTGATGAATTCCAGTTAATTCCGATAAATCGTTACAATATAAACAAGTAAAGTAAATAGTAATAATGCATTTAAATAAATACGTTAATGTATTTATCAAGCCTATCTCTATGGAAGTACTGATGCACAATCAGATACGAGGCTTGGCTGTTTATTCCATTCCGTATACGGATAATCTATAGATATTATGTTCCCAAAATGATACAAGACATTAGTGTTACTATGGGATATACGTATCTTTATAGATGGTTCGCGTAGTTTGGATTCGTAACAGTGAAGGTAGTGAACTCGATAGACATCAACTAGTCCGTATACGATTATATACCCGAGTATACGATTAGCGATATGAGAGTTATTTTAGTTTCAAATATAGTAGTATATCTATATAATTACATACCGGTAGGTTATACCTATACAGTAATTGTGTTGTAAAATATCTTTGTACATTTAAAATAACCAATTTATTACCAATGTATACATTGGAAATACAAATGAAATACAATATTGGAATACAATTCCTATAATTGGAATCAGCATGACATATATGTCCAATGTATATATATATATACATTGGACATATATGTCATGCTGATTCCAATTATAGGAATTGTATTCCAATATTGTATTTCATAAGATATATACCATGTTAATATACTAAGCTATAGCTATATATAGTCATTAGTTACAAAACATCTAAATAACATATTAATTATTGTTATATTGCAGATATTATTAATATGCAAATTAAAACTCAAATCATTATTGATTGTTTACCTAGATGTTTGTAATGATATACTTATCCACAGTGTAATGTGGAGGTGTTATAGATTTGCCTATTCTCATAACAGAACGTTTAGGTAGGGCAAGTTTACATTTCCAAGTATTCATCCATTCAGATATAGCATCAAGACTAGATGTTAGCTTCTGCATTTCAGCTAAAGATTTATATGTGCAGCTGGTTTTAGAATCATCTGCAAATAGAGAAATTTAGAGAGGAGGTTTAATTATACTTGTGAGATCATTAATATATATCAGGAATAGCGAGGGTCAAATAACATACCCTTGTGGTACCCCAGATACGACATATTGAAAGTTTTAATAACTATAGTTAACTCTATAGAGTTAATAGGTAGGGGAACCTAATACGGGGGACACTTTAACAACAAATGGTCTTAACATTTTATGACTCATTATTTGTATTCAAAAATTACAGTATATTAATATTATATGATTATAGATATTATTGTTATTTTAAAATTTTATTTATTATTTTAATTCCATAGATAACTGGGGTGTCCGTATTCGGTACCCATGTCCGAATACGGACACCCTATATTATAATACGGACACCATATATACCACTAGGTAAACTATATATTATTGATGAATCAATCAGACAAATAACAATTACATTATTTATAATTAATTTTATGAACAATTTATTCTAATTTAATTAGTTAATAATTTATTTATTTTTATTATTTTTTAATTAATAATACAATTTAAGTATCTAAATAATAATTTGTTTAGATTTAGCTTTATTGGTGGTATCAATATTATAACGCACGCAATTTTTATGAATATCATAATAGTTCATACGCTGCGCACTGATTAGTTATAGGGTGTCCGTATTAAGACATCTAGAGTGTCCGTATTATGGACTTATATGACCTCTATATATATGCTTATAACTTAATTAATATTATATGACAAATATAGAAATTATATATATATTATTTTAGATATATACTTTATATTTTAATAATATAATGTTATATTTGATATCGATAACTTTGTATATTCTTGAGAAGGTTTTAAGTTGAGATTTTTTTTCATAAATTTAAAAACGTAATAAAAAAATCAGTTTATTGGATAAATAAGAAATATTTTGAATAATTAAAAAATAAAAAATACTTTTTTAGACTATTTATATAATTATGAATATTTTATTAATTAAACATTTTTTGTAGGATTTATGGTTTCTGAGATACCGAAAGTGTCCGTATTCGGGCACTGTCCGTATTCGGTTACTTTCCCCTACACGAAAGGTAATAAATAAATATAAATATTATCTTAGATAATCTATGTATTATCGGGGGGGGGGTGGTTGATATATCATTACTAAATATCGGATTACCGTGAAGAGTGAGCTATAGATAGCATCCGATTTCTAATTTGGGTACGATAAACTATAGAGTATTATTTATATATATATATATATATATATATATATTTACATATATATATATATATATTTATATATTTATATAATTATATTTGTATCTATCTACTAAGTTACCTATATACTTAAATTATAAAATTTAATTAAACATAATCGATTATATTTAATACTAAATATAGTTAGTAGATAAATAATTATTAATCTAGTAACTATATTTAGTATTAAATATACATAGTGATAAGCATTAATGATTATCAACATGTATTATAGTTATTGTTATATAATGTTTACTTATTATAGGTTGACATAATTTATAGGTATACGTATACGTATAGGTATACGTATATATACGTAAAATACAGATAGATTAAAATATATATATAACAATATATTTAATATATAAAATTTATTAACAATTGTATTAATTAAATACAATTACATATTAATATTTAAATACATTTATATATAATACAGTGTATTTAATACAAATACATAAGTCAGAAACACTTGAGTGTATATTATAGTATATATCGATGGATATATTTTGTTACGAAATTATGAAATTCATATTAATAATAGAAATTATAATAATAAAATAACTAAATATATTTATTATTTAAATATAGGATTTTCATTTCATAAAAGATAAATTAAGAATGCAATAAAATAATTAATAACTAACTAACAATTGAGGTTTCATACTATTACATAATATGTGCGGTACTAAGTGCTATACATAGTATCATCGTTAGGTAGGCTCACCTAATAGTATTATAATACAATACTTTCGTAAGCGGATATAAGAGTATTAATAATTGTTTTATTCGAATTTTTATCACATAAAAAGTAAAAAGTAGTTTTTTATAAACTCTGCAAAGTTAATGATGGTATGATATTTACGAGATAAACTATACGCTGAGTATAATTTATAACTATATACTATATTATAGTGTATATACTATATATAGGATATATAATATAATGTGATAATATACAATGGTGAATTATCAGAGGTATATCCGTAGTTATATTTACATGAATCATAATATAGGATCATAATATAGGAAATGAATCATAATATTAATATAGAACATTTATTTAATATGTTATGTATGTATTGAATGTCGCACTATATTAAATACTATACAAATAGCGGATACAAATGGACCCCTCAAGAAGTCATCGACTTATACATGTTATAAATAACTGTGAGGGGACCCGAACTATACAATACAAATAGTAATATTTTGTGTTCTTGTGTTTTGATTTATTATTTATTAAGTTCTTTATAATCACGAGAGAAAAACAATAACTGCCTGGAGTCGAACCCGGGACCTCTGGATTACTAGCTTTTGGTTGTCTTATTGGGCCATCGACCCCAGGCCCTTATATCGGAAATTGTCTACATCATATTACTGTAATACAACATACGTGATCACGTATGCATTGGGTAAATAATATATTATGCATATGGCATTATTAAGGTCAAATACCTCGAAAGTCTTCTGACTATTTTATTTGTCCATTTATTGTTTTTCTTTTATAATGATTACAATAATAAAATGTATCTTATCTTATCTTATCTTATATATATATATATATATATATATATATACTATTAAGTATATATAAGTATACAATATACCATATATGCCTATAGGTATACCATAGATGGGTTTATCTAAGATTTCTACAGAGTTGCGTATTTGATAATCTTAGAAACAATAGCTTACCTGTGCGCGTTTTTTATCGACCGAATACGTCACGCTTCACTGATCTCGGCGCTGGTACCCGACGAGCAGCATCTCGACGTCGTCCACTCGTTTAGTACGCGTCGATTACTTTATTGCCGCCGGAACAATTGTTTACATCACGTGATCACGCTTGTAAGAGGGCGCGTGAACTCGACGGGTATAAAAGAGCGGTCGGCGGTGTCGGTCCGCCTTCACAATCTCTCCACCGTCACCCTCACCCGCACACCACTCCCCGGGCTATCCACGCACCCGCACACCGCACCCCCGTAGACAGACAGACACACCATGGTATTCTACATAATACTGCTGTTGTTGACGGCTAGCGTGTACATCTTCGTGCGCGGGTTCCCTACGTCTTCATCACCGGATCACGACCACGACCCCAGCCATCACAACGGCTGGAACGGAGGTTAGCGCCTTTAATTAACGCATAATTAATTAGTATTATAGCGTTATCTCGCGAGACTTTGTATTACAGCGATACATTCAATACATTCATATTATATATTATATACATAGATATATAAGGGGCGAAGCCGTATGTATAAATATATAACGTATTTGATTATATACATATATATATATATATATATATATATATATATATATATATATATATATCCATATATATATATATATATATATATATATATATATTTATAACTTATAAATATATTCTTATAATTTATTTATTATCAGTGAACTAGTTACTATGGCGACTCGTTTATAAATTTTAAACAAATATTGAAATTAAATAAAATAGTAAATATTGATAATATTCTAAATCATAAATTTAATTCATTTATAAATATATGTATTGTACATAGTTTCCTACTAGTATACTAATACCATTAACTATGCATATACTCGATATACTTCTTGACATTTACTCTATTTTCTCCTTCTCAATCATAGGTGGAAACTGGGACCACGTGGGTTAGTTTTATATATCTTATTTATGTATATGTTTATATAAATACACGTATATATATATACAGAGTTATAGTTAATCTGGTAAATAATATCTAGGTTAACCAATATTTGTATTTTATTAGCCTGCACGAGGCTATTTTTAATGATATCTCGTGAGATTTGCAAACCTATGTGTCAACTATTGAGATACAATTTACACGTGTGCATATTAAAACACGCGTATACGCAGGAACAACAATAGGAATAACAATAGAATATTATATATATATATATATTTATATAATATAATGTATGCACTAACGACGCATACATAGGTATAAGGTATATATTTCTTGTGATGACCATTTTTAAATATAAACTGTTAGAAATATCGTACACAATAATCTCTAATAACGTATACGTTTACGACGTACAAAGTTGTAGCATGTCAATATACCTTTGAAATACTCGACGTGTAAACATGCATTTTTCATTTCAAATGTATACGTTATTAGAGGAATTTAATTCAACGTCGTACACTGTACAATACCATATACAATACAGTGTACAGTGTATTGTATATGGTGTACGTTATTTAAATACTAATGTGTACGTTTTACAACACCTAGCTATCACAATAAGCTTATTGTATGTTATTCAAAGAATATTGTATACAATATACATACGTAGGTATACAATATACCCTATACTTCATTATAATCGGCTATTGTAGACTATGTATTTCGTATACGAGCCTAGTGAATGCTGTGCTATGATGTTAACAACTCCGGAAGTGGATATATCACGTGACAGTGACGTAATCACGCGTTACGTAACATGTTACGTAATAACAGACAAACCCAGTAAACAGTAATAGCAACATAATAGCAGCATAATAGCACAATGTAAACATTTGAAGCAATTAAATATGCTATTATTCTTCTATTATGCGGCTATTACTGTTTTCTGGGAACGATGAATGTATAGATTTATACATACGCCTATAGGCATATTATGTTGTGTAGTGTTTTAGGAGAAATGCTAAATGTATTCGTATTTATTTATATTAATATACGAAGGAAAAGAAACAACTATTCTAATAATTAATTCTACGTATTATTATATTACATAGATATCATATGTTTATATACATATATATATATATATATATATATATATATATATATATATATATTTATAATACGTACCGCAATGAAGCCTTGTAAAATAGAGAAACGAGTGTTTGTGTGTGGGAGTGTGTGAAATAGACTGCCAATAGAGTGCGCACACACGTTATTGTATCTCTATAACGTAACATCCACGCTGTAACCCCCCTCACCCCCCCACCCGTCTACCCCCAGATCAGCACAAATGGCCCGGAATCTGTCTAACCGGACACCACCAGTCTCCGATAGACATCCAGACCTCAAGGGTCACTCGGGCCGAAGACGAACACCTTCACCCGATCCGAGTTATCGAGACGGAAGCCCGGTACCCGCGCATGTACCTCGACAATAACGGACACTCGGGTACGTGAGGCCCCGCGCTCTGTCATGTCCTCGCTACGCAGGCGAGGACATGGCATTGATGACATAGTTAACTATGTAAAGATAGATAGCTCTATAGATCTATAAATAGATACACATCTATGTTTATGAATACATCGGATGTTACGCGTATGTGATGCGCTACAAACGGCGCGTTCTAAAAATAGCATTTCGGACAATAGTTCGGACGAGTAACTTTCGAACTAAAACCTTCAGAGCTACACGGTTAACGGTAGCGTGCTATAGCGTGTAGCGATTAGTAAGGGTGTGTTTTTGGTCAACCACAGGTGTAACAACCACAGGTGGAATAACACCAGGTGTACGAGAAATTCGTATTCACTGCATGTAAAAATCCAACTGTTACAAACCAGACGTGTTTTGTAACAGTTGGATTTTTACATGCAGTGAATACGAATTTCTCGTACACCTGTGGTTGTTCCACCTGTGGTTGTTCCACCTGTGGTTGACCAAAAACACACCCTAAGTTGTTCTATGCATGTATTATCGCGCAGAATTACGTATCACTGTAAAACTGGGACAACTATTGTTTAAGAATAATGTATAATTTAATTTATATCTTATTTATAAGAGATATAATCTAATATATATAACGTAATTATATGATATAACGTAAACTGTATGTTAATTTTAAATTATTATAATTCGTTATATTCGTTAATTTGTTTTCTAGTTATTGTTATTATACAATAACTACACATCATTTGTATAACATATAACGGAATGATAATATCAACCATATATGGTATTCGATACTTTATTATCGCTTATTAAATATAATCTAATATTATTATTGTAATATTACTAGCTTAGTTCGTTAAATAAATGAAATGTATTCATTAGATTAAATTTAATAGTGTTAATATAATATATATCATGGTAAATAATTATATTTATATATATATATATATATATATATATATGTGTATAATATTACCTCCCCGATATTACTATTTTAGTGTGTTAAATAAAATTGTTAACATTTTTTAGATATACCTTATAAGTCATATATGATATAGTATTCTATATAGTAAATATTTATATATAATATAATATCTACATATTTATAATATCTACAATTATTATCGTTAACAAATAACTATAACTTAAATATATTATATAATCGCACGCCATAACTAATAACTGTTTACGTACGCAGTGACCTTTCACCTCGACAAAGACGTTCGTCTCTTCGGTGGCGAGTTCAGCGCAGGTCACTACCAGGTTCAGCAGCTTCACTTCCACTGGGGTTCCGAGAACCATCGCGGTAGCGAACACACTATAGACGGACGTCATTACGCTATGGAGGTTAGCGGGGTGGGGCGGGGTCACTGGTGGGCGTGTCTAGAGGTCGCGTACGGGCACGCCCATTAAAGCGACGTGTTAATGGAACGTGCTTAATACCTTACTTTGTCACGAGTTGGACGTTTTTCATTTCTAAAATACGCTTAATTCTTAATTTATTGTTATATTACGGTTAATTAGATTATATATTCTTATTAAAATATTCTGAAACCATGCATTAATTAATAATTAAGAACGTTTTAAAAATGAAAAGTGTTCAACTCGTGACAAGTTACAGGTGTTAAGCACAATACACCGAGTTACCACGTGGTTTACTGAGGTGTGATCTAGAGGGTCACGTGACGGTAGATGTCACGTGCATTAAACCGGCCGGCCGGGGTAGTAAGCATGTTCGTTATGTAATAGATTAAGGGCCCTGTACGACGAACACTGTACGACGTAAAGTGTACGTGTATTAAAATAAAACCTATAGCAAAATCCGAAAAACAAAATTAAAATCCATGCTTTTTTTAAATCACATAACGCACTTAAACTATAGTCTATAAGTATACTTAATTATGTTAATTTTTATGAATGCCATGGCATTAAGATGCATCTTAATTCACGTCGTGTAGTTTCCTTAAGATGCATACACCTTACGACGTACAGGCCTTTTCAATTCTAAAAGTACGTCTTGCGATAAGCGAACTCTCGTGTTAATGAGAGGACATATTCGTTAATAACGCGCGTGTCCGCGGATAATAATGACTTGGTGTCCGTTTATAAGTACATAGTTTATAGTTACAATAGTACATCGTATGTAATGGTTCGTAGAGGTACCGAGTTTAATTAGATTTACAACTTGCAACGCGTTTACATTGTATACAAGTTATCACGAGTTGTAAACCCATTAGACAACATGTCACGTCCCGAATCTGTGCCATCAGTATCACGTGTACACGTTTACCACGTGACTTCAACTCGGACTGAGTGACGTCATACGACCGAACTACACTCGAGTGCGTTAAGTTTACAATCAAGTAATTATCTCCCGTACCTACCACACTAATGATCATTAATGACCACTAATGACCACTAATGATCATTAATGACCAATAAATACCTTTGATATGAAGTTATTAACGGTTATACGAGCGGCGGTCGTGTTTGCCTACGTGACCGGTGATACCTCGGCCTACATATCGGCGTGACCTCTACACTCGTGACCTCTACACTCGTGACACCACGTGATAGGCTAGGGGTCACGCGCTTGACACGTAGTGCTGCGTCGTAAAGTACGCTATAGTATGTTATTGTACTATTTACTGTAACATACTATAGTATTGTGTACTACAATAAACTTGTAATGAGGGGGTCAGCAGTTTTATTCAAAACTCGTGGGTTTATGCATAACCAAATTCATATATATATATATATATATATATTTCTTTATTATATAATATAAAATACAAAAGAATAGAATAAAAATATTTATTTTAATAAATAATAATAATTATGATTATTATTTAATTAAATATATATATATATATACATGTATATATAATGATGACTACAACTACGTCGTTAGATGCACATGGTAGCCTACGACACCAAGGAGTTCAGCAGTTTTAACCACGCCCTCGGACAGAAGGGTGGCATAGCGGTAGTAAGCACCCTGTTCCTGGTGGCCGGGGGTGACAACTCGCAGATGGTACCCCTGGTGGACGCCATACAGAACGTCAGAACCGCTAGTTAGTGCAAGCGGGCTCGCATGTTGGGTTTGGTTTCGGTTTCGGTTTAGTATCCAGTGTCCATTACACTTACTAATACACATCTAATATATATATATATATATATATATAAAATTTAATACTTATAATATAATATAATGTATCCATAGATTAAGCATATTGCTACATTTAATCTACATTAGTAACTAACGCCGCCCTGTCGGTAACACTAACACACACGCGTGTATAGCTCTCCGGTCGCTTAACCACGCCCCCCCCCCCACAGACGACGGTACCAAGATCCGGGTTCACGACTTCGACCTTCACGCCCTGCTGCCGGCCAACACGCGCAGCTTCTTCTCTTACCGGGGCAGCTTGACCACGCCCATGTGTAACGAGAACGTCGACTGGACCATCTTCTACGAACATGTTTACGTCTCGCAATATCAGGTCACGTGATATGTGTGCGATGTATGCGTGTATCATGTGTTTAGCAGCGTATATATATATATATATGTATACTAATAATAATAATAATAATATTTATTAGAAGAATTTTAATTTATTTTTTCTGTTAAATTATAATGATATTTATATAATATTTTCTTCTAAAGGGCTTCAAAATAATATGAATATTTTCTGTTGTCGTTGTTGCCACGTATACTATTTATATGTATACTACGTATATTGTACGATATACATTGTACGACGTACAATGTTGTATAATGTGGTACATTTAAGAGGCGTCACAAGGCGAGTAAAAGCTCGCCGTGTGAACACGTCACGATGTTACCGCAGTGTGAGAACTTGTTGTACGCTTATTACGATAAATACAACATGTTCTATTTGTTGTACCGGCATATATATATGATGATGATGATGATGATATTAAGTTTATTAAGCACTAAAATAGGGTCATGTAGACCCCTTCGCTCTATATACATAATTGTATACAATAACCGTATACAATAACCATATACTGTTATCGTGTGAACGAGCCTTTATATAGACGTGTGTATTGATAGATACAGGTTTATTTTTATAAATA
Source organism: Osedax fenrisi (assembly GCA_964019155.1). Lineage (NCBI taxonomy): Eukaryota > Metazoa > Annelida > Polychaeta > Sabellida > Siboglinidae > Osedax > Osedax fenrisi. The sequence goes on from OZ025243.1 coordinate 82,632,671, forward strand.
CAAAACACGTTGTGAATAGAAAGTTGCTTAAGCGGTGATATGATATAAATAGGATTTCAGAAAAAGTCATATGTACATTCGAACCGACACCTTTATAAAATCGACAAACAAAATATGGAGAAATGTATTCTTATAACTATAGTTAAAAGATGATTAAATTGTGTATGTGATAGCAAGTGTATAGATTAAATAATATGTATGTGCAGTGTATGTATGCTATGTATGAGACATATGGTTATTATATGATTATAATATGGTTACAATATGGTTACTATATGGTTACTATTTGAGATCGGATACGTGTATAGAATTAAGATTAGAAAAAAACATAACAAATATAAAACATATTATGTGAGTATATATAATTAGGTATAATATGTGATGTATGTAATATCTTTAAAGATATAATAATTATTAAGTTAATTATTGTATTCTTATCAATGTATGATATAATTAATGTACATATTTAAAATAATATGATATATATTACAAGATAATCTCTGGTACTATCCTTTGATCAGAAAATGTATATTTTGATTATATTTTATTTCTACTCAATAAACCATATTAAGTTAAATTCAATATATATATATATATTTAAAATAATACGTACACACCATAGTTTACGAGAATGTAGAGAACAGTATACGTCGTATAATGTATACATTGTTCCACGTAATACCACTATTACATCGGACACATTCGTCATTGTCTAAGCTACCCTGATATAGATATCTCTATAGATAGCGCATAGAGAGTTATACGATAACAAGTCCTATTAAGAGATGACCACCCCGCTTATCCTATTGTTACCCGGTAATTAATTACATAACTGTACGACGGTCCACATGTTTAACAAAGCCCCGATGTAACGACCGCGCTCGTCGTAACAGCCCCCGTATACATCACCGTCGGATACAGCGACGTGCACCTCGCAGTGTACGCTAGGGGTCGTTGTACCGGGCGAATACGACTTCGGTACAGCGAATTCTCTAGTTAACGTCATCCGCTGTATGTTATTATCGAATAGTATAAGTATACTTATCAAGGTCGTGTCCTTTGTTATAGTCTGTGGATATTGTAACACAATATTTAGATATATCTATACGTTCATGTATACATGCACATTAGGATGTATACAAAACTTGAAGATTTAAGTCAATATATATATATATATATATATATATTAATTAACAGATATTCAGAATATTAATCTAATCATTCTATCAATATTTTAATTTTAATTTAATTCAGCCGATCGCTTAAAACATATAAACTTTGAAGTATTAAAATATGAATTAGTTTAATAAGTATAAATTTAATTATTATAAACTGATTATATATATTTCTAAGACATGTTTATTGTTTTTAAATATGTTAGTAAGTAATAAATACAGTTATAATTGACAATATTGTATGTTACATCCGTTATACCGTAAGCTATAACATGTGTTATATTCGTAAATTTAAATGTTAAAGTATACTATAATATATATATATATATATATATATTATAATCTTATAAGATTATAATATAGTTATTATAGTAATATAATAGATAGTGTTTATTAAAATAAGTTGTAATTATTAATTACTAATTAGCCTAATTATTAATTAGTAATTACACCTAAAAAATATCAATAATATAGGTATAAATAGATAATTAATGATAATTATTATCACTTACTATTTATAGATCTAACATTCAATCGTTTTCTATATATAGCAATTAAGTGTTAGTATCTAAATTGAAACATTGTACTATTAGTGGTACTAAAATAGTACCACTAATATGGTGTAACACTGATATTAATAGTTATAGGGACATTAGAGCCATATATGGTTATAAGTGAAAACTTCATCTAAGTTCCTGGATGGGATGAAAGGACTCCACCAAATAAAAATACCAATAATAACAATAACAATATATTCAATTAGAATCATTTTAGTCATCATAAATAAATATTAAAATCGCTGATCGGTCAACTATATATTAATTAGTAATATAATAAACCGGAAGTTATGTGCATTACGTAATAGAGGTGACCTCTGGTTATATATAACGAGAGGTCAATCGTATGCTCGCATAGGGAGAAAATCAAAAAGGACGAGTTGAGGGTTAAAGTTTACATTTGAAATACGAGTTAATAGTATACATATATATTTTTTGTATAGATATTTGTGGGTTATTTGGTTTAATTGGTTTAGTTTTGTCCTGTTTGGTTTTTTTAGCTGCATTACATCCCAAAGTGAGCCTATACAAATTGATTTCGTATTTAACCTTTAACCTTTAACCTTCAACTCGTCCTTTTTGATCGTAACCCCACGCATAGATACGCATATTAAGTATTATGTAGTACATACTATGTACATATGTTTTTTTTCTGGGCGTTAAAGGACATTAAAGGTGTAAAGTTTTAGACTTTATAAAGGCTAGAAATGTATACCCTTAGTACTATAAAAGTAAACATATATTGATTAGATCTTAATTATATTTATGAAAAATTACTTCTAATAAATTATTATTATTTATATATATATATTTATATATATATATATATATATTTATTTATATAGGATGCCATCCTATGTACCTATATCTAATATTACATAACCAACAAGAGTATTCTCTATAGAGAATGTATACATTACATAACTCTAAAATCAAATATAGAATAGAATATAATTTATTGAGTGAAGTGTTTTTCTTTTGTGTTTTTTCTTTTTTTAATTCTGTTTCTTCTGCCGCGGCAACATCGGTAATCGGTAATTTCTTAAAATAACTTTGAATGGAATGCCATCTGACTCAAACCCACGATTTATATTTGTACATTTATTAATCGTAATTTTTATATATATATATATATATATATGTATATATATATATATATATATATATATATATTTATTAAATATCGTTATCTACAATATATGTTATTTTAGTAATTATCATTATATATATAAAGCTTATAACCTTCACCGATCATCCTTATACTTTTTCCGTAAACTGATGTCATTCATTCGTTCTTAAATAGATGTTTAACCGACTCGATATCTCCCTCCCTCCAACAGATCGATCAGTTCCGCAAACTACGTGCGCGTGACGGATACCTGCTCGCCGATAACAACAGACACGTTCAGAACCTGAACGGAAGGATGATCTACAAGAACTAGACGTCGCTCAACCCTGCCGCTAGGTGGCCACACTAGCCGTCACGTGACAGGCGCGCGCGCGTACGCGAAGGTATCGATGTACGAGCGCCCCCTATGATGATAACCACTCATGAGTATTACACGAATAAATAATTATATACGCTATAGTTTATTCACTTTTATATATATATATAATGTATATATTATATATACAATGTATATATTATACATCATTTATATATATACACATCGTTTATGTATGAATTGTATACATTTATTATTATTAAGTTATATTATTTGTATAGAATATGTGCATCATTTATTATAATAAATATATGAATATTACAAAAAAATATACAATGTTGTTTCCTACAATATATTTACTTTAGGAATTAGTGATCATGTATAATGGACGTTGCCCATGCCCCTTCAACTCAGTTCAAATATTTGTTTATAATATACATTAATGTATACCGTATATTTAAATGTATTACATATAATATATTAACTTAATAAGCTATGTTTATATAAGTACACGTTTGTTAAAACGAAATATGTAATAATATAAATATATTTATAAATATCTATATTAGATAGATAACTATAGTTTAGACTCCGGTTGACATATTTACGCGGAGCCGCCATGTTAACTATTACATAATACATTATACAATACACAGATAGATTATATAATCATATGTAAGTAGTTCGGTAATGCGTGTATACTTTGTCCAGGGTGTGTGTGGGTATATATACTCTATAGAGTAATAATTATAATTAACGATTCGAATTAAAGAGAGTGCTAAATATAGTATATCTATATTCGTAACCTATTGTCGGTGTCGGTAAGTGCGATTGTCTGCAGAGGTATGATACCAAGGTATATCTAATTGTTAATTTCTAATATTCGAATACATTCATACGAGATTGTAAATATATAATTAGATGTTATAGCCTATGCTTTAAGCCGTACACTTCTAAGTGTTTTTATACGGCATACACATTGATATCACATTTAAGTATAGATTATATCTAATAGTTGCCCACCACTACTAATCGTATACGAAGGAATCATATATCGTAGTAATGACTCATATATGACATCACATATATAAACTGCGGTTGGGATTAGGGCACACTAGAGGACATTTATTGGCGGGGAGGGGTATGGTAAACTAGAAATATATTTCTAGTTTACCATACCATTTACATATATATAAACAAAAATTAATAAATATAAAAAAGTAAATATTTAAACCATTATTGTATTAAAACGTATTTCTATCTCTATTCATTATAGTTAATAACAATATTGATTAATGGTTATATGTCTATTTATTCTAAGTCAGCATAGATTTTAAATATAATTATAGAATTCAATTTAAATTTACAAAGACTTAAATCAATTGTTTTAATGTGACGTCATTCCCTAAAGAACATTAAAATTGAATATAATTAACATATCCCATTAATATACTTCCTAATATATGTATATTCAATTATTACTATTTTAAGTAGGTATTAATATATAGGATAATTAACAAATAAGTCTACCCCATGGAGCCCGGGCTTACCCTACATACATTGTAGTTATTCATATCAAACGTTCATAAGATAATTGTAATCAGCGAAACTCACGTTGATTAGCCTACTTCCATACGTTAAGAATGGTGTATCATGATCATATAGTATATCGTGCATACTATGTCATAAGAATATATTAAATAGAAATTGATAGCAAGAATATCTTCCTCGTTCAAGCTGTATATAGGAAAAATATCCAACAGTAATATTAATGAGGATTATAATAAATTATATTAAGTATATATATATATACATATATTACTACACTTAATTAACGGCTTTTTTTTAGGCATAACATATTATATTGGTCTGACCAACGCGATACATTTTCCCTGTTTATTTGATGATTGTATGCAGCTCATTTGTTCAACATCCCAAATATTGCCTTTATTATTATTGTATTTACTTTAGGATTTTGTAAATCACAACTCATTTATATTTCTTATTATACTTTATGCATTTATATCATTATTATCTATTGTCATCCATCGTTTTGAATCTATTCAATAAACTATTATGTATCTATAATAATTAAATAAGTTTAGTAATTGTATAAGTATACTTATACTTATAAGTATAAACTATAGTTCCTAAGTAGTTTCAAAATTTCCCATACTCTATCATAATCATTTATCCCACACACTTAAATCTTGTATTATATGAGGATATTTCCATAATAATTCTCGAATTCAAAACTATATTCAACTTTACTTATCTCACTATGTACACGTAGTTTGAGGGTTTGTTGTGTTACCCTATTTGTAATCGGAATGAATATCAGTATGGGATATATATTGTTTAGGATAACAATGATATATGTATATATATATATGTATATATATATATATATATATATATATATATATATATATATATATCAAAGCATTATATATACAATAGTTTTATAATTAAATAATGTAACGAGAGTTTGGGATGCTGTCGAGTAAGATACATTATACAATTATCTATTTTATACTAAAGAATATTATTTGTTTATAGTTTTTACAAATAAAATAATTCTAAGAATATTTACATTATCATAAATTAAAATACAATAGAATATTCATTTAAATATCACAAAAAACGAAGCTTAGATCTAAATATCTAAACTCGACATCGTGTTAGCATTCTTGAATTATTATTCATGAAAATCTATTTGTTGCCTCGACTTACATTGGAAAGTAGCTATTGCATTTCATATATTATTCTTAAAATTATTTATTTACTTCAGGTTATGGGAATAACTATAGTCACTGTTATATCAATCTATATACTTCTATAGCACTATACTGATGTGTATACATAACGTATACTTTATAGATAGGTTAACTGACACATTGCATGCAATTTATTGAAGAAATAACGGCACTGGTTTTATAGGGATTCGTGGTAGATTTTATGCTGATACTATATAGATTGTTGATTAATTAATATATTATAAAAAATATAAGCACATATTATAGATCTTGAGTATTATTCACTTTTCACTGAAATAAATCATTTTAATTATGTTTAAAACTTATCACAGGGGAAAAGCTGATTTCGACTTTGACCAATCATCCCGGTAAAAATACATCCAGTTTTAACTGAAACATAACTAGATTTATATAAGTAGGCCTACTATTATTTTCTATAACACGTGATTAATTTATAAGTATTAAACAATTCTTTTAAATATAGTATGTTGTTAGGAGTTAACCTAAATATATATATATATATATTAATTATTTTATCTTAACTCTAATCAAATAATTACATATGTTTGAGAAATTATTGAAATTAGTTTCAAGGGGTTTCAATTACCATATAGTGCTATATTTCCATATATTATAATGAATATATCTATATGTACATATATGTATGATACATCTATATATATATATATATATATATATATGGGCGCCGGAACAGTGGGGATAAAGATTTTGCGAAGCAAAGATATAACACTCCCTATGCATGCAACGTAATTTAGTAATATCCCCAGCCGCAGCTAGCAGCAGTATCGAAATCACTGAAATAGATTTAGGTTCGGCTCTGTTTGCATACAACAATGTTTTCATTGCTCTATTAAATTACATGGAATATAAATTAACTTCTACTTACTAAATATATACTTATAGCATTTAAAACATAAATATCATATTTGTTTGTTATATATTAGTAATGAACACTTAGTTTTCATCATATAAATATTAATTTAAAGCATATTATTTAACATTTTAAAAGTGTATAGTTAAATACGAATTTACATTATAAACAACAGACATTAGAGTGAAGCATTCTAACTCAAATTTATATACATTTTATATTTATAATCTATTATATTTACATTAAAAAATATAATAAAATGTCCAATATATTATAATTAAATTGTATTTATAATGAAGAAAAATACTATATTTCGCTATTTGTTTCCTTAGATAAGTGTAATAGGATCAAAGGCTACTCTCAATGAGGATGTTGTTTTACTCATTAATATGTTAATCCATATAGTACAGAACAAATTATCACATTTATTCTATATCTGGAAGAATAATATCTTTTTTATAAATAATAGATTTATTAATTTTATATTAATTGTTTTTATAGAAACAATAAATTAATCAAACTATTGATGGTACAACCAAGTATGTCAGTATCCTAGGAGAGAAGCTTTTCTATGTTAAGAAGATTAAAGATGTGGTTAAGGTCACAACATAAATACAAATATTGGATATCTGCAATGAACATCAGGATATATTAGATTATATTGACGACAATAAATTGATAAAAGAATTTTGCCAAACAAATAATGTTCTAAGACATTTTATAAATATAACATAATAAATATATAAACTATTTTGGGATATATTATTATAGCATACATATTTCTTTAAAATATTCCAGATATATTCATTATAAGATTCATCTTTTGTTAATTAACTCAGTATAATTATATTAGATTAAATAAATCATAATGTACACTCGTACACTCATATACGAGTGTATACACTATATGTTACAAGATATATTTTACAATAATTACATGCTAGTATTTAGTTGATAAATTATACTTATTTCTTAAAACCCTCCATGGGGAAAAATCGTTCCGGTGGCCTTATATATATATGTTACAGTACACCATAACTTGTCAATTAGATTTTCTAATATGTACCATTAAATATAGCATTATATTGTTCATTAATGTATATTTTATAAAACTTATAATTATTATATTACGTATAAATTATATAATATTATGTTAGGTTATTAAAAATATTAACTATTTTGTTTTATTAAAATAAAATTCTAATTGAAATGGTAATTCTGAATAATTTAATTCGTGAATAAACTCAAAAATAATAATTTAAATACAAAGAACGCACGTATTTCACAAAAAAACATACACGAAAGCTGTAAAACCAAACACACAACAAACAAATGAATGCATCAAAGAAAACTACAATTGCTACCTATACAATCAATAACATACTTCAATACATATATTAAATTGGTGTCTGAATGTCAAGTTATTCAAATCGCCGAAATTAGAAGCCATACAAACAAGATCGAAAGTATTCGACGAAACCTAAGACGTATACGCAAGCCGATCTTGTATAACCTCAACCTAACAAAGAATAACGAGCCTCAACGAGCCACAACGAGATGTCTCGACTGTACAACATTACGGGAACATTACTAAGTTATGTGACCGGGTATACCTCTAAAGGCGAAATCGAAGATTGCCAAGGAGATGCTAAATCATCGAAAAAATCCGGTGCCGTCAACGAAAAGAAGCCGAAAGAGAAAAAGACTTCTACGAAACCGAAGGCGAAGCCTAAAACGCAAACCAAAGCGGTCACTAAGAAAAAAGCGACCCCTAAGCCGAAACCCGCTCCCAAAACCGCACCACGAGCGCGATGTTCCACTCCCAAACGTAAAGCGCGCACTCCAAAAAGAGCGGCGACCACTACCCCGAATAGATCTAGCCGAGCGACTCGCACCGCTCGAAGCGCACCGAAAAGAACCACCACTCCTAGAAGAACAACAACGCCACGAAAAGCAACAACCCCGCGAAGAGCGGCTACTCCTAGAAGTAGATCCGCACCGAAGAGAGCTTGCACACCGAGACGCACTCCGAACGCTAAGCGCGCAAGAACGTGTACTACGAAGTTAGCGTGTACGGCCGTACCAGCGAAACGCCGCACCAGACGTACCGGTGCGAAACAAAGCGCACTTCCAACTCGAGTATCCGCTCCGATCGAGCCCGAACAACTACAATCAGATGAACAGAGCGACATCGCCGAATGGACATCGTTACCCGTACAGGTCAAAGAGTTAAGGTCACGCGCTATCGACACCACCCCTAAAGGTACTCGCCCCGCCCCTAAACGTACGCGCGCCGCCACTAAACGCACGCGTACGAAAAGCAGATCCACGTCGGGCAGACGATGCCCCAACAAATGCCCGCACCCTTGCGGCAATATCGTGCACGACGGCCAGGTAGAACTAATGCAATCGTACGACGACCCGGACGTCTTCACCGTAGTGGGCAGAAAACCGCCTGCTAAAAGAACGCGCCGAAAAGCCAACGCAGCCAAACAAGTCCAGTCGGTCGCTAAACCGTCCGCTGTACTAGAAGCTATGCAAACGGCGAACTTAACCGTCGATAGCCGTAAGTCGACGACCGCCGATATTTACCGAACCGAACCGTTCGCTGCCACCAGCTGGGTTCCTAACGTCGACCTTGTGTCCAGCCTCCAGTCCGGCTTACACGTCGGACACGCTAACAACTACTTCGATGACGTGTGCCCTAACCCGGTGATCTTGTACAACAACATCGTGAGTTACATGCACGAAGTAGGCTCGTCCGAATCGTCGGATAGTCACTCGATTAATCAGAAGAAGCGAGAGATTCTAGACGAAATCCGACAGGCGGAAGCCTCGTACCGAGATTCTAAGCTCGCTGATTGGTCGACGGACGAAATGGCGAACGGTACCGATTCCGCGAACAGTATCGACGATAACACGGAGCTTAAGGCGCCTATTTACAGGCCGGAACGTTACTCGTTAACACCCAAGTCTGTGGTTATACTACCTTCCGAGTACTACGCTACGAAAGGCTACCAGACCGACTACCATTACTCGACCGAAGATTCCAGTAAATACGGAACTAGTCTCAAGCGAGACCTGACCTCCGAACCGTCTTTTAACGAGTCGAAGAGCAGCGAACAAGATGAAGATGACGACGACGAAGAGTTGGCTAGCGACGCTGGAACGGAATCTCTCCTACATAAACAATCCGGAAGATCGTCGGGCTTACGCGCGAAAGCGAGCGACCCGAAGAAAGTGAAGCTGGAGAAATCTTTCTCATTGTAAAGGTCGCCGATGATGGTGATTGGTCGGCGATGAAGGGTGACTGTATGATGACCGGATGTCCCCTGGCGGTGGGGGTGAGTCCGAGGTCGCCCGCTAGTTAAGGAGAAGACATTCATTCTCGACCAATAAATCATTTAAATGCCTATAGGCCAAAATACTATGGTTATTTATTGTTATGTGTGTGTGTATATATTACGTATGTATTATGTACGTGCGTTTATCTATATGTGCATAATTAGGTTGAACATTATTATAATAAATATTACCTTTTCATATATGTCATGTATAATATATTGTAATATATATATATATCAGTTTGTTTTCTTGTTTACCTGTTTGTTCTTTTTATTTTGGTGGAGTTCTTTCATCATATCCAGGAACTTAGATGAATTCTGTAATTTATAACCAAATAGATGTAATGACCATTTGAAAACACAGGTATAAGGTATCCGAGGATCTGTAGATGCATCTTGTTATAACAGTTATCGATAATTTTGTATACACAATTATTACTTCCAAATATCATTAAGATTACTTCCAAATATCACTTCCAAATAGTATTACTTACTTTACATACTTACTTAGTCGAGCTCTCGCACGACCAGATCCTGCAAGTGATTTCCATATTTCTCTATCCATCATTAATTTTCGTAGTTCGTCTTCTTCGTCTTCTTCGCATTCGTAATCGTGTTTTAGTGTTTTATGATAAATGTTTTTGATTGTCTCCCTCTAGTACGTGTGTCCTGTTTTGGAGTATATATAATTACATTATGTTCAACTTCTTCAGGATGTCTTACACAGTGTCCTGCTAGTCTCATACGTCTTTGCTTTATTATTTCTGAGATATTTGGCATTCCTCTGTATAATTTATAATTGGTTAATTTTTCTTTCCATGATATGTTGGAGGCCATCCTCAATAATCTCGTATAACAGCCATCGATTGTCTTACGTAGATATACATTTATTGTCTAGTTTTCGCTTCCGTAGAGTGGGATTGGTTCGACTGTGACTTTAAAGGTTCTTATTTTTAGACTTATATTCATTTTCGAATTCCAGATTGATTTCATTTTGTGTATGGCGGACCATGCTAACGCTTTTCTATTTTCGAAGTCTTTTTCTGAGCTTAACATCCACGCCCCCAGATATTTAAAATTTGTAAAATAATTGATCGGTTGATCACTATTTTCACACTTTATGTTGGGTGGCGTATTCTGGTTAAAAGACATGACTTCGGTTTTCTTTGCGTTAATGTGTAATCTGATTTTGGAGGCTTCTTTTTCGATAGAATTTAGCATTATTAGAGCTTGTTCCACTTCTTTCGATATTAATGCGATGTCATCTGCATAGCTTATATCGGATAGGTGAATCACCGGATGACGAGAACTTCGTCTTTTTGATAATTCAAACCCTATTTCTTCTTCACGACCTTCAATTGCTTGTCTAATCGCAAATATTATTAAGAACTATATTAATTGTTAGAGCTAGGTTGAAATCATTAACATGACGACTTAGTCATCCGGGTTATAAAAGCAGTGTATATAATTACTTAAATGTTAGATATGTTGATCTTAAATCATATTTAAATGTTGAGACTCCAAATTGGAGTATACTACAATATATATACAATATATATATATATATATATATATATATATATATATATAGATATCTGTGCATATATTGCTAATCCATAAATTACTTCAACTTCCCTCTACTCCGTAGATGTTTTTGCTGCTTTAATACAATAAATTATATAACGCCCTTCCATATATGCATCTGATATCAGAAACATTGTTTCACATTAGGGGAGGGAAGGGGGTAGTGGCCGAGGAGGGAGTAGTGGCCGTTTTAATTAACGCTTAAATGGTGCTTGATAGGATAAAAAGTTCTATATACAATATTTAGATAATCCAAATATCTATAATATATAGTAATTTTTTTTTTTAATAATTAATTAATTACTCTAATTTATTATATAATCATTTTTTGTCAAATGTTGACAAAAAACATGATTATATATATATATATTTATGCTTATTTATATGTAAAGAGTATGTGTATATATAATTAAATCATTGAATCAAATAAGGTGCGTATGCATCATAAATATAATTATTTAATACTACATAATTAACAAAATAAAAATCGAATACATTATGAGACACCTATCGAATTTTCTGGTACTAGCGGCCACTACTAGAGCCTTGCCTTATTTTAGTGTTTTTTGTAATGCCTAATCAAACATTTATATTATTAGGAAAAACACCTTATATATAAAAGTGAAATCAAAGTTGTACCCTAATTATCAACGTTGTACCCTAATTATATGATACCGTGTACCCTAATGCAATTGTATGATATGTACCATAATTGAATTGCATGATATGTCAATTTAATAGTCACGTACATTAATGTTTAATATAGCTGTACCCTAATAAATATATAGAGTGTACCCTAGTGCATTTAACAGTCAGGTACCCTCATATTTAACATGTATGTACCCTAATAAATATATATATTGTACCCTAGTGAGTTTAAAAGCCGTGTACCCTATTTAGGGTACATGGCAAATGTTGGTGATATTTTAACGATCTGTACCCTATAAATTGAATTCGCTGTACCTTAATTTTTAACAGTGTATATATATAATGAAAATATATGCAATATTAATTGATGTAGAGAAAAGTATCCTAATACGGACACTTTAACAATAAATGGAGTTAATATTGTATTCAAAAATAACAATATATTTATATTATATGATTATGAATATTATTGTTATTTTTAAATATTATTTAATACTTTTATTTAATAGATAACTGGGGTGTCCGTATTCGGGACCTATGGCTGTATGATAAACATACATGTTCGAATACGGATATCCTATGTTATAATAGGGACACCCTTTAGGGTATAAGGACATCCTATATAACATTAGAATATACTATATATTATTGATGAACCAATGAGATTAATTAGAATTACATTAATTATAATTAATTTCATGATATAATTTAATTAGTAATTAACTTATTAATTTTTATTATTTTATTAATTAATAATTACAAGTGAATTATCTAAATAATAAGTATAAAAAGTATTAATAAACTATATTAATATTATAACACATGAGATTATTATGAAAATTAGAATAGTTTAAACACTGCGCGCTGATTGGTTATAGGGTATCCGTATTAGAAATCATGAGTGTCCATATTAGGTATATGACTTCTAGATATATGCTTATAACTTAATTAATATTTTATAAAAAAATATTCCAATCATGCATATATTATTTATAATGCTTTAGTTATTATTAATATATTATTATATTGTTATATTAATAAATTTGTATATGCTTGAAATGAGTTAAGTTTGTATTTTTGTTCACAAATTTAAAAACGTAATAATAAAATCAGTTTACTGGACATAGCAGCATTATTTTTAATAATTAAAAAATAAAAAATACTTATTTAGAATAATTATATTATTAGGAATATGTTATTCATTAAAAAAATGTATTAGAATTAATGGTTACTGAGATACTTATATATAAGTATACACTTATACACACTATAGTGTAACTATATATAGTGTCTGTATACAGACCGAATATATTCGGGCACTATCCGTATTTCATTTACTTTCCACTATGCATAATGCAAATGTAATAGCTGTTATTAGTGTATATATTAGTGTATAATATAATAGCACTAGTATTTATATACCTATGCACAATATAGAGATTAGATACGCATTGATATAGAGGATTTAAGTACTCACAATACACGGATTTCTTTAACAGCGATCCTATAAGAAGTTAAACTGCAGGGATGATCTCGCAGTTATTATGCAGGTATGTCCTATTCAGAAATAATGTATTCCGAAGTATATGGTATGTTTATTTGTTATCCTATATATGATACTGTAGTTTTCCTCTATGATATATAGGTAAGTTATATAGATACCTATATATATACTAAGTGATAATTCTTAATTCTATATTAGTACATCATAGTTTCAACAATTCACAATACACATATTATATAATCGATTTACTATATGAAACTTTCCCCTATAGTATAATAGTCAGTATATGTCTATATATATGTATATTATATCAAAATTAATTTGTCGCTGTATAATAAAAAATACATATAATGATGAAATGATGAAATTACGTTGACTGCATCCGGTTTGAGGTACAATAATGATTAGCAATTAGCTAAGTGGTAAGAGATCTGATGATAAATTCACTTACTAATAATGAATTCACTTAACTCTCTCTCTCTCTATATATCAATCCAGAATCACGTGACACGAGGTATCGCCCCCTATCGTACGACGGTCGTCGTACACGCTTCATTATCGCCCATGCCGCGCACGTGGAATGTAATCAAAGTATGATTAATCCCGCGTGATTCGCGGCCTAGCCCCGGGTGATGTTTAGCTAATTGCCAATAAAGTTAATTAGAGATTCGCCGATATTGGTGGCGATTTAGCGACGACGACGACCTTTGACCTGGCGCTATTTAAAGGTATCGCTAGCCATGTATCGGCCGCATTTCGATATCGCCGCGTATTCATTAATATCTATATTCCAGCTAGCCGTTCGTTTGATTTAGGTTGGTATTCGATATATGTATAGTTATAATCTTTCAAATATTACAATATCAAATATATAGGGGAAAGTCTCCGATTACCGACCCCCTCTCGTATCTCAGTAACTATAAGACATATCAAAACAATATATATATATATACATGAACTGTTAGTAATTTAATGATAAATATGAATAAGTATATTGTTTTACAAAATATTCAATCCTACAATTGTTATTTGATCAAATGTAATATTATGTTTTTACTTGTTAAATATTTGAATAATAACTTTTTTTAAATCATTGTAAATACTTTATTATTGAAAAGAAAACTTAATACTGCGCATAATATTGTATATCAATAAAATGTTTATAACAATTATAAAAAAAATTCAATTTTAATAACTATTAACCAAAATATCTTAATTATAGCAACCCATGTGATTTTCCTAATACCGACCCCCATGTGATTTATAATATCCAATCAAAATAGATCAATATTTTTCTTAACAATATGTCATAAGTTGCTTGTGTATCATTGATATAGATTAAGGATTCATGATTCCATTCGATTATATACATACTGATTAATAACTAAATATTAAATAATAATATTCACTATTTTAATATAATTACTATAAAGTTTAAATTAAATTTAATATTACTATTTAAACATAAATTCAATAAAAAATAATTGCGTGCATGTTATAATTAATTATATTTATGAATATCTACTATGTTGATTGGATATTACAATACTAACATTATTTATACCACGATTATTTTAGGGGGTCGGTAATAGGAGAAGGGGGGTCGGTATTAGGAACAGGTATCCGATTACCGACCCCCCTGTTTATTCTTTAAATATAATTATATCAAAAATTTAAAACAGCCACATTACTCATTGCCATAATATTACCCTATTTACTAAATTTCAAATAAATATTTTAATATTGAATAAGTTATTACAAATAATCATTTAGGGGTCGGTAATCGAAGACTTTCCCCTATATATACTTTTATAAAAAATTAATTTAATAAATATAATTTGACGAACACATTTTATACAACATATAATTTCCATGTATACCATATGTAAATGTGTTATAAACATACGATTACTTTACTTTTCTTAATTGAATGAAGCTTTTATTAAAATTATATTTCAAATATTTCAAGATTAGGTAAAATAACACATATTTTAGTTTCAAGTCTAAGACAAACATTATTATTATTTTACACTATTATTTATATGTATGCTCTAGGGCATAAATAGCTATTTGAAGAATCCTATATCATATATTTTAAATATATATATATATTGTATTATCCTGACCAGGTGAAAGTTCTGAGCGGTAACATCAACCCTGATAATAACGGACACCGCACCGTTATATCTCAACTACCGAAAGAAGATGTCGTCTACGACACGAATGAAAGGGAGTATGGGGAGAAGAACTATGTCTCCAGGGGCCGTGATGCCGGAACTAAGTACCGGAAGTACGGATGATCGTCGTACGTTCGGTTCGGGTTTCGTCTCCCCTCTGACCCCGCCCACGCACCATCAGCAGCAGCATCCGCTATATCAGATGCACGACCAGCTGCTGCTACAGGAGGAGGGGGCGGGGCAAGGGGCGGGGCTTCCTGTCAGATCCGCCGACAACTACAGACACGTACGAGCTAAACACAGACGCAGGTAATGCGCATGCGCGTATTCTCTAACGGGCTAGGGGGTGGACACTGTCCTAATGACACTCTAGTTAACATGTAGTGTGACTCATTAGTATTCACCATATCTAAGTTAATATGGGCCAAAGTCCAAAATAAAGATAAAAAACATACAATATGTTTTAAGCTTGTTTTGGGCTTTTAAAAATCCTTATTTTGGGTTGTTTCGGGCCATTTTTTAAAACTTCGAAATACGTTAATATCCATAATATTATATATTTAATAAATATCATATTATATAACATATATATATCATTCTTATAGTATACTATGATTTTGTATTTTATAATTTACCAATATACTTTAATAAATTTAAGATTATAAATATATTTACTATAGTATTTATAATACATTTTTAATTTGTATTATATAGTAATGATATTATAAATTAATAGTAAAGTTGTATGTAATAATACTGATTGTTTATAATAGAGATCTCTATTACTATCGATAGTAATACATTGTATTTCTTTGAATGAAGAATTTCCAAACTATATAAAGTATATAAATTATAGTTTATATACTTTATTGATTATACAACACCACGATATATTTAATTGTAAGTATATATTATGTATATAATAGACATGTATATCCTATAATAGACATGTTAATATAAAATATGTAATAATAATAATTTTCATTTTGAAACAAATATATAATAAGAAATAATTATACTTTGTAAAATGTATTTGAAAATTACTATAATGTTTAACATGATATATACTTAATAATATCAGTACATATTATATGTACACGTGTGTATATATATATATATATATATATATATATATATATATATATATTATACTAATATAGTTTTATCTAGTTAAATTATTTAAAATATATACTTATAATTTAAATATAATGAGTTAATTATATATAAAATAGCAAAACAATTGTTTTAAGTTAAGTTTTAACTTAAGTTAACAATTATTGTGGACTTTTCGTAATTCATATTTTGGCTTTTTGAATTTATGTTGTGCTTTGGCTCATATTAACTGGGCCTTCTCGTGACTCATGAGTGACTAACTCTATATAGAGTTACGTAATCGATTATTATACAGATGTCGTAATAGTATCGTAACTATTCAGTAGATATATGTGCGCAGTGTTAATGCATAACAATGACGAACCGGGAATATCATATATAGGGGTATCATATATCCCCTATAGGGGTATTGAAAGTACTCGAATACTGACTTGCACGTATATCGATACCCTAGAGATCTCTAAATTATATCTCTAGACTTAAAATAACTAATTTACGAAATGTTAAGTAATATAATTATAATACATATATGTATACCTTTTTTTTAATATTTATACTTTTTTCAATTATAAACAAAAAACTGATTTTTTCGTTGCGACTCTAAATTTATGAAAATTTTGAAGTATAATATTGATTCTCATTTTTTTACAAATTTTATAATTTTAAATATTTAAAATACACATTGTAGAGTTACTATTTAAAGTTACTAATTATATGTTATAATGTGAGAAAATAGTTTATATTTGTTGTAAAGTTATTAACGTATTCCAAGCATACGGGTTCACATTATATTATAGTACAGTATACTGAAACCCTAATTTCACATAATATGGACACCCGTTTAGGAGGATTTATAATATGTTTTTTTTAAAGAGTTACTTTTTTTAAAGATTACTGGTTGTACATATAGAAATATATTAGTTAGAAAGCAAAATCCGAAAAAAAAATAAAATTAATCGTGCGTGATTAACTTTTTGCCTAGAAATTGTACATATAAGAGATCACTATTTTAAAATGGAGTAGATATAGACTATATACATATAGATATATACATTAATTATTAATAATAATCTATACAAGTAATTATATTTTATATTTTATATATATATATATATATATATATATATATATATATATATATATATATATATACTTAAATATATGGTTATAGCAATCTATATATAGATATATTTAGGGTGTCAGTAATATGTGCAAATGTATCCGTATTCTGGACAGTGCACATAATATGGACAGTGTACATTGTATACTCATGTTATCTCAGAGTAAAACAAATTTAATTTAATTTAAAAATAGCTATTATATATATATATATATATATATATATATATATACCTACTTAATATATACTTAAAAATAAAATCTGGAAATATTTAATTAAGAAATAATAAAGTTATCGTGATGTATTGTTATGGTGACATTATTCGTGTACTCTGCCCTACGTACTGCCCTACGTACTGCCCTACGTACTGCCCTACGTACTAGTACATATTCAATGTAGTCTCGAATATTAAAAAACTACATTTTTATAATGCACAACTTTTAATTTGTAAATGAATTGTAAACACTTATGTGAAACACCTGTATAGTGCCTATAGGATACTATAGTAGATACTATAGTAGATACTATAGTATATAGTATATCACTGACAATAGTCCAACAGACAATAGTTGTATTTCTGTACGTGTTTCATATTAGAATAGAGGTAATAGAATACTATCGTTGAGAATGTTTAGGGGTATTCATTTATTGACAATATCACTAAATAGTGTAATTCATATACGCCCACCAACAAACACACACATACGAAAATAATATAGGTAT
Organism: Osedax fenrisi; assembly: GCA_964019155.1. Classification (NCBI taxonomy): domain Eukaryota; kingdom Metazoa; phylum Annelida; class Polychaeta; order Sabellida; family Siboglinidae; genus Osedax; species Osedax fenrisi. Next base: position 82,651,709 of record OZ025243.1, read on the forward strand.
GCAGTAGTGTAGTCGAGACAGAATTAAAGTATGGGTAATAGTTAGTACGGTGGATGTTGTAATGTAAGGACGTATTTTGTTTATATTGAATAAATGGTGGAATATTTAGGCTTCTAAGGTTGATTTGTGTTTATCAAATGGTACTTTGTTTTTAATATTGGTGCCTAGATATGTGGTTGTAGTATAATTAGGTATTGAGGTATACCCGTATATGACATATATACCCATATATGACCTAGGTACATTTGTGGGAATATTGTGGTGGGATGGGATTTCGGAGGTGACAAATGCATAAGTACTAAGTCTTATTGGGGTTAATTAGTAAATAGTTGTTGATGAGACAGTTATGTATAATAGTGAGACATGCTTGAAGGTGAACATTAGTGATTGGTGATAATCGGCGTGAATTTCAATGTCGTCTGCGTAAACATTGTATTCGACCGTAGGAAAAGATTTAATAAGTTTACTAAGAGGGATTAGGTAAATATAGAAGAATATAGGGGAGAAGGAAGATTCTTGAGGTAATCAAAAGATGACTTGGCATTTGGGTGATAGTGATTTGTTAATGTTAGTACTGTATATTATGTTAGTGATGTAATTAGGAAACCAGAATAATACAGTGTTTTCAAGTCCAATTAGTTTTAGTAGATAAGTAAGTCAAGGTTAATAGTTTCAAATGCCGAAGATAATCTAGCAGCAGTAGTTGTATTTGGAGGTCGATATCAATGGATTCAAGTAGGTCATCGAGTTTTAAGATTATATATTCTACATTCTGAGAGTATATATATATATATATATATATATACTTGATCCTCGGAATAGCGCATTCTATATACAAGTATATTGCTGGCAATGAGGTAGAAGATTAATTGTTTGTGATTACCTTTATATATATGTGTGTTTGTGTGGGTGTGTATATATATATATATATATGTATATATATATATATATATATATATATATGTATATATATATATTTAATTCAGTTACAAACCAAGCCGATGCCCAGAGGGCACCCTCCACAATTACAAAAATATTAAATCAAATATTCCATATCAGATGTATACCTAGCTATGTTTACCCGTTACCCCGCGGGGCACGTGATCAGCAGAACGAACTACTCGCGTAAACAGATCGTCTCCATGGAAACGTTATTCGCTGCGAACCGTTACCCTGATGCCTACACCCGCGAGACGCTGGCAGAACATCTTCATCTCAGCGAGTCAAGGATTCAGGTATACCTACCTGTACTATAGTTCGATGTATACTCTATAGACCTTATAGTATAGACTCTATACTATAGAGTATATATACTCTATATATATACTATATATAGAGATATATCTATACTATACTATATTTTACTGTACACGTGTACACTGTATACAGTGTACAGTGTATAGGTAACCTACATGTATAATTAGTATAGTATCGCATAAGAGAATAAATAGAGGATCGCCGATCCAGACAAAAAGGATCGGTGACCATCACTGACTGTACTATACCACTGTACTATATATACTGTACTATACTACTGTACTACAGTACCCTCCCGCGCGTGGAGTAATACCATTGAATGTAAAAGTAATCGACTGGTATACAATGATTATAGTGATGTAAACGATGCCGAGATTTTTAATGCCGAGCAGAGACTTTTGATTCTCGATGCCGAGCCGAGACTTTCATTATCGAAAAAAAAACAGGCCCGAGCCGAGACTATAGGATATGTATAAGTATAAGCAAAGGAACCCGAGCCTAGTTAACTATAGTTAACCGTATCAATTGGTACTTTAAGTTACTGAGATTAAGAGTGTATTGATGCTTAATACTTGAGTTTCATTTACTGCATCACTATCACATGCACGTGACATATACAAATTATAAGACTATAATCTATATACTATATATATATATATATCCTATGACTATATATAGTATACTATAGTATCCTATAGGATATAAGTACATAATTATTTTATTTCCGCCCAATGATTACGTGTGTTATTTAGTTTGAACTTTAACCTGATGCGGCCTCTGCGAGTATTCGCTAGAAATACCGCGTCGGGTAATATTCACGAGAATTTAACGAGAATGACACGTATAACTACCACGATTATTATTCGCAGAAAGTGGCGAATATTCGCAAGTTGCGATTCTTAACTTTACACAATTCGTATTTAAACCCATAATTCATAGTTTTACATCACCCGTTTTAAATATATGTTAAGGCGATATGATTTAATCAAACGTGATTTAACAATTATATACGTTTATTTTACAATTAATTATATGATTATTCAAAAGCGTTGAATTCAGAATAATGAACATACGATCAACATATTACGAATAGTTCTATGGGGGTATATCAAATCATAGTGCATACACAATTATAAGATACAATTCCTTTAAACCATCGTTGAGTAAGTGTTACATATATTTATAAATTATATATATATATATTAATATATATATATTAATATAACTATCAAACTATAATAACAAATGATGTGAATATGTATGTTAAACTATAGGTACACTTATATATTCATGGTTGCTTTCACCTAATGCTACAGGGGCGTTACTCGGTAATCTTGTTGGTGACATTATCGCTCATCTATAGGGATCTATAGATACTTGTGGGTACCTAATAGGTACTACCTATAGGTGATTTATGCGCCGAGATATCAATAGGCACATATATATATATATATATATATATATATATATGCAGCATATGTATGCAGCATATATTCTATAATATTAGATATGCTATATAATCCGTACAATGTATCGACAACAGGTGTGGTTTCAGAATAGAAGAGCGAAATGCAGAAAAACAAGAGGAATCACTAATGGTTATTACTATATATAGTAATATATATATATATATATATATATATATATATATATATATATATATATATTATTATTATCAGATTTAGGTTTGCACCAGGGTTTTTGTAGAAGCTAAAGCTTATCGAGACAATTACCCTTAATCTTAAAGCAAGTTCAAAAAAAAACTAAATAAATAAAATATTATAAAATATTAGATGACTTCCTGTTTACATAGATACAATACAATGAATAAAATAGAAAAATAATATAAATTGTTTGAACTTGCCATAAAATTATGTAATCATCATTTAATTATTTATAAATAAATAACTAAAATAAATAATAAGTACTATAAAATAATACACTAAACAAAAATATAGATGTATTAGTATAAAAGAAGAAAAAAATGAAGTAAAATGAAGTAAAACTGAATAAAACTGAATAAAACATAACAAAAAGAATATCTAGAAAGGTGGTAAGAAATGTATGTACCATTTTTTTTTTTTTTTTTTTTTTTTTTTCAGTAAATAAGTTTTAGGAATTTTTTTGTAATACTTTATAATAATGTAAAGAATGTAAAATATTTGTTCAAACTGAAATGTTAGTTTAATTACTAATTTGTATATAAGTGTCAATAAAGAGAAATAAAACAAAGAAGTATAATCAAGTATACAAGAAAAAAGATTCAATACAAAATGTTTATGTAATTAAAAATAAAGTCAAATAATATTATTAGTCAGAGGGAAATAAAAAATACTAAAGAAAATACTAAAGAGAAAAGAAATACCTAACAGTTTTTTTTAATTTTATTATTTTATATAAACGTCAATTAAAAAGAAAGAAAACATGAAAGTAAATTCAAATATAAAATGCAAAAATTCAGTAAAATAATATTATTAATGTCGGGGAAATAAAATATTGTAAAGTAAAACACTCAAAAGTATTATTTTTTTTTTAATTTTTACATAAACGTCAATAAATTAAAATAAGAATAAAATGTGGATCTTAGTATATAATACAATATTAGATAAAAGACATGATAAAAGATATAAAATTAGAAAAATGAGATTTAGATTATAAGTATACTGAGTAAGAAGATAACAAATGTGTATACATACGTTTCCTGAATAATTTATAATTTGAAATATTTTTTAAAATATTATCAAGCTTATTCCAGGTAATTGGTCCAATGTATATTAATGTTCTTCTGCATAGTTCTTTTTTGAAATTAATAATTGAGAAATTATTTATGCTCCTAGTGTTGTGAGATGATGAAGTTACAGAAAAAAATGCATTTGTTATAACAGGATGAAGATCATTGAAAATTTTAAACATAAATTCACATGTACTTATATATGTAATTTCATTTATTTTTAATAAAGAATTATCAATAAATAGTCCATTAGTATGATGTAAAAAATGTTTTTTACATATAATTCTTATCATTCGCTTTTGAAGAATATATATGCATGATACATTAGATTTATATGTATTTCCCCAAAATATGTTACAATACTTTATATGAGGCAAGAATATGGAATTATATATATGAAGTAATGCTTTTTTATTTATAAATTTGGAAATAATGTTGGTAATCCATATGATTTTTTTTAGTTTTGATTTTAAAAACAAGATATGTTGTTTCCAGTTTAATATATCGTCTATAATTACGCCTAAAAATTTATAAAATGTAACTCTTTCAATATTTCTGTTATTTAAATTTATATTTATAATAGTTCTTGAATTAATAGACATAAAGCAAGTTTTATTTAAATTTAATGATAACCTATTATATATTAACCATTTATTAATATTTTTTAATTCAGTTTGACAAATATAATTAAGTAATTCGGCTGATGTATTTTCAAAATATAAAGTAGTATCATCTGCGAACATGGTAAACTTACATAAAGAAGATGATTTTGTAATATCATTAATATAAATTAAAAATAAAATGGGTCCTAGGATGGTGCCTTGGGGTACACCCGTTATGACTTTTAGTTTATCTGAAATTACATCATTATATATACACTGTTGATATCTATTTGTTAAATAGCTCATTATCCAGTTAAGTGCAATGCCTCGTACTCCAATATTTTTTAATTTAAAAAGTAATATTCTGTGATTAACTGTGTCAAATGCTTTTTTTAAATCAATAAAGATTATTGCGCCAACATTGTTATTATTAAAACAGGTACTGATTTGTGACTGGAGGTTAAATATTGCATGTGATGTACTGTATCCTTTCCTAAAACCAAATTGAGAAGGAGATAATATATTAAAAGATGATAAAAAACTATAAAAGCGAGAATAAAATATTTTTTCTAAAATCTTTGCGAATTGACAGGTGAGAGAAATTGGACGATAGTTATTAAAAAATGTATCATCACCAGTTTTGTGTAAAGGGATAATATTTGATAATTTTAAGAAATCCGGTACAACGCCTGATTCAAAAGATAAATTTACAAGAAAAACAAATGGATAAACCAATACAGGAAAAATACATTTAAGTAACTGCATGGATATGCCATAATGATCTCTTGATTTTTTTGGTTTGAATTCATTTAATACTTTAATAATTTCCTCTGAACTTACTGGTGTTAAAAAAAAACTATGTATATTAGGTTCAGGTAAAAAGAATTTAAAGTCATCATCATTACAATTATTTATATTATTATCTAAATTAGAACCAATGTCTCTAAAAAAAGAATTAAATTCATTAGCAATTTGTTTAGAATCAACAATATTCACATTATTTACATTAAAATTGTCAGGTAGTTGTTTGAATTTTTTGTTAACATTAAGTAAATTATTTAGTACATTCCATGTATTTTTTGTATCAGAGCAATTTTTTAACAGATTTGAATAATACTTTTTCTTAGCTTCTCGAACTAAAGATGTTGTATTATTTTTAAAAATTTTGTAAATAAATAAGTCATTTTCAGATTTAGATATTTTATATTTTTTATATAATATCTGTTTTTTTCTACAAGCCTTTTTAAGATCTCGAGTATTCCATGGAATGAGTTTATTTTTGTGGGAGGCTTTATTAATTTTTGGACAGTATCTATCAAAATTTAAGATAAAGTATTCCAAGAATAAATTCCAAGATTTTTCTGTATCGTTAGTTTTTATGAATTCCCAGTTTGTTTTTTTTTAAATTTCAAACAGATTAAACATGGTTCTATCATTAATTTGATTTTGTTTGATTTTAGTAGATTTAACTTTATCTTGAGGTTTGGTAGACAATTGTAAATTTAAAACAATTGGAAAATGGTCAGATATATCTGAAATAATTATTCCTGAAAATCTTTTCATATTAAGATTAAAATTTGTAAATATATTATCAATTATAAATGAAGAATTATGTTTAGTGTCGATTCTAGTTGGACGATTAATTAGATGGGAACAACCTAGTGAAATCATCGTATCAAAAAAGGTATTAGCCACTTTATTTGTATTTATATGCACTAGATCAATATTAAAGTCACCACAGATAATCATTTTTTTATCATTACTAACATGTTGCTGAAAATTATTTATCAAGAAATCAATAAATGTAGAGTGAGCTATTTTTTCTAAAGTAGGAGGAAAATATATTGTACTGAAAATAATGTTTTTTGATTTTTCAAAAATAATTTCAATTGATATGTTGTCATAATAGTTATTTGATATGGTAGATAGAATATTAAATTGATAATGTTCACGTATATAGATTAAAACACCACCTCCATTTTTATGTTTACGATTTGAACATATATGGTTATAACCAGGAATATTAAAAATGAAAATATTATTATCACTCTATATATATACATATACACCTACATATACATGTATTTGCACATATATATATGTAATATATGACCGCAGTTTACGAGGGAGTACCGTCAGCACCGAACATAGGTGTCGCCACTAGTAACGCTGACCGTCAGCTTCTGGACGCTATGAGGGTGACCTTGAGCCGACTACACGCCTCCTACGCTTCATTATCGCTCAATCGTTTGATGTTACCCCCTCCTCCCCTACCCCTACCACCGCCACCACCACCTCCTCCTCCTCCTCCGCCGACGTCACTTTCGCTTCCCCTACAACTTCCGGTATCGTTATTTAACTCGTTCGCGGCTGTTTCCGGCGTCGACCGGAAGTACCCTAGCTCATTGCGCGAGAATATTCGAGAATCTCGCGAGGATCCGGTCCTGCAGCTGAGACAGCAGATGAAATACTCGGGCCGAAATGTGGCTTACGGCCTTCCCAGATTTATTAACCTGACGGATAATACAAATTAATATATATATATATATATATATATATATATATATATATATGTATATATTTATATATATATATTAAATATATGTATATATACAATATAATTGTATACAATAGATATTAGTTCGTATTGTCGTATTGATTTTATAATAAAATATATCATATATATATTTATATAATATATATATATATATATATATATATTATAATAACGTTAATACATATAACTATATGTAGGTATGTATATAAATACCATAATTAAATTTAATAATATAAGTACATGTATTTTTTAAACACACATATACAAACATATATATATATATATATATATATATATATATATATATATACATATATATATATATCATAAAATATAATCATATAATTATAATGTGATCAAGATACACAATATATTACAATATTGGGTTAATACATATATGATATTGATATCGTACCTATAGGTCAAGTGATTATTGATTATAACTATACTTTTACATAGATAATGTTATTAATCTTCAGTTATATATTCTTATATAATACAATAATATAGTATATTGTGCACTAGTACTATACCATGATATATGTATAGTATTATAATATATTTTATATATATAATACTTAGAAATACTACCGATATTAGGGGAAAGTAACCGAATACGGACAGTGCCCGAATACGGACACTCTCGGTATCTCAGAAACCATAAATCCTACAAAAAAAATGTTTAATGAATAAAATATTCATAAATATATAAATAGTCTAAAAAAGTATTTTTTATTTTTTAAATATTCAAAATATTTCTTATATATCCAATAAACTGATTTGTTTATTACGTTATTAAATTTATTAAAAAAAATGTCAACTTACAACCTTCCCAAGAATATACAAATGTATCGATATTCAAAATAAAAACATAATATATTATACTAAAGCATTCTAAACATTATATACATGATTGCTTTATTTGTCATCAAATATTCATTAAGTTATAAGCATATATCTAGAGGTCATATAAGTCCCTAATACGGACACTCTAGATGTCTTAATACGGAAACCATATAACCAATCAGCGCGCAGCGTATACACTTTTCTGATTTTTATAAAAATCGCGTGCGTTATAATATTAATACCACCAATAAAGCTAAATCTAAAATGTGTATTATGTAGATACTAAATTGTATTATTAATTAAAAAAATAATTTTTATTATTAAAAAAATAATAAAAATAAATAATTATTAACTAATTAAATTAGTATACATTATTCATAAAATTAATTATAAATAATGTAATTGTAATTTTTCTGATTTATTCATCAATAATAAATAATGTATCTAGTGGTATATAGGGTATCCGTATTATAATACAGGGTAGGTATTCGTATTCGTATTCGTATCCCGCCCCCCGTTATCTATGGAATTAAAATATTAAATAACATTTTAAAATCACAATAATATCTACCATCATAAAATATGAATATATTGTAATTTTTGAATAAAAATAATGAGTCATAAAATATTAAGACCATGTATTGCTAAAGTGTCCGTATTAGGTTACTTTCCCTTATATATGTTTACTCTATAGAGTAGAACAGCATACTGTTATATATTTATACCTATAGGTATAAATAGTCTATATATAGTCTTTTTGATTGAATAGATATAACTATAGTTAACTAAGTAGATTATAGTCATTGACTAAGTGTCTAAATTAGCTAATAAGTACAGTTCTTGATATATTATTAAAATAAAATTAAGAATAGGAGAACCTATTACATTTATAACTTAATCATGATAATTTAATAACGCATTTAATTATTATTGTTTATTTAATTAATAATGAATGCATTAAATTAATTAGCATGTATTAATGGAATTAATGAGTAGGGGACGGAAGGGTATTATGGCCGATATTTTTATTACCTTACAAGAAACAAAATATATCATACTAATATTGGATATTATGATCCAATAAGTTGTATATACAATTACAATATGTTGTTCTAATTAATGGCTATCAACATTTACTCATTTAATTATTTGTATTCAAGTCATTTGATTTTTATTAAAAAGCAAATTTTCCGTATAAATAGAGATAAAATTCACTAGTGCGGGTATTATGGTCGATAGTTCCGTAATAGCCACTAGGATCGCGTTATGTATTCAAATACGCACTATTTTTATAATTGGAAAATAAAATACATTTTATCAGATATCAAGATACACACGCACTTTTATAGTAATTATATTAATAAGTAATCGTTATCCCATTTAGTTTTACTTATATTCAGCTACAAATTTATGTTTTAATTAATTAGTTTAATATGTCTCACATTATAATGTAAATGTAATGTATAATATATTAATGCAAATGTAAGCCGATTAATTTGAACGAAATGGCAAATAAAAATTGTATTGAACATCGATTCAATATTGAAAATGAAATGGCAGGAATAGATTGGTTACGGTGCTTCAGGAATATATATCATTGTCTCACTCTTAGAACTCCGGAACAAACATCAGGTAATATATTTTAATATATATATAGTATTGTATTTGATTATGTGATATGAAATATTAATACAGTGCCATACTTATAATTTGTACCATTATTGTAGTATACGTGACAATTAGTATACTAATCGTAATATACTATAGTATAAAAATATAAAATTTAAAATGTGTACTATAAAAATATATGGAATTAAATTATTTAACTATATAAAGATATATATATATATATATATATATATATATATATAACTATATATAAACCTATATAGTTATGTATGGAATTAAATCGTTTAAATAGGATGACAATCTTATGCATATAATTATATATTATTAATAATATTATTGATAATAATTATTATAATTAATAATATTATAATTATTCATTAATAATTAATTTAAACAGTTATTAATAAATATGTTATTTTATAATAATTATCCAATATTATACTGAGAAAAAGAAATACATCAGATATACATATATATATATATATATATATATATATATAACTGCCTGTGTGGCTCAGTTAGCTAATGCGCCATACACACAAGCAGTATACTATAGGACATGGATACGAGCCCCATCCGGACCATAAAAATAGGTCTTAAAATATTATTTAGAAGTGATATTATATAATTGTGTATAAATAAATGATCGGCTCTCATTAAAACCATGGATGACTTAACATGAGAGGGGCTTCGAAGGGACATTAGAGCCATATAATATATATTATATATGGCATATATAATATATGATATATAGGCTATATAATATAGCTATAAATGTAAATGGAAGAAAGGACTCCACAAAATAAAAATAACAATAGCAATAACAATATATATATATATATATATATATATATATATATATATATATATATATATATATATACTATATAATATATAGTATATATGTATATACTATATACTATATATGTATATAGCTATATAATATAATACATAGTATATATGTTATTAATTCTATATACATATATGTATATATATATATATATATATATATACATTTTCATAATAAATATATTCCAGAAAATTTGATTAATTTAATAAAATATGTTTTTATAATTGAAAACATATCAAACTATAACTACACATTAATAAAACTGGAATTACTTATATATAATAATGTATACAAAAATATATTATTTATTTTATATCAATATAAAATAATAATGTAATATATATATATATATATATATATATAATATAAGTAATACAATTGTCGTTTGTCAATTTTCATATAACCCTCTGAATCCCAAAAGGCATTAATCGCCCATTATTTTTATAATGTGTGTTTTTTTATAATTTTTTAATGTGTATTTATAGTTTTATATTTTTTCAATTATAAATTATAGAATAAATATATGGGAGGATCATATGATCTAAATATGATGCAAATATGAGGGTAAATTACACTGCTATATATTTATATGCATATCAGTGAAGAATTATACTAGATATTACAACAAAATTAAATTAAATTCAAATGACATAAATTAATTTCAAATGAATTAATAAAAATCAATTCAAATTACATAAAAACAATTCAGGGTAAATTACACTGCTATATATTTATATGCATATCAGTGAAGAATTATACTAGATATTACAACAAAATTAAATTAAATTCAAATGACATAAATTAATTTCAAATGAATTAATAAAAATCAATTTAAATTACATAAAAACAATTCAAATAGAATAATAAAATTAAATTCAAATGAAATAAAATCAATTAATAAAAATCAATTCAAATTAATTAAATCCACATAAAATAATTAATAAATATATTTATATAATATAAAGTAGTATATTATAACTATTACATAATTTTCCATATAAGTTAATTTTATAAGGATTATAAGGATTTTGTCAATTGTAATATTGATATTATACATGCATGTATGTATCTATATGCAATGCATATTATGAATACATGCATATATAAATTGTAATATATTATATATATATAGATTATATATATATGTATATCATTATATATCATTTACATATATTATATATATATATATATATATATATATATATATATATATATACTATATATAGTATATAGTATATACATATATATCATTTTAAAAACAAAATTATAATAAATTATTCATCAAATTAGTCTATTATACATGTTGACATATATGATTTATTAATAACAATATAATTTTTATCGGATTTTTATAGTATTCTTTAAATATAAATTAACATATTAACTAATTTTCTAGTATCTATTTAAAAATATATTAATATATAATTTTTTCAATATTAATAATAAGATTAAAAAACTAGATTTATTTTAAAATGTTATTAAAATATGTACTATATAGTATATACTATATTCATTTTTTATATTTAAATCAATATGCAATTAAATATATTTCCATATAATATGGAATTATACATTTATTCCATAGAAAAATATTTAGTTGTATATTTATTTGAATGAAAATATGAGTATTTAGTAAATACTATTTACTAAATACTATTGGGTAAAACATTAAATTATATAATTAAATGCTAGCCTGACATATCTTTATTGTATATATATATATATATATATATATATATATATATATAACTCTAAATAGCATGTATAGTAACAATGTTTTAATAATGATATTATATACAGATTCCGTTCAAGGATTGCCAAACGTTCTGAATATGGTATACTGGCTACAAATGAAACACACAATCATGTGATTTTGGTTTGTATTTATATATATATATATTAAAATATTATTTTTTATTGATATAAAAATATAAATAATATATTTTTCTATACATTATTATATATAAGTATAGGCCTTAATGTCATTAATGTGTAATTAATGTGTAATTATAGTTTAATATTTTTTCAATTAGAAAAACATATGTTATTAATTAAATTAAACAAATGCACTAAAATATATGTATTATAACATGCATATATATGTATATAGTATATACTATACTACTACAGTAGCCTATATATTATAAGCTTTAAATATTTTGATATGGAAAAAACCTTAATTAAAGTATTAAATATAATAATTATTGTTAAATCAATATACACATATATTATGTATATTTATTTAACAATATATTATTCTATAGAATAAAAAACAATATTTTAATAATTTGTATATATATAAAGTGTATTTATAAATATATAATATAAGTATAATAATAATGAAATTATATACAGATTAATCTGTCCGGAATTCCGTTCAAGATATTGCCCACGTTCTGATAATGGTATACTGGTTACAAATGAAATTCCCCCCTCGTGATTTTGGTTTTTATTTATATAAGTTATATAATATAACATACATTTGTATATACATTTATTTATATTATAATGATTATATACCGCCTATAGGCAGCCTATATAACTATATTTATAGTATTTAAATGTTTTACGGTTAGATGGTGAGTTCACAGACTTTATTCATAAATATATTTGATATTATATTGTACAATATACTATATATAGTATATTTTATATACTATAATAATGAAATTGTATTATTAAATTATATGTTAATGATATATACAAGGCAACTATATATATATATATATATATATATATATATATATATATATATATATATATATATATATATATATATATATATATATATACATGTATATATACATGTATATATTATAAATATAATAATAATTAAATTTTCCATAGATAGCCTACTTTAAAGTTTGGTTACTGGTGAAGTTGCAGGCCCCTCTCGTAAATATGGTTTTTATTTATATATTTTATATGTATAAGTTATACAGTATAACATATTAACATTGCACATATTTATACATTAATATATAATAATTGAATATATACATTTAATTAAAATCATTAGTAACATTGCACATATTATATATATAATAATAATTTATTATAAACAGATTTATAATTATATTAACATATTACTGTACAATATATAATTTGCATTATTCTCAAATTAATAATTTAGTCAACGTGCTTTAATCGAATCTTACTTTATCTAGTTGTAAAATCGGTATATTACTATACTATATATTTTAAACTAATCATCTATAGATGATATACATATATGATATATATATATAAGGATAAGGATAAGGATAATTTATTATTGCAAAAAAATTTTTAAAAATAAATGGCTAAACAAAATAGTCAAATTGACTTTCGAGGTGTTTGGCCAGAGTAAATAATAATGCAATTACATATTATACATTCAAACATGTATATGTATAGAAGGACAATCAAAGGGAATATATAAGTGAAGGAAGCTTCGGGGTTGCCCAAATCCCATATGGGTAGCCCACACCCAGGAGTGTAATACTCAGTGATTTATTTAGCGTTTCAAACAATCAGAAATATAATCCCTATGTTAATCCATTTAATATTACATATTAGTAATTCATAATAATAAATAAATAATCACGGAGCTTAATAAAAGAAAACAAATAAAATAAAAATAATTTCTTTGAGGATCTGTTCCACTTCTATCAATCAGCTTGAATAGTCACCATTAAAATCAAACATGTAAAATAAAATATAATTAGTAAATAGCTAGGTAAGACATTTTTAATTTTTTTATAAATAACTTAATAGGTTTTATAATTTTTAATTTGTTACTTAGATTATTCCATAATTGAATACTTGCATAATGTACAGCATAACAACTAATATTAATTCTACATTTCGGTATAATAAATCTATTTTTAGCCCTAGTACAACTGTTCGAACAAAGTATAAACTTTTGTAATAGTTTAGTTCTGTAGACTCTATTAAAACCATAATGTGTATTTTTTAATAATGTGACTTTAACTAAGTCAACTATTTTCAATATATTATGTCTTTTATAAATTAAGTTGATATTAGTTCTCTGGGGTAGTTTATAAATACATTTAAGTACCTTGTTTTGTAATACAATAATTTTGTGTACTACTGATTTATAATTAGAACCCCATGACGAATAACAATAACTTAATCTAGAGTGAAATAGTGCGTTATATAATAAAATTAATGATTTTATATTAATTTTATTACGCAGTTTATAAAAGACAGCTACAATTCTAGATAAATTTGAGGCTAATAAAGTATATATATATATATATATATATATATCAATTTATAAACTTACAATATTAATTAATATTATAGGAAAAAGACAAACTTAGGAAAAAGAAAGGGCTATACCGCAATAATTACATCATCTCCATATAAACAACATTTGGAGCAGACACCGGCAAAAAAAGAAACGTGTGAGAAAGAATTGATCAAAATCAATTAAGAAAATAATAATAATAAAAAATATATATAATTTCATAATATGCGATGAAATTATAAACGATGATATATATATATATATATATATATATATATATATATATATATATATATTAATATATACAGTGTTATTCATGTACACATTGGTGTTATGATTTATATGTTGATATTATCAACTTGATATCATCGATATAAAGAAATATCGATTTCTTTCCTTATATCGATGCTTGATATAGATACATTTAAAATATGCGATATATGCATATAAATTAATAAAGTATATACATTTTATTTTCTATTTCATTATATATCTTGTGAATATAATATATTATTATATATGTAATTAACCATATACCTTAATTAAATTAAGCAATTATCATTTATATAATATCGTGAGATAATATTATTGTATTAAAATATCTGGGTTATAGTTTATTTTATTGAGATAATTATCTATAACTTTAATTATATTAAAATTTAATTTAAAATTATATATTTATATACTTTTTAAATGCTTTTTAAATAATTTTGAAATGTTAAATATATACGAGTATATTAAACTAAATAAAACCCTATCCATGTTATAAACATTATTGAAATATCATAATACATATAGTATTTCACTAAATAAATGTGAAGTGTATAATTTATAAACATATTCATAGATTTATAAATAATATTATAACATTCCAGAATCGTAAATTATACAAATATGGTTATTTTTGTTAAACAAATCCATTTAACTTTAATAAAGTAATATCATATTATAAAAAGATATATAAATGTTAGGTTTGAAAAATCCAACATTTTTTTAAAATATCTGAATTAATTATAGTTTATATAAAGATAATATAATTTATTAAATTATTTAACATCATTTTATATTTATTTCTAGTGAATATTTATGAATATATATAAATATATTTATAAATATATATTACATATCATTAATTTAAAATTTAGAATAATGTAATAACACCAAGGCATTGCTAGTCTTAAATTTAACTACTTAAAAAATATAGTTTTTATATAGATTATTAAATATAAATATAAAAATATATTGTTATACTTTTAACATACATATCATTATTTTATTATGTTTAATAAATTAAATAAAAATAACTAATTTAAACATTTATATTATATATACATTTATATTAGGATTCTTAACAATACTATAAATAAGGGTAATTAGTAATACTATCTTTAATATTTATATATATATATATACCCAGCAAACAGTAAGAGCAGCATAATAGCAGCATAACAGCAAATGCTAGAGCCTCAAATGTTTACATTGTGCTATTATGCTGCTATTAAATGTCTATTATGCTGCTATTATGCTGCTATTAATTTGTAATGATATTATGCTGCTGTTATGCTGCTGTTATGATGATATTATGCTGCTATTAATTTTAAATGTCTATTATGCTGCTATTATGCTGCTATTATAATAATAGCAGCATAATAGCAGCATAATAGACATTTAAAATTAATAGCAGCATAATATCAGCATAATAGCAGCATAACAGCAGCATAACAGCATAATAATATCATTACAAATTAATAGCAGCATAATAGCAGCATAATATACATTTAATAGCAGCATAATAGCACAATGTAAACATTTGAGGCTCTAGCATTTGCTGTTATGCTGCTCTTATGCTGCTCTTACTGTTTGCTGGGTATAATAAAATATATGGTTTATTATCGTGTTATCAATATTGATAGGTAGGAATTATGATGTCGATATATAAATATGATTTACTAAATGGGGATATATAAAATATACTATATATTATAAACCAATTATTTTATAAACTAATAGGTAATATATATTTATAATACCTATATATATATGATTTTAACTATTATGTACATAGTGTGTTTATTTTTACAATCTAAATATAGTCTATAATGTATTAATATATACTATATATAGTAGGATAGTATAGCTATATTATAAAGTATATACACAAGTGTGTATATATACACTTATAATACTGATACATTGTATATTATGATATTTGTTGTGGTATAATGTACATTTTACATGTATTTAAATAGATACATATAATCATATGGTCATGAAAAGGACATATGTTCTTGATATAACTACTATCATGGTATATTGAAAATAATTAATATTTAGGCAGCGCGTTTTATATCGACAACCGCAATCATATCATAAATATATTTCAGTGATTTTATAAAGAATTTATCTAAATATACTATTTTTATGATACGCTTACACATTGAAATTATCTCGATGCTGATTGGTTATTAATCGGCCATAATACCCACCACGCATCGGCCACAATAGCCGCATCGCACTCGTTGGTTTAAATAACAGATTACTATGTCATTATGTTATTATTGAATATTGTTATAAATGTAATCTGATATATTATTTATTACCTTAACTGAATATATTAAAAATACATAATTTTATTCAATAACTTGCCTATAAAATAAGGTAAACCATACGTTTTTTTTCGATAAAAATTACGATTATTTGATTTTTTTCTCTAAGCGAAAATCAATAATTAATATTGATATAAATAAAAAATGATGTAAACTATCATTCTTAGAATTCAATTACCTACATTTTTCGTATATATCATTTTTTGATAACTATAATGGTTCTTGAAATATCGTTATCGGCCACAATACCCGCATCGGCCACAATACCCTTCCGTCCCCTAATAAGAGGTAGACAGTGAAATACCTTACACTTAAGAGGGTACGCTGGTTGTGAGAATTCAATGTAAAAATATAGGGATTTTTATTTATATTTAAGTCTATTATAATAGACTTTTAGACTATTTAGACTATAGTCTAAAAATAATTAAGTTATTTTATTTCTGTAAATGGTATATTGTAGTGTGGAATGTTGTTTATAAGAAAGTATAGCACCATAAGAAAATATTATGTATAATGGTAAACATTTATTTAATTTTATTTATATTTAAAATTATTTTTTATATATGATATAATGAAAATAAATAAATAATCATAGTTTTATAATACAAACATATGTAATACATACTAACATGTCATCTAGTTATGAGAATTATTTTCGGAGTTATAGAATATATTAGGAATACAATTTATCAAAAATAATTATTCTGAGAAAATCAAGTTTAAAAATAGTACTAAAATTATAATTTATATTTTATGATATTTACATATATTATATTTATAAAAATAGGTAGAGTTTTAAATATTCTATTATAATATTTTATATATGGTTTTGAGCTCTACTTTTCGGATATGTTATATATAAAACTATATTTGATATTTTTATAATTCAAATTTTTTTCCCCTTTAAACTAAATAAATATTCCTAAAATAGTCGCTACATAAAATTGAATTGTTATATTGTTATGTTATTATCAATAATAATTACATATATTGTCATATCACCCGGGGTATAGCGGATGTTTAATTGATGATTCACACTACTAGGTGACGGAAATAGATAATATTAGAGTATTATTTGGATCCCTTTACAAGTAGGTACCTAATAATATACAGAATTTTGATTTTTATTAAAAATTCAAATAAATATTTATTATGCACATTCTTAATATAACTTATTAATATGTCATGCCCCCTTCTAGATCATTCTTCCTAATGTCATGATAAATATAATTTTCAATCAATAATGTATTTATAATGAAAGGAAGATAATATATTTATAAAAAATTCTTATAATAATTATTAACTTATTAATAACTTTAAAGTAAGTTACTTATAATTAATTATAATTAATCGTTAATTATATATTATAAAAATAAATTTCGATACGAACACTGTTTATCTTACAATATTAAAGTGTTTATAATAATCATATCAACAAACATAATGTAAATAATCAATTTAACCTTAAAAATATACTGATACAAGCAATCTATACCAACAAATAATAAGTGTATTCTCATTGAATTCTATAATAAAATATGTTGTTGTTAATCATTTAGATTACTAGGTTATATCACCTATATAAAAGTGAAACCCGTATAAAATTAATAAATATTTATTTGATTTATACTCTAATGCTATTTATTGAAAATTACTTTTTATCACTCTTTTAACTTCTAATTTTTATTTTTTTATTTTTCTAACTTAGTTTTTCTGTTCAGTATAGTTTCCTTGATATTATTATATATATTTTATATTCAAAAATATTCCATTATATTTATATAGCTTTTATTAAATTATTTGATTTCTGTCAACAAGTTAAATTAATGGTGATTGTCTCGACAAGCAGCAATTCTTCTACAATTACCCAGGTACTTATACCTAAATCGGATAATAATAATAATAATACCCGCATGTATCTTTATAATATGTTATGAAGTTATATTAAATTATATTATTTTAATAGAAGTTATTTGTGAATTATTAAAAAAATAATAAAAATATATATTTATATTACATTATTCATAACTTCTATTGTAACTATTACTACTACTATTATAAGTTATGAATTATATTATTATAAATATGATAACCTATAGAATAGTTAGCGAGGTTATCTAGATGTATAGATATTTGATAAAAGTTATAATCTATGGATTATATATAATACACGTCGATGTAATTAGAATGCCAACCATTGTTTCTGAGTTACGCAATGATATCCTATACGTAGTTAGCTAACTACGCACGAGTTGATCGATGAAGATGAATATATTTAAAAATGATCACATTTTACTTAGAAAGTTTACTTACGATTACTTACTGTACTTACGATTCAAATGGATTAACATTATTTCTAATCATTATTGATGCCCGATTTTTGATATTTGATTTTCGGTTGTTGTTGTTAATTCTTATGACGTTCCCGAAATATAAAGTGCGATGATGGATAATGATTGAGGGATCCGGGCGAGCTCGACTTAAGTAAGTAAGTAAGTATATTTATTATTTGTATTTTATTAAGTAAAAAACTAGATGAACAATTTTCTACTGTTTTCATATATGAATAATTTCGTTGTATAATTTAGTTTGCCTCATAGACATTTTAGTTTTAGTATCCAAGTTAAATATATATTTATCCATGAAATGCAGAGTATTGGACAACTGTTTAGGGTAGTCGACGTTATAGATATAGTAGACGGTGAACAGTAACGATATTATCTCCGTTATCGAATTGAAGCCGTATTCTATTATGTCGATGCCGTCGAACGCGATTTTGGATTCGTGTAAATATCCATTTTTAAACACGATAACTGGGGTAGGAGCTAAAGGTGCCTGTACGTGTGAAGCTGACGTTACCAAACGCTCGTATTGTTACGTGATGTAGAAACCTTATCGATTATGTAGAAGAGATCAGTTTTGTCTTTGAAGAATGTCGGTACGTGTAAATATATCTCGTTAACTAAACGTAATGGTACTTTATTAGCATTGTGATTATTGAAAATATTAAAATGATGTATTATAAATAATTATATAAATATTATATTTATATAAATATTATATTTATATATATATATATATATATATATATATATATATATATATATGAGTGTAAATATAGTTATATTCTTATTTATGTTACATTATCAACATATTTTATCAATTTATATTTGCTATATATACATTATGGGAGTTGTCGATATGAATTATAAGCAAATGTCAGGATAAATTCTGCTTCTACAATTACCCTAGTATTAAATCCTAAAGCTGATAATAATAATAATAATACATATACCTCTATAGACTTAGTAAGTGTATTGAATTCATTTTATTTTAATAATATAATATTTTTCTTTGTAAAAAAAGTTGAATTATTATTCTCACTCAAAGAGAGAATAAATTTACGCAGATTATTAAATAATCATTATAACTAAGAAAAGGAAATTACTGCTGATTTAATGAATATATTGAAATTATGTTATTGTTATTATTTTTCTAGATACAATATATTATTTATTGCATATACTTTTAATTACCTATTTCAACAAATGTTATGACACAACGCATATTTTATGTATAATAATAAAAGTTATTTCAATAGAAATAGTATTTATATAAATATTCTAACTAAGTTTTCATTTAAAATGTAGATGGTATATTGTATATTCTAGTTTTGTTCATATTCATGAATAATATTATCGTTTGCTTATCGTTGAAATATTATTATAATTAATGAATTGTTGATGCGAAATTTAATATTCGAAATTTTTAATTTAATATTTATAACTAATCATGACAATTCGTGAAAGTAAAAGTTTTTCGATATGGAAATTTTTCCATTTTTATTAAATAATCATTTAATTAATGTTAAGATTTTAATTATATATTTTATTAGCTGAATTATTTTGTAATCATTTTAATTGACAAATAATACTAATGATTTTGAAAAATATTAATAAATGAAATACACAATTCACATACTTCCAGTAATCATTTATAAAATAAACATTTTTTACTAATCCTAAATCTAAAATCTACATTTTATAATAAAACCTGAACATTTTAAAATATTAAAAATATCGAAAATTTAAAATAAACTATAGATTTTTGTAAATAGTTAATCTATTAATTAATTACATCACAGCGTATCGACACGAACATTAGGAATAACAACTGCGAAACTCCCAATAACTTTTGGTATACATTTTTAATTTGTAATCAGTAATTATCAATTTTTAATTAGTGATAATAATAAAATATCCCGTAATAAATATCAATATATATGCTTGTATAAAATATGAACTTTTAATAAAGTTTAATTCATATTAATAACATTAATTATTATTATTACATATACTATTTGTTTGTTAAAAAAACTAAAATTATATAAAAAATGTTGTATAAATAACGAGAGAAATAATAAATATTTCTATATATATACATATATAGAAACTTGAATGGTAGTCTGTATGTATTAGTTTTCTTTTAATTCCGAATTCTAGTGACGTGTTGAAATTATCATCTAATCTCTTTCCAAACGTCAACAGCATTTCTTCGTGCAACTAAAAGTTAAACACAAATTCATTTATATTACGATTTAAGTTTATAATTGCTGGTACCTGTTGTGGAATTCTTAAAAATGGAAATTCATCGATGATGTCCTCGGTCGATTTATATTTCATTAAATAGCGTCTATACTCTGTGAATGTTTAAATAGTTATGATTGATTAATAACTTATTAATAAATGTAAAATATAATGATTTAAAGATTTCATAAACGAAAAATTAAATTAATATTTATTCGCTATTGTAATAAAAATACGAAACAATATTTATATATAATTGACTTACTAAAACTACGCCTTTGGTTTCTAGATATAGATTCTATATCTTTATGTTGTTTATTACAATCAGCTCTGAGAAGAGCGTGGATATCTTTAATTGTATTTTCATCGTCGCCAAGTTTGCAATCCTATAATTGAATGAATGAATGAATGAATTTATTTACCGAATATTGGCTATAATAATCGGAGGGATACCCAGAAGCTATGTTTAGCTTATACTAAGTATACCCTTAACATAGATTAGGTTTGCCGATACCTAATTCACTCCATCTTAAGGTATGCGTACTAACGAAATCCTCGCGTATCTTTTTCTCGATTATTATTTCATTGCAATCAGATATTATATCCTTAGTTGTATTGAGTTGTTTTTCTTTTTTATCGTTAATTTCTTCGGCGCATCTTGCTTCATTCTTTAAGTCAAATCGACATTTTTTGAACTTATTATGTAGCGAGTATAGTAAAATATCCTGTAATAATATATTTATATGCTTTATACATTTATATATATATATATATATATATATATATATATATATATTTATCAATATATGATTGTATATATATATATATATATATATATTCGTGTTGCAACCGGACCCAACTTCCATCTATCAGTATCGTTTAATTCAATAAATAAAAGTATCAGTATCGTATCAATTCAAAAAATCTAAGTATCAGTATCGTATCAGTATCATAAATAATGTTTTTAAGTATCAGTACTAGTGTTAGAAATTTTCAGATTTTTCACTCATTCGAAGTTTTCGAATAGTAATTATATACACTTCAAGGTTTCAAATAGTATTATTTTTGTTAAATTAAGTATTCGAAGTTTTGAAATAGTAAAATTATTCATTTCGAAGGTTTCAAATAGTAAATATATTCATTTCGAAAGCTTCAAATAGTAAATACTAGTATTACCCAACCTGGTTTTGCTCAGTTTTTGATTGTTTGCCTATCTATTATTTATTAAGTATAGCTATTCCTTATTCTACATTGCTAGTATATACAATAAAATAAATTGTAGCTAAAATACAAACAAATGTATATAATATATTTTTTATATTTCACAAATTAGTGGAAAAATAATTTAAAAATACAAAAAATATATCAAAATATTACAAAATATATTTTAAAAAAATGTTCTAAAAATAATATAAAAAATATAATATTTATATATTATATATTAAAATAATATTTCAAAAATTAGAGGAAAAATATAAAAAAAATATTACAAAATATATTTTTTTTTTAAATATCGAAAAATATTTTAAAAATATAACAAATATCTCATACTATATTTTAAAAAATGTCGAAAAATATTTTTTATAAATTTTACAAATATTTTAAAATATAATATAATATAGTATAGTGGAAATCAATTATGCTCATACATTATTTATATACAATCACTATTTATCTTAATTAAATTAATTAAATAAAGTTATTTAAAATAATATTTAATAGAGTTAAAAATGTTGTTCCAAAGACACTAAGTTAACTAAATTTCCATTGGCTAAATTAGATTTTAAATATTTTTTTTTATTATTTGAATTTATATGTTTTCTAACTAATTTTTTTAGCTCACATTTTATCACATAACATGAAAATAGTATCAGTCCGATTCTTACTAATAAATTTAGTGTATCAGTCCGATTCTTTAAAAATTGTAGGTGTATCAGTATCAGTCCGAATTTTTTTAATTTTTAAAACAGGTATCAGTCCGAGTCCGAAGTCCGGTTGCAACACTAATATATATATATATATATATATTTATCAATATATGCTTGTATATATATATATAGCATACATGCTTGAATATAAATAAAATACCAACATAATTTGTGGCGCTGACATCTTTAAGGTAAGGATACCTCCTTAACAAATTCACCATGACATCTCTATAGTGTTTTTTCTTTGGGTACCTGTCGGATGCAATGCATTACGTTTGTTATTGTGTCAACGTTATCAACATGTTACGAGTTGTAACGGTATAATGCAGAGATTTAATGCATTCAGATCTGCAATCAATTCTCAGTGAAATATAATTGTATTGTTATTGTTATTTTGGTGGAGTACTTTCATCCCATCCAGGAACTTAGATGAAGTTTTCACTTATAACCATATATGGCTCTAAGGTATCTTCGAAGCCGCTCGCATGTTAAGGCATCCATGGTTTTAACGAGAGACGATCATTTATGTATACACAATTATATAAGATCACTTCTAAATAATATTTTAAGACCTATTATAATGGTATGGACGAGGCTCGAACCATCCATTAATGATCGGACCGATTATTTAATTATACACATTTATATAAGATTATTTTAAATATTATTTTAAGACCTATTATAATGGTCAGGACGAGGCTCGAACCCGCGACCTACTGATTTGTGACGTGTCACTAACGCCTAACCAACTGAGCCACGCAGCCGGTTATATATAAAGTGAATGAAATACACGAGTGACGAACTAACAACGAATATTGTTTGATTTCTTCGAATAGCCACTTAACTAGTTGAGCTCTTTCGCAGGTACGGGAGTTTACGATAAATCTTGCGTCTTCGCGATTTAGTTTATCCCGCAATGCGAATGGAAGTTTTGGTAATGTATATCTGCGTGTGTGTATACATATACAAATATATATATATATATATATATATATGTATTATAAGAAAATAATCAACTTTTAGTGAATAATAATCAACTTTTAGTGAATAATAATCAAATTTTAGTGAATAATAATCAACTTTTAGTGAATAATACCTCAATGTTGATAAAGAAGATTGGTATCTTTGATCGATATATGATATCCTATATATATAATATATTATAAATAATTATAAAAGGTACTTTTTTGATTTATATGCATATATATTCAATATAGACGTAATTTTAGATACAATTTTATTAATTTAATTTCCTTTAATATATATATATATATATTAATTTCTTATTAATATTAGAAAAATATATAAAAGAAAATACGTCAATTAAGAATAGTAAAACAGTAAAACTATTAAATATATAAATATATTAAAATTATTTTATTTTGGTGAAGTCCTTTCATCCCGCAAATAACTTAGATGAAGTTTTCACTTATAACCAAATGGCTCTAATACAATTTCCCGAACAAATGCACATTTGTTAAGGTTTAAAGGGATATCGTCATGTCAGCGTAATAGTTTACATGTAAAAGATAGGAGGTAGGTATCAGTACATATCGATAATTTCTTCTCCGATATTTGGAATATTGCCTACAATAATTCACCATTATATACTAGACATATTTGCAATAATATCTTATCTATGGTTTATTGATATCTATTATATATACATAAGTAATTATGATTGAAATAAAAGTTATATTTTTATGAAAATTCTATACAAAATTAGGTATAAAGTTATATATAATAAATTAAGAATTTATATATGATATTCTAGTGATCAATTATAGATATATATAATATCTAGTAATAGGGAAAAAAATTAGTAAGATCGATTAAATGAGACAAAATAAGACAAAATTACCATTTGTATATCATCATGTAGATACAAATAATTATGAGAAAATAAAGTCTTAAGTTTATCAATATTTTGTTTACATATATTCCACTCACTATCATATATAACAAATACATAGACTATTGTAAGTTTATTTATATTTATATTATTAGAGTAATACAAAGTCCTAAATTTTAAAATATTTGTTGCTCTATCTTTCATCAAACGTGATTTCTTATTAGGTAAGCCCATATTAAATAACTAATAATAAAATTTATAATGCATATTTTTTTGATTGGTTGTATTTATCACATGATATTAATGTTATCAAATAAAAATTATAATTTGTAAATATTATCATATTGTATATTTGTATATACCCACGATTTAATAGCATTTATAATGCATATTTTTTTTGAAATCTTGCTACAATACAAATAACATATCATCGTAAACTTGAATACGTTATAGGAAAATCACAAAATATAAAAAATAAATATTAAAACATGACGATATCCCCTTCAGTTTGAAAGTTATTGAAATTATTTTCTGATATCGTATTATTATAAAACTCGCAGATCGTATATCGTTTATGTAAGAATTTCGTATGCGTAACGTTCGTTGTATTTATGAAAATACATTGTAATCTATCTAACTAAATGATACCAACTCTTGAGGCCAAGATGATACAGCATTCTCGCATGGAATGTTGTTGATCTTGTCGCTGGTATTGTCGCTGGTTTTGTCGTTGATCTTGTCGTTGGTTTTATCGTTGGTTTTGTCGCTGGTTTTGTCGTTGGTTTTGTCTTTGATCTTGTCATTGGTTTTGTCGTTGGTTTTGTCGTTAATCTTGTTGTTGATCTTGTCATTGGTTTTGTCTTTGATCTTGTCGTTAATCTTGTCGTTGATCTTGCCGTTGGTTTTGTCTTTGATCTTGTCGTTGATCTTGTCGTTGATCTTGCCGTTGGTTTTGTCTTTGATCTTGTCGTTGATCTTGTCGTTGATCTTGCCGTTGGTTTTGTCGTAGCTCTTGTTGTTGTCATTATTGTAGTTGGAAGGTGTCGATAGCGTAGAACTGAAGGTGTTGATTTCCCTTTCCCGGAGTTGATTTAATGACTTTCGGAATATTATTTGATGTTTCATAACCGGTAGTAGGGTAGCCACGTTCGTTTCTGAGAGATAAAATATTAGAGACCCATCGATTTCTTCTTCTGTTTTGATATTTAAGTATTGATATATTGATATAAGTATTGATATATTGATATTTAAGTATTGATGTTTTTATATAAGTATTGATGTTTTGATATAAGTATTGATGTTTTGATATAAGTATATAGAATTATAAACCGGTAATTATATATTAAAATAAAGTATTTGTTTTATATATATATATAAAAAATCATATATGCCTTTATATTATAATTAATTTCTACTATAAATAATTTTGGGTTTAGCTATCTGTCGGTATCTGATTAATTTTAAGATAATATCCATTATGATAACTTTTATATATATCCTTATTTAAAGTTTTCCTCATGGACACATATACTTTGTGGTTGAAGCAAACATCTATCAAACTTACTATCGAATAATAGAATATTAATAAAAAAAATCTTACTTTAAATTCTAAAACATTTATATTAATTTTGTTAAAGTGAGACAACTACATACAATATTATTGTGAAGCCATTAGAAGGAACAACTACACACGTGTATAGGCCTTAGATAGATAGGCCTTCGTTAATACAGCCTGTGTGAATGAAACCTCTCATCCGTCGTCTTGTGATTGGACGATTTTATTTGTTTATACTGCAATTTGTATGTATTTCAGATTTTATTTTACTCTAAATTAGATTTTTTAATTATATATATTTATTATAGTTATATAATAGTACAATATATCATATTTATATAAATACAGTAAAATCTCTATAAGAAACCTCTTTATAAGAAAATTGTTCACACATTTGGTTGGAATTCAACCTTTTCTATATTAAAAAACCTCTTTATAAGAAAATATTATAAGAAAAATATAAGAAAAACCTCTTTATAAGAAATTATTGTATACAAAATATAAAAAATAATTATATATAAATAGAAGTATAGTATATTGATAAAAATTATAGAAATGAATAACTATATAAGATATTTTTTTTTCTTTAAAATTTTAATTTTTAATTTACAAATATTTTATATTATATAAATAGCTCGAAATGAATTAAAATGAATTAATAATTGTTATTGAATTTCCATAGATTTATTAAAATTTATTACAATTAATTAATAAATGTTATTTTTAAATAAATCATATTTCTAAACTATTCTTTTGATTAATACTTTTAAATAAATATAAATAAATAAATATACTATATATATATATATATAACCTATAGGTTATATAATGAATTTTCAATTAAAATTAATTCTTAAAATCATTGGAAAAGTAAAAAGCTCTTTATAAGAAAACCTCTATATAAGAAAAAAAAGTACTGCAAAAAAATAGTTTCTCATATAGAGGTTTTACGGTAAATATATATATATATGTAGCTATTTTGTTATATAAATATTAATAATAATATCACTAATCAATGGAATAGTATATTATAATATAATTATATTATAATATACGATTAATTACTATTATCATCGAATTCGATATAATTTTCTAGTTAAATAATACTATTAATTAATATTCTAAGTACTTTCACAGCAAACAAAACAGCGTGATATTAGGCCTGACGCCCGTAATATGCGTAAACCTATAAAGCTATTAAACATTTAATTAGCCCGATATCGGGTAAATGTTTTAAAACAAATAAATAATTAATAATTTGTATAGCCCGGCCTATATTTTGTGGTTTGATAGCTGCTTTATAATATAAAATCATGTTGTTAATAAAATTAATTTATTAAGATAACAGATTATTATAAGTTTTTATATTGCAGTAATAACAAAGATTTTCCGAAGGAAAGATGATTCACTCGACCGATTTATTGAAATAAAAATGAAACTAACTCAAATGCGACAGGTATGTGAACTAAAATCTATTTTTGGATTAGTATCTGTTTACATGTAAATTCAAAAAATAATACCCTAATATAATCTTAAATTAAGATATGTATAAAAATGCTATATATAGAAAAGTAAGTGTTCTGCAAAAATATAATTTGGAGATATCAAAATTGAATTCATAACAATTTTACCGAATTTGTATAGGACAAAACTAGATCGATTTAGTCATTGTTATTTACATGTAAACTTTCAATGCAGTGAAAATGTCGTAATTTTAAAATATATTTTTTTAAATATAATTCACATATATATTATAATATTAAAAGTATATTAGTCTGATAAGATTAATTACCTTATGAATTAATTATATTAAATATTACTTAAAATAATACATGTGTATCCATCTAGTGGCTGGTATGAAAACTATATTAAAATAATTTCATAGCTTAGATAGGGAGTGAACCATCTTTGCTTCACAAAATATTAGAAATATTTGAAAATAATAAACCACAAATCGTGGAATATCTAATTACATGATTATTAAACTAAGTAATATATTTTAAATTAAACAATATTTAAAAAGATAATAATGTATTGACGAATAAAGTACTGACAAACCGATAAACTTTGAATCCGGTAGCTGCAAACTTCTAACCCAAGAAGACGTTTCTGCGATATCCCATAGATTAGGATCTATAGTTGTTGAATTAATAATTAATGTGTGTGTAGGTACCGTACATTATATATACAATATATAATAGTATTTGTGACATTTATTTTTAAAATTTAAATAAATTTTCATTTAAATTAAATTATATAAAATTAATAATAAATTACGCATACATTTAAAATTTGTCAAATTTGTAATAATTAATAAATTATTAGATTAGAACACTTTTTACAATATTTAAAGATTAAAGGTAAATAAAATAGTTATTTGAATAAATTTTAAATTAATAAAATTAATATTAAAGTTAATTAATATTAGTAAAAAATAAAAGGGGGGGTAATAGATATAGGTAAACTAATAGATATTTATTTGTTATTAACTTTATATTATAGTTTATTGTCAAAGTTATATATAAATAATAATATATTTATATTTTATTATTTTTTTTTATTATAATAATTAATATTTAATTATTTATATATTAATTATCACTCACCATTTACTTTTGTAGCTCCTTCAGACTGTATTTCATCAGTATTAACTGTAATATATAAACTATATAACACATTTTTTAGAAAGGACAAATATTAACTAGATAATAAAACATTGAGACTTATTCAAATAGCGATTATTTTACAATTACAATTTTTTTAAATACATATAGAAGAAATATATTTATGTATTAATTAATCATACATTCATTATGATTTTCATATATTATAATTATTAATTTAATAGAGTAATATAAAGCTCATATTATGACAATTATAATAAAGGAAAACTCTTCATATTTGGGTTATTCAAAAAGATTCCTCATGAATAATATTAATAAGGGTTCTTCAAAGTACACACTATGAAATAATACACACATTTACTATTATAATAGAACCCTTTTATTGAAGAACCCTTTTTATAGAAGTAATTTATATTTGATAATTATAGATTCAATAAATAAAATTCATTATTTTACAATAACATTAATACACTTAAGGGGACGCTATACCATTGATTTTTTCGAAAAAAAATTTAATTTCAAATTTTTTATTAATGTAAAATTTTAATACTTTACATATTATCTTTTATGTGGTGTTTAAATTATGATCATTACATTATTCATTTTGTTCATATTATATTATTTGTACCTGTATATTCATGTTGTTTATATTCATATATTATATTTGAAACTTGATTTACTCAGAATAATTATTTGTGACCAATCATGCTGACATAACTGGTATTAACTTTTGTACAAGTGAATATTTTTTCTTCATTTTTTCAATATATCTAGATAAAACCTGTAAGATTAAAGTTATTTTTCAAAATTAAAAAATATTTATTTAAAAAATTTTAATTAGCAATTTAGTTTGAAAATTAACATTTTTTATCAGATATTTCAATTATTTTTTTTAGAAACGTATAACATAAAGATGTGTAAACATCTATAAATTTCAACATATAATATAAAAATATGGAATATTATTAATAGATTAAAAAAAAAAAGTGAATATTTTTTGAGTTAATAGGTTTCTAAAAATAGAATTTTTTCGTATCTTTTACATGTAAACCAAACGATGGTATCGCGTCCCCTTAAATAATGATTTAAAATACACAACTTATACAATATATACTTACTTCATTGATATATTATTTAGTTAGTAATTGTATTGTTTTATTTTTAAATATGTGATTGCGATCATTATATTATATCTGAATATTGATATATAATTATTTATTTATTTAACTTCAAATTCTAAGTATAAAGGAATTAGTTTTATAATTTCTTTTAATAATATATATATATATTGATGTTAATAAATATCAAATTAACCTGTTCTAATCTGCGAATATTCAATATCATTTGTGGAATAGTCTTTACTTACTAAAAATAGAAAAATATTAATAGAAATATATTAAATTTTTTTTAAATTTATATATATATATATTAATATATATCTATTTCAAATTCAAATGAATATTTATACTATGATTTAAGTAGTTTAATTTTTTAATAGATAATAAAAATGATTAAATTATTATTAAAATACTATTTCTATATAAAATATATTGATACCTAATTATATATTGATATCTGATTATAATGAAATCGAAATATAATAAAAATTAAAATGGTAAAGTATTAAACAAGTTAGTATTTTAAATGATAAAAATAGATTTATCTAATTTTAGGGAAAAAATAATATAAGGGATATAATATTCATATGATTTAAATAAAACATATGACTTTGTAATTAAAAACTGTAAAATTTGTAATCGAGAAATTCAGAATTTAAAACATTAACGTTAGCAAATATGCCCTACTTTCGATACTTTCATTTATATTTTTCGACTATGTATTTGCTTATTGAAAATTATAAATCGATTAAATCATCTTTTGACGTAAACATATAACTAACCTCGCTGTTTCTTACATGCAGGAGTGTAACCGGATAGATGTTCAGGCGATGTATCTGATTAAATAATGTGAAGTGACTCTTACGCAGTTAAGATCATATTTGTGCGCATATAGATTATGAGATAATCTATGCTACTTTCCTTTGAGCAGAAATTCAATATGCTAAATTGTATTTACTTTCTGAACTCGATAAAGTAGTTTCATTCATTTATTCATTCATTAATATATTTAATATATTCATCAACGATTATAGACTATAACGTATATTATTGTATATACCTCGGCTACCTCTCTGTTCAGATGACGAATTCGTTACTTCGAATGATCCGATCTCATTTGCTATAATCAGGTAGATAGTGCTGAGATATACATATAATAACTTCGAATGGATTACGATGAATATAAAACAACCATTCTACGGGATATCGAGTTATGATGGTTTGAAAATAACATAAGCGATCGAATATTATATCCGATTATTATTAGAATTTCGATAATAATTTTTAGATGTAATTATATTTTTGTTAGAAATTTAAATAAGCATTAAAGTAGGTACAATACATTACATTACATACATTACATTACACATATTTATTGCACTTTATTTATTTTATTTTTGTTTACTTCTCATGACGCCCATAACCACCACGTGATTTTGTAGTCAATAAAATATATTAAATAAAAGAAAAATAAATATTCTAGTACTATT
This sequence comes from Osedax fenrisi, assembly GCA_964019155.1. Classification (NCBI taxonomy): domain Eukaryota; kingdom Metazoa; phylum Annelida; class Polychaeta; order Sabellida; family Siboglinidae; genus Osedax; species Osedax fenrisi. The sequence continues at coordinate 82,684,192 of OZ025243.1, forward strand.
TGTAAATACTATTGTTAATAAGTAAGACTTTGCATAGGACGAACTTGTGTCAGTCATCCGAGACTCTTTGTTGAAAATAATACATATTTCCGCTGATTCGTAATCTACAATTATACATGGTTAAGTGGTTACAAATCATCGTTTATATAATAATCAATATATTTAAAGTAGAAACAGAATAATTCGATACACTCATCTACCGAACAATGTGTTTTCTATTTTCGATAATCATATTTCATTGATTTTTACATTTATTGCAAATATTTATTCCTATTTTCGATAATTTTTCATTTATTTTTACATTTTTGCGATATAATTTTTTTCTATTTTCGATTATTTTTGGTTTATTTTAAATAATCGTATACATTCTTAATTTTTATATATTTCAAATTTATTAAGCATATGTTATTGCTAGTAAATATTCATACTTTATATATTTATTTAAATAAAATATCAATCAATTATGAATATATATATTTCTAGTAAATCAATTTATATGTGATCATTCGAGAACCATATAATGGACAAACATCATATAACTTGTTATCGTCTGCTTATTTCATTACTCAGTGGCTGCGTTACACATATGGAATGTTATTGCTATCTTGTACTTATTAACGTAATCAAGGTACTGTACAGTGTACAGTATACAGTACAATGTACAGTGTACACTGCCATCCGTATCTATCAATAAGGTGACCAATACCTTCCCTTAATTATTCGTTTATATATCATATTTCATATATATATAATATACATATATATATATATTTTTTTGATAAACCATTATGAAATCTAGGTTCTTCTATTTCATAAGTTGGCCAAATTTCTTTAAAAGCTCGTACTCTATTTTTACAATATCTTTGTATAGAATCATTAGAACAAGAATTAATAGGCCAATATGTTCTCCAGTGTGTATTGTTTTTCTATAAATTGTTGTCATTTGTAATTATTAATCATGATAATATTATAATATATATATATATAAAATGATCAATATTGATTTTAATATAATGTAGATTTTTATTATATATTTGATGATATTATTGATAAGAATATAGATATATAAGTTTACTTTATAATTAATACAAATTATAAAATAAAATATTTAATAAAAAATAATCGTCAATTTTACGTTAATGATGTGTACATAATATTGTTAAATAACAATATTGTTATTTAGGTGGAGTCCTTTCATCAAGGAACTTAGATGAAATTTTCACTTATAACAATATGGCTCAAATATCCCTTCGAAGCCGTTCTCATGTAAAGGAATCCATGGTTTTAATGAGAGTCGATTATTTATGTATACACAATTATATAAGATATATTCAATAATGAGTTGATATAATATAGAGTTGAAGTTAATATAAAACAAATAACCCGCATGAAAACTAACTGTCGGTTTTATTAGCCAGCTAGAAGGTACAATATCAGATGCTTTTAAATCCAGAAAGTTGATTATTGCAAACTTCTTCATGTCGATACTATGCAAATATAATTAATTAGATTTTAATTGATCATATATATTCATTAATAATATTAAATCTACATAATGTAATTTCTTTATTCAATCTATATAAGAATGCGACATTAAATAAGGTTAATTCTAAATCAGGTGTTATAAATGCACAAAAGTTTCAATCTAAATAATATTTTAAGACATATTTTAATGGTACGGGCGGGGCTCGAGCTCGCGTCCTACTGTTTGTTTGTCTGACGCTTTAGCCAAGTGAGACACTCGGGTAGATTTATATATATATATATATATATATATATATATTAATTATAATTATGTAATAATTACAGTAATATCACGCATAAGACCAAGGATAGAACATCTACTATCATGTGCACATAGTTGGAAAAACATTTACTTTACGCTTGCAACAATTATCTTATCATGGTCCAGGAATATATATTTAAATTTGATGTAAAAATCAATGTAAAACTCGTTTTTAAGTCAATGATTTAAATATGATTATATTAAAATCGGAATATAATGCAATACACATTATAATCTTTAGAATGTCTACATAAATAATCCAGAAAATAGTGGTCAATTTAAATTGAATTTATAAAAAATTCATAGTTTTAGTAAAATATTTATATATAAATAAAAATGTAACATGAATACATATTTATAATACTAATAAATACATATCTATATTTAAAATCATTAGATATAATTATATAATTACAAATATATCATTGACAAATATTTAGTACAGATTTTAAAAAGTTACCATTCCCGGCATACATATTTGTCTTACTGAGACTAACTCCCTCCTTTAAACGCCCTCCTACTCAATAATTTCCCTCCCACGGACGGCCGATTGCTCAGGCACTTGCAGTCCATAAACCAAAAAAAAGTAAAAGTAAAGTAAGACCATTTCAATGATTTTGCGAAGAAAAGATATGTCACTCTAATTAATTTGTGAATTTAACGAACAATTTTACAAACAAAATATTCTAATCATATTTTTATATTATATTGGTTTACATGTAAATTTGCAAATATTTCACTATTATTATAATAATTATAACTTATAATTTATAAGCGATGTACATTTTTGAATAAAATAACAATTGAATATATAGTGATTTTTTAAGAATATTCTTATATATATTCTGTTATATATATAACATTATTTTATAATAATAACTATTTTTCTTAAAATATACAATCATTCGACAAACACGATACATAAATAGGTCAATTTTAAATGTAAAAGTATACACCTTTTGTAACATCATGTTAAACATGATTCATGATTCATGTTAAACACATGATTAACAATACTTTGCCAAATCGCTTTGAAATTATTAAAAGTTTTAAGTTGAAACTATAGTATTGATAACTATAGTTTCAAATTAGTCGGCATAACAATTTAGTTCACGTAAATAGATACAAGGAATCAGGGTAAAACTAACGCTAGTAAAAAAGTAAACAACGCGAAATTATACACAGAAATAAATATATATCCAATAAATTATTTATGTCTTTTCTATAATTATTATAGATTATAATTAGCTCATAAAATGTACATATTATAATATGTACATTTTATGACCTACTTCAAATTCTAATTTTATGATAAATTTAAATTAAATTAATGCAGTCTTTTTAACAAGTTGTTGGTGATATAAAATGAAGCAGGGTTAAAACTAACGCGCGATAGTTAAAAATTAAACATCGCTGGGCAGGAGTCGTGTATACACCGAAATGAATATATATATATATATATATATATTTAATAAAGGACTTATGTCCTTTATATAATATTTACATCCTGTAGGATGTACATTTGATGAACAAATTCAAATTATAATTGTATGATCAACTTAAATTCAATTCAATGATTCATCTCCCGCCTTAAACGTTTGTTTTTTAAATTGTTGCGCATTAATTTTTACCCGTCAACATATAAAGTTTATTTTAAAAGAGTTTTATAAATATTTAATATTAATATTATATTTAATATAATATTAATCATTAATTTAATGTATTATTATAATAATTATAAAATATGAATTCATTAACTTATTTTCAAGTAGAATAATTCTATATCACTGTAATATTACTTAGTATACATGAGTAAAATATGAATAGATAAATCTTATTAAATAATTTATTTCACTGAAATTAAAAACATTTTAAAATAATTTATAATTTAATAATAATTTAAAATAATTATAATCCTATAACAAAGACTTTTCTTCGGAAAATCTTTGATAATAACAATCATTTATAATTATTTATAATATTATCATATTTTCGATTTCCAACATTAAAAAAATATATTTATTATTTAATGTATATTATTAATTTAATATTAGACGTATTTAATAGTTAAATGAGTTTATAATGTAGTAATCATCAAATTAAATATATGAGCGATAATACATTTAATTGATAACAAGTTTAAAATCTAAATATATAAATAACGCTTAAATATGACACCAAACATCTTACTACTATCAAAGTATATATTCTCAATTCTAAGCCGCTATAACTCAAAATATTACTAACATATACTGGCGATCTGTATAAAGAATATTAAATAAAATAATGTTTTGAATATCCCTTTTATTTAGTTATTAAATCCCTTTTATTACTTCTTGAAATTAGCCTATATAATAATATTATTATCCTTTAATAAGGATTATTACTTTTAACTGTTCTGTTGCATTGATATATTATATACATAATATATATATATATATATATATATATATCATACACCACACACTGGGGCCCACACACAGTGTGACACTGTTCTTCCTATGGTGTAGATATTACATTCGTGATTTTTACTTCAAACAACTCTCATTTATATATATTTTGAAACATGTTCAGATTGTTTTTTCAGTATATGATATGAATAAAATTCAAAGTTAAATAGGATTTTGAATTTTAATTACCTGTTACTACTATACATATTAATTAATATTACATTAAATCTATAGTGTATAAAAGTATAAGTATTACATTTTAACATATTTCAGATTGTTGGTGGATATTATAATTTAATAAAAATATTTTAATAAATTTATCATACTATTTTATTGATATTTATAATCTAAATCCGTTGGTAAAGATAGAATTCACTTTAATCTATTTCGAACATTGCCTACTGTTTTAATATTTGACATATATAATATGACTAAAATCCAATCAAAATCACTGATGCCATTTAGTTAATTTATTGATAAAGTGTCATTCATCTGTCTATATTTTACATGCATTACGTGCGTCAATTGCTTATCCACTTTCTTTATATCGATGGTACAGGCGTGTGTAACACTAAGCCAGCATAGTCCCGTGTGTAACGAGAATAACACGTATACTTGTATACATACACGGGTTTGTGTTAGACTAATACATCAACATGTATATATAAATGTACGTATAAGACAGCATACGAGACTGTTTAAACGAACTACAAAACTGGCTAACTAATAATAACCTACTACTAAAGTCTAAGCCAGCATAGTCGCGTGTGTAATGAGAAGTGTTATATTGTTTTCGTTCTACACGGCATTCGGCAACGTGTGTCGAACGTACGCATTTCGTGCCTAGCATACCTTGCCTTATATGGCATACGACCGACGGCCTACGTGCCATAGAAATGTCACACCATATACGGTGAGCGCGCCTCGTGTATATAAAAGCGTGTGGCACAAAGCATCGGACATCTACTAATAAATATACCTAAGCCTCGACGCCGTGTTTATTACACACAACTTTATACCTAGGATATAACGCGTATACTTGTTACATACACGCGTTGTGTTACACTAATACATCAACATGTATATATAAATGTACGTATAAGGCTAAGATATCATACATGTGTGTGTATATGTGACTATCACTACACGTATATATACTTACATCATGCGTATGTGTATAAGACTAAGACACATACAGAATAATTATTCTTAATATTATAAGTATATTATTTATAGATATCCACTAAATTAAACATTCTAATAGAGAAAGTAGTATATCTTTAGAAATATATAAATAAATAAAATATTACATATAATAATATAATATTAAGAAATCCATTTGAACAATAATTTGTATTAACAAAATAATTTATTAAAAAAAACTCAAAAGTGGATATTTAATATTTCGTATATAGAAAAATATTTCCAGTCAATAGAATACATAAACATTCATAAACAATAATTATTCATTCATCAATCAGGGCACAATAGCATTACATTATTATCGGTCATATTGGTTTGCACATTGATAGGTTGTATAGAGAGAAAAAGATGAAATATAGAGAGAGATAAAGTGGATAGAGATAGGTAGATACTCTTCCCCATGTTGGTATGCACTGAATGTAATACATGATGACCTACAAGAGTTACAATGAGAACACAATAGCGTTATTCTTCGCGAGGAAGTGAATACGGGGGCGGGGGGGGGGGGCGGGTAGGGTGATACGCAATGGTACGCCTCTATTCCCTGAGGAAGAGCGAGGTGAAGGCGGTGTGATGATACAATGGTGGCCTATCCCCACACACCTACACACTGGCCTCACTCGTCTATTCCCTGAGGAACAGCGAGGTGAAGGCGGTGTGCAGATGACCGATGATGTCCGTAGTCGTGGTTGACCGACCGCACTGCTCGTAAGCGCGCACAGCCGCGTTCCTGGTCACGCGGCTAGCGGCGTAACTTGATAACAGCTGCCAATCGGATGCTTCGGCTCTGTGGGGGGCGAGGCGGGGGTTACTAGTGGGGGTTACTAGTGGGGGGCGGGGGTTACTAGTGGGAGGCGGGGTTACTAGTGGGGGCGGGGGTTACTAGGGGGGGGCGGGGTTACTAGTGGGGGGCGGGGATTATTAGTGGGGGGCGGGGGTTACTAGGGGGGGCGGGGGTTATTAGTGGGGGGCGGGGGTTACTAGTGGGGGGCGGGGGTTACTAGTGGGAGGCGGGGTTACTAGTGGGGGCGGGGGTTACTAGGGGGGGGGCGGGGATTATTAGTGGGGGGCGGGGGTTACTAGGGGGGGGCGGGGGTTATTAGTGGGGGGCGGGGGTTATTAGTGGGGGGCAGGGGTTACTAGGGGGGGGCGGGGGTTACTAGGGGGGGGGGCGGGGGTTATTAGTGGGGGGCGGGGGTTACTAGTGGGGGCGGGGTTACTAGTGGGGGGCGGGCGGGGGTTACTAGTAGGGGGCGTGGCGGGGGTTACTAGTGGGGGGCGGGGCGGGGTTACTAGTGGGGGCGGGCGGGGGTTACTAGTCTGGTGAGCGAGAGAGGGAGGGTATGCATCTAGTGACAATATATATTCATGTAATAAATATATATATATGTTCTTATTAAATTTTGAATATAAACTGAATGATATTTATAAATTACTTCTTAGTCATTATAATAAATGTTTTCTTTTTTTGTAAAATTCTTGTTTACGTAAAAATGATTAAAATGTATTATTATGATTATTATGTAAATAAATATATGAGCTAGACATATTAAAATTATTGCTAGAACGTATTGTAAATTAATAAAATGTAATCGTATAATATTTTATTAAAAATAGAAGACAAAATTCTTTTTATAATATAATATTTTGTATTAAAATATTTGTAAACATAAAATATTTTGTATAAAGTGTATTATATATTATTTAAGAATACATTTATATTTGTATTTTTCTTTTGAAGTTACTTAATACATACAAATAGCACTAATTGAATACTACTAAATTTAGTCATAAAAATCTAAATTCAAACAGATATTAAACACATACTTATTAGTAATAAAACAATGACAATAACTCTCTAAAAAAACTAATTTAGGTTCCTAGTTAGTCGTTAATTTATAACATATGTGTATAAATATACTATTAAATATTAATAAATATATAGATCTATATTATTGATCAATAAATCTATGTTTATATAATATCTATATTATTTTTATAATATTGTAAGATAAATATGAAAAACAAAATAAAATAAGACAATAGTTATACTGTAATATTGTTACTAATTGTAATAAATTATTTAGATTGTAATATATATTATAATTATATATATTAAATTAATATAAGTATTGGTATCTAATAATTAACTGGAAATTACAAGAATTATATGAACAATTTAATATTAATACACATATAAAGATAATTTCTACGATATCATTTAGATTAAATAATCAAAATATTTGTTATAAAATAACAAAAACTATAATACTTTTGTCAAGGATAATAACAATAATAATTATTATTAGAATTTGTATTTATTTTCTGTTATTTTTCTAGTTTATAATAGTAATAGTTATAATGTAATAGTAATGTGTGCTCCTAAAGGGCTTCACAATAAGCTATAGCATATAGCCTGTTGTCGTATGAGAATGTGTGATTACCTTAAAGCCCACGAGGAGAGAATGCCCAGCACTCCAGCCAGCACGTCGCCCTGCCCTCCGCATCTTCTTAGGCTTCCTTCACATTCACAGATGTAAACTATTCAAGTGAAAGCGATGATGTTTTAGTGTCCAGTGTTATTGTATATTATTATATTTCATCGCTTTATTAATCTAACATTTCTATTTTATTCTACGAATATATTATTTATTCTATATATGTGTAATTATTTTTGCTAAAACAGAAATGATAACTATCTTGGTTATATTTGTGTCTAAATAAATCATCTATCTATATATCTATCTATCTCAAATTAAATATGAACATAAATTACTGAAAACATGTAGTAATATAATTATACAATGATGATAATTTGAAATTCAGAAAAGTTGGTCGGTAAATTAGATTATCTTTTAATTTTTAATAATTAAGATATCTTTAACCTAATAAAGTTTAACTAATTACCTCTAATCTAAAGTATCATAGTCGTACGTATTCAATTTAAATAATCTGATATAAATAGTTTAATTACTGAATTACAAGATGATTTGCCTATTGTTAGTTAATCTCCCTCTCCTCACCGTAATATAACTATAGAAATTAATCTTCATTAATATTATGCGAACTTTACTACTTGAGAAAATCTCTATCGGTAATTATCACGCATAGATTAGGGTGCTAAGTACCTCATTACACCCACACTAAGTACCCCATTACAGCCCCGCTAAGTACCCAATTACATCCCCGCTAAGTACCCCATTACAGCCCCGCTTAGAACCCCATTAGCGCCCCGCTAAGTACCCCATTACACCCACACTATGTACCCCATTAGCGCCCCGCTAAGTACCCCATTACATCCCAGCTAAGTACCCTATTACAGGCCCGCTAAGTACTCCATTACAGCCCAGCTAAGTACCCCATTACAGCCCCACTAAGTACCCCATTACAGCCCCGCTAAGTACTCCATTACATCCCCGCTAAGTACTTCATTACAGCCCATCTAAGTACCCCATTACAGCCCCGCTAAGTACTCCATTACAGCCCCACTAAGTACCTCATTACAGCCCCGCTAGACCTACTATTTTAGTAAGCTTATGCAAACTTTTACTCGACAAGATCTCTATATGTACGTTACAAGCGTAGATTAAGGTTCTAAGAACCTGATTACACCATGCTAAGACCTCATTACACCCATGATAAGAACCAAGTTCACCCTCACCCCACATCACCCCCTAACTTCCATTCTTACTAACAGCGATGTCATTGAAGCCCTTACTTAGCCCCACTACCCCCCACTAACCTCCATTCTTACTGACAGCGATGTCATTGAAACCCTTACTGAGCCCCACTACATCCCCCTAAGCCCCACTACCCCCGCTAAACCCCACTAACCTCCATTCTTACTGACTGCGATGTAATTAAAACCCTTACTAAGCCCCACTACCCCCCTATGCCCCACTACCCCCCCTAAGCCCCACTACCCCCCGCTAAGCCCCACTACCCCCTACTGAGCCCCACTACCCCACTACCCCCCCAAAACCCCACTAACCTCCATTCTTACTGACTGCGATGTCATTGAAACCCTTACTGAGCCCCACTACCCCCCTAAGCCCCACTACCCCCCGATAAGCCCCACTACCCCTACTGAGCCCCAATACCCCCCCAAAACCCCACTAACCTCCATTCTTACTGACTGCGATATCATTGAAACCCTTACTGAGAACAGTGACGTCATACTTCTCCGCAAGTTGTTTACACTCGCTCATAGTCACGTTGTAGTCACTGGGTTCCTGAGGGGGGTGGGGGGTGAGGGGGGTGTGAGTGACGTTATAGTCACTAGGTTCCTGAGGGTGAGGGGGGGGGGTGAGGGGGGTGTGAGTGACGTTATAGTCACTGGGTTCCTGAGGGTGAGGGGGGGGGGTGAGGGGGGTGTGAGTGAGATGTGGACCATAGTCACGTTGTAGTCACTGGGTTCCTGAGGGGGAGGGGGTGAGTGAGATGTGGACCATAGTCACGTTGTAGTCACTGGGTTCCTGAGGGTGGAGGGTGAGGGGGGGTGAGTGAGATGTGGACCATAGTAACGTTGTAGTCACTGGGTTCCTGAGGGTGAGGGGGGGGGGTGAGTGAGATGTGGACCATAGTAACGTTGTAGTCACTGAGTTCCTGAGGGGGGTGGGGGGGGTGAGTGAGATGTGGACCATAGTACGGTATAAAGGCGAAGATAAGGGGGTTATTGATATCGGTGAGCGATATCAAAACAGCTTATGGGATGTTCTGTAGTTATCTAGATATACAGTACAACCTGAATATACACTATACACTGAATATATTGTGTATATTATAGATATAGAGATCTGCACTACACTATTAGTTTAGTATAATCGACTACTACCCGACTACTAATGCGTAGTAAATTCATTTTCATTGTAAATTAAAGTAACTCATTTAATAAGTAATTCTTAGTTTGTGAATACGAGTTAATCTCTATTCATCACTAGCTACATTTGTATTCGTTCATTATATCACCGAGTTCACATGTGAATTGGGTGTATCATCTGTATAGCTAAACCCAAACCCAACCCAAAACCCAACTAACTCCGTTAGTATAACGATATAAAAACACGACTACCCCGCCCACCCTCCCCCACTCCCACCCGCCCTTAAAGGATTTTTGGGCCGAGCTGCATTTCGCCATTCATCGAATTATGATTAATATATTACGTTATTTATTTATATCCTATATCGTAATCGTAATTGTAGCGTATTTTATTAAAACACGACTTGTTCTACCTTTACCTTTACCTTCTACCTTTACCTTACAAATATACATTATATCTAACAAAGTGTGTATGTCCGGTGCTATGTTAGAATATAATGCATGACAGAGAATTCTGTATTGCACATCAGTAAGGGTCCAGAAGTAGTACAATAAACTAATAGATTAGCACTAGAGCGTCACTATAGAGCTATATCTATAATGGGTACATCTATATACATATATAATGTGTATATTCATATATTTAAACATGCACTATATAATATTATAAAAGATACACTAACACTTATAATATATTAGACACATATATATATATATATATATATATATATATATATATATATATATATATATATATATATAATAGAATTTTTACTGTTAGATGTCGAAAAACTAAATAAACTTTAAGCTAGAACTTCTAAAGAATGATAATAAGTGGAATGTGATATAACCTTGAACTCTGCGAGTCTGTTGAACTCTGCAGCGTTGGGCGTCAGTATCATGTTCTTTGTGTTTATCGCCTTAACAATGCAACAGGCTCCCTATTGTTATGAAGAAAGCATTGTTATCAGGCTTCTCTCATTGGTTATACACTGGTTACATGCTCATGTATTATATTGTACAGTAGTTATGTGCTTTATGATTATTGTAATAACGGATTTTGCATAATTATTTACAAAGATTAAACAAATATATAATACAAATATGTAATATATGTTTAGTTCTAAAGGGTTTCAAATTAAGATATTTATTGTTGTCGTCCAAACTAATCCGAATATAATATGTTGATATACATATCATACTAACGGCATCGAGTATAATGGGAATATTGTCAGGTATGTGCTCCACTATGTCCTGTTCAATATGTATTATCGTTATTCACGAGTATGAGGAGTTTCGCGAGAGTTTACACCGATAATAAGAGGGAACGCAGCGTCCAGATATTTAATGATATCTACGTAAGCCCAGCATATATAACATAAATACATACACGTATACAAAATATTATAATTCTAATTATTAATCGGTTGTAACATCAATTTTGTTATAATTATATGTATATATTTGTATTAAGTGGCCACTAGTAATAGACCTAAGCAAAAGTAGGGATAATTAAATATTTCTGAAATATCAAACTTTTAATTTCACATTTAACATAGATACAATAGCAAACTTGTGATCGATGCCGAGTGACTAAGATGGATGCGCAGTTAGCCCCTAAATACATGCACACACACATAAACACATTCACACACACCTACACAAACAAACCTACACACACACATGCACATGCACACACACACATGCACATACACATACCTACACACACACCTACACACCTACACACATACACACACACACCTACATACCTATACACACACCTACACAAACAAACCTACACACACACACACCTACACACACATACATGAACAAACACACATACACACACCTACACACCTACACACATACCTACACACACACATACACACACACACAAACCAGAACGTAGGTGTTATCTGGGTTAAGACCCGGACCTATGATGACTGCGTGCATCTTGGGCAGCCATACCCTGATCATCTCATCCACCCCGCAGTCTGTGTCCCTGTACGATGCGTGGAGAGGGGGGGTCAATGTGTCGGCGATGCACGATGTGTGGTAGGGGAGGTTCAGCGATGCACGATGCGTGGTTAGGGGGGGTCAATGTGTCGGCGATGCACGATGCGTGGTGGGGGGGTCAGCGTGTCGGTGATGCATGGGTAGGGGGGTCAGCATGTCAGCGATGCATGGGTAGGGGGGGGTCAGCGTGTCGGTGATGCATGATGCGTGGTTAGGGGGGGTCAATGTGACGACGATGCGTGGAGGGAGGGGTCAATGTGTCGGCGATGCACGATCGATATCGTAATAAATGTATAAATAAAATATAAAACGATCGCGTTCAAACAAACTACATAGATACTTACTCGAACTGCACTTCGATATGCTTCACAGCGCGTGCGCAAACAATTTATTTTTATAACTATGAATGTATTTTATTTATTTTTATCGCGGACGACACCATAACTTTATATCATTTCCGAACAATACGTTTTTAATTTGATTTGTTGACTAAATAAATTATACTACTACTACTACTACTACTACTACTACTACTACTACTACAACTACTACTAGATGTTCGAATTGGAAAGGCTCTCGTTTAGACGAGGCCGAAATTCTCAGTTTAACAATTTAAACTGGGCTTAGATTTAATGTAGGCCGCCTATACGTTAACTTCGTAGTACTATCATCATGTATAATATAATGTATTCGCATACATGAGCGTTACATTCGCACTACCAATGTTCTTATATTTATATTTAAAAATAGACGTCGCGCATACCTTGAATACGCTAGAAACACGTGACACGTGATATATATGTCTATAAACCAGCATACAAACGTGGGCATGTACGCAGTACACATACGCGCGCGTGTACGACTAATGTGGGGGTTCTACAGAAAGTATAAGTAGATTTAGAGGTGGGCGCCGAGTATTACTATTATATCACTAATTACAACTTCTTTATATATAACCAGTAATTCAATAAACTGTTGATATATCTATCTATCTATCTATCTATATCACTAATTATTACTCGGTAATTTAAGGAGAGGAATCGCGTAAGTGAACATTAACATAACCACTGCCTAAGACATCAACCCGTCTACATACATTACACATGTGAGGTTCACTAAGCCCCTAAGGACTAAGCCAGCATAGTCGCGTGTTTAACGAGAATAACGCACGTATACTTGTATACATACACGGGTTTGTGTTAGACTAATACATCAACATATATATATATAAATGCACGTATAAGGCTAAGATATCATACATGCGTGTGTGTGTGTATATGACTATGACATATACGTATATTCTTAAAATTCTTATATATTTGTGTGTGGAATCCTTTCTCGAAAGCATATTGCTATTAAAGGGTTCCTTTTTCACTCATTATATAACTATATTATATTGTATACATATGTGTATATGTGTATAGCCATGTGTATTAATTATTAATTTATATTATACAAGTAAAATAAGTATTATTCATTCATTGATTCATATGTATACAAACAGTATAGGATGAACGATAAGCTCAGGACTGTAGCACTTGATCACTGTACCCGCTGACTTCTCACAGAATACGTGGCACAGATCTGCCCCCTATGAACGAGTGTGTGTATGTGTGTGTGTGTGTGTATATGTGTGTGTGTGTGTGTGTATGTGTGTGTGTACTGTTGGATATTGATAATAGATTTATGTGCCGTATACAGTGTATATCTTATGGTTAATTATTAATACGCTGAGTGCATGGATGTACAGGTTTATGTGTTATACACTGCGCACATTAAGGTACGTTGAACACGAGTTCAACACTGTATGAGTTAAGCGGCATGCACGCAGGGTTTTCTAAGGAAAGATATAACACCCACGCAAAATTGTGTAATTCTATTTTGTATACGAAAATCAACAGCGCCACCTATAGAAGGTTACTTTTATGAACTATGCGTTGTTTATAATGTAAATTCGTATCAAACTATACACTTTTAAAATGAAAAATAATATGCTTAACATTATTATTTCTATTATGAAAACTAAGTGTTCATTACTAATATATAACAAAGCAATAGGATATGTTGGTTTTAAATGCTATACATATCTATGTGGCGAGTAAAAGCTCATTTATATTGCATGTAATTTAATAGAGCAATGAAAACATTGTAGTATGCAAATCTAAATCGATTTCGATACCGCTGCTAGCAATGGGATGTATGAATACTAATCATATTGCGTAGATAGGAAGTGTTATAAATTTGTTTCGCAAAATCTTTGCTATGCATTACAGTGCAGATTAATATATTATACACAGTATATCTTATTGTGTACACATAACTATCTGGGGAAGACAATATTGTTCTGATATTTTAACATTATTTATATACATATTGAAAGTATACGTAGCTTATCACTATATATCCTAGTAACTTAGTACTAACCATTTTGAGGGCAGAAATCGCCGCAAAATAAGGAGCTCCGGTATACCTGTATTAAAGTCGGATATGTACACGTGTGTTAACAATAAGTAATAGGATAATTTAATATTTCTATGCGTAATATAATGAAGACATGGTAGACGATCATCAATTTTTATATCAAATAATAGTATTTATTAATTGTATATTAGTTGTTAATATTAGTCTTATTACTAAATTATTAATAAGTTGATTATTAGTATTATATTATCTTATTTGTAAGTATAATAATAATACTACTATATTTATAATTATTGTTGTTATTATTAATATAGTCGATTAGTTGATAAACTTGTATTATATAATACAAATTTTGGAAAAATTTAATAAAATACAAATATGTAATATTATCTTACAAATAAAATATAGAAAAAGACAATTAATGTAATTTATCGATGCATTAATTATGTATTAAATATAATTAAAATAAACCAAAATTTAAATATTATATAATCAATATATTATTCAAATTATAATAATTATCGTTACATTATTAATACAAATATTTCTATTATATCCGAATGATTATATAAGTTAGTGTAAGTGAATGTATAGAAATCATCATAATTATTATTATCGACCTGTAGTGGCATCGGATTAACGGAAGCATAGGGTCCAATAACACTTGCCCCCTAAATAATCACGCAGGGGTAATAGTATCATTCCCCCTTCATGATTATATATAATATTTCAATCTTATCTTTCCCTCCCCCCCCCCCTATGAATAATTATATCGTAATGCTCCAATGTCATTTCCCCTTCATGATTACCTTAACTCCCCCTCCCATTGTAGCGCACTGTCCCTACTAACTGACTACATCCACCGATGATGGCGATACGGCCGGCTTGACCTTTGTGCATGTTCGAGTTCAAGGTCGGGATACACTTGCTCATGGTGGCCAACAGATGTGGACCGTCCTTGGTGCAGGTTCTCACCACGCTGGCGGACATGCTCGTTCGTACTCTGGCTGTAGATAGGCGGGGGGAGGGGGTGTAGTTAGGCGGGGGGGGAGAGAGGTGTAGTTAGGCGTGGGGGGAGAGAGATGTAGTTAGGTGCGGGGAGATAGAGGGAGGTGTATTTAGGCGGGGGGAGAGGGAGGTGTAGATAGGAGGGGGGAGATAGAGGGAGGTGTATTTAGGCGGGGGGAGAGAGAGGGAGGTGTAGATAGTGATGAGGTAATGTTGACATTTATTTTGATTCGAATAAATATTATTATTATTATTATAACTGGATATAACAACAGAAAATATACTATATAATGTTTAAGCCCTTTAGGAGAACAAATCATATTATTATTATAAACTAGGAAATGAAACGAAAACAAACAAAATATTCTTATAAATACTATTATTATATCTCAATTCGATACTTATATCTGGGAAATGTTGAGATATCAGCAAGGCAATTACCCTTATATAATTGAAATACGAATAAGTTTTGAATCTAATTTGTAACGTTAATGGATAGATTTTAAAACGATTTACGAAAATAAATGTATGCCTATGTGTAAAATAAATATAAAATGTGCTCAATTTCCTCTTTAGTAAGATTTTATGCATACATCATCACACAAACGGGCACGTTTAATTGACCTAATTAGAGATTCCATATCGAATCTATTATTATATTCTTATCGTAAAAGGTTTCGAATCAATAAATCTCATCACTTTCACCGATCCTCCTCATTGTTATTCTATAAACTGAGTTCATTCATATCACTGTGTATTATTCATCTGAGTTGATATGAACCAGCTCCTCAGTATAAAGTAGATATTCTCTCAGAAAGTAGTGGTAGACTTAACTGAATCAATAGTGTGTAACATATTGTCCGTATAATCTGCTATATAACTCTACTATCCTTGATATAACTACCTGTCACTATGGGTGCAGGAACGAGGGGAGTTGCGGGTGTCCGGACCCGCCCCCATTTAGAAATAAATGGGGTCCTGATATCTGTTGACCCCCCGTTATTGCACCCATAGGCTGTCGTATCGCCTTGTACTTAGTAAATGAGATATTCCTATGCACTCGTACACGTTCTTCATAAGCTAATAATAAAATCTCCTACAAAATAAAACGTATTCTCCTATACTTAACTTATATTCTGTTATGCTTATTTATAAGATATTCATACTATGTAGAGTGTTATCTAGCTAATTACGGTATGAATGCTGGAATCATCGCTAATGACTCATTCTTATAATGATGTTATTAATGATTTATTAGACGCATTAATGCGTATTATTGTTCGTCCGACATCTATACTATATGATCGTACCTAGCGTACCATTGTAAATTTAGCTGCCGGCATGGCGATGCCAATCTCTATTCTACAAAATAATATAAATGTTGAATAACATTCGTTATACTTCATAGTAGAAATATATCTACTAAATATAAATATACTCATCAAATGCATAGTTTTACGTACTTCTTTACACAATAGAGAACGTTTAACGTTATTTTTGTGTCTAAATAAACATTCATTCATTTATTCATATACGTAAAACTATGCATTCGATGATTATATTTATATTTGTATTACATTACTAAGTTAGAGACGCATATTTAATACATATATAGTTAGCGTATGCGGGGTGTAATAATTAATGAGATTAATCGAAATATTTATTTAAACAATAAAATGCGATTGTAATATGTGGTATTTACTAAATACTATTTAGTGGCCAATAAATCATAACATGGCTGTTTAATGTTAAACATAATGCGAATCAGTGCATGATGTGTATATATAATCGAACTCTATATTTAGTCAAATATTATTAATTAAAATCTATTTTTACAATCTGTTATGAAATATTGTTTACATACGGATAATATCCACGGGTTAGCATATCTAAAGAACGCATGATATACAACATCATTATAATATAATGTATATATATGAATATTTATGCACATTTATATATGAATAAAATTGTCAATTAGTAGATATAGAATACCAGTCGTTTCATAACACAGACGAATACAAATGTGACTTATATATAGGTAAACTATATGAATTTTGTGTTAGTACTAATTCACTTTTTTGTTAGTACGAAATAACTTGGTATGAATGTAATTCATCGAATTGCCATGGTACGAAATGACTGGTATCCGTAGATATAAATAGATTATTATGTACGATACATAAAATGTAATACTCTCATTTAAGAAATGGTTACAATATCACTGAGGTTTTATATGAAATACGAATGTATTTATATATGTATTTTCGAAAAATGTATTTACATCGTTTAACTTCATTCGTCGATATCGTAATGATTATTATAATATATGAACGGAGGAATATCACTCAGTACGTTCACAATAACTAACCTCTCCTACTGGTACTCTTACGGCGCTGCATGGCTATACGGTATCGGACTAACGGCTGCTACTTAGAATGGGCTACTTATTAAGCGAAGTGACTTTACTAGCCGACGATAGCTTACTTAATGACGGAATCACCGTCGTCCGAGTTGTTTTTATTGTTTAATTATAGAACAATAAACTATAGCGTCTATATATATAACTACTATAACGATGTTATGAATAACTTGCGTTCTATTTATAGATTAATTACTCTACGACCCCCGCGCACTAGCGATTATTAACGATGGTGTACAGAACTCCATTGTGTTTAGTATTATTCATTGAAACCACTGCACACAAGGTGCTGTCTTCACTGTCTACAGGTATATTAACGTTGAGAGTGATTAGACACTTGTACATTCTCGAAGGCGATAAATAAATATAAATATTATATACTGCAATCATATATACATTCACCTCTATATATATATATATATATATATATATATATATATTTATATATTTAATAATTTATAACACTTGAATTATATATAAAATATGCTATTAAAAAATAAATATTTAAATAACATAATATCGTGTAAGTTCTTGATAATTTATTTCATAAACATGCATAATAAAATACATAACCGTAAGCTAAATATATACTTTTGCAAGTTAACTAAATGTTAATATTAAGTAAACAATTAAATATAAGTAAATTACAACAATATAATCTGATTTTAAATCTAAAATATTCACATTTTAGGAATTCATGAAATAATGTTAGTGTAATATTGATTTTTAAATGTTTTGTTTTATTTAATAATTATTATAGTGAATATTGAATTGTTTATATTATGTATATATGTATGATGATAATAAATAAAGTTTAAAAAAAGTTTATTAGCACTTATCATAGGGGGATGCACGAGTTGGTAACTTTTCAAAATGTTATCATCAATTGAGGATGCATCGAGCGCGCATAGCATTATATGTTATATATATATTATATTATATATATATATATATATGTATGTATATATATATACTATATATAAATTATATAATTTAATATAATATATATATAATATAATATAAATATAAATAAAATATATAATATATTTTATATAAGCTTTATCAATATCGGTAGGCATTGATGAATGAATATAAACATATAATCTATTGTTAACTGTATTATACAGTTAAAATGACATATTGTATATAGTGTATACACTATGGGCATTCGCCGTCCGCCTCAATTGCTGGTAACATTTTGAAAACCGTTCCCAACTCGTGCAGTAACCCTTATCATATTGTGATAAATCCTCGTAGGTGCATATAACAATATAGGGTGAACCACAATATAGAACAAGAACAAACAAAATAAATAAATAAAATAAATAAGGTAAATAAATTTTACAAAATGATAAAATAATATAATTTACAAATATAGTAATGTTGTGTATATATATAAATATATATACAGTCAAAGCTCGATAACTCAACATTGACGGGACGGAGTTTTCATGTTGAGTTAGCGAGTATGTTGAGTTATCGGATGTATAAATTTATTTTTATTTATAATGGTATATTTGTTACGCTACTAATAGCATGGTATAGTATATTACTCCTAATGATGGTTTATGATTATTTTTAAGTTTATAGATTGTATATTGTTCTAAAATAATAATTATAATAAATAAAAAGTCATAGGAATAGCAAGGATTTCTTGGGAATAGTACTATATTCATTTTTTATTAAAGTAATTATTCATTTTTGATTGTATTAAATTTTTATCAACATAATTGTTAAACGTATTTATAATATGAGTAATGGGATCAAATGAACTTTACGATCAACGGACAAATTCGACGGACATCGATGTCCGTTGATCGTGATATTAATTTGATTGTATTGTAGTTTAGCATATACTATTAACTTTACGATAGACGTACATCAGTACATATAATACAATACAATCACGTGCACTTAATGATCGACGGATATCAATTTCCATAGTATATAATAGCAGATTAACTTCACGATCAACGGACATCGATTTCCGTCGAATTTGTCCGTTGATCGTAAAGTTCCTTTGATCCGAGTAATGTGTAATAAACAATTATTGTCAGTTAAATTATTCTTAATTAGATAATTTCGAGTATTCTGTAATTCATTTATATAATTTACTGGAATAAATAACATATCGTATATAATGATTATATCATATGCAATAGGAGGGTTACGGGTCATAACCGGATCGTAGGATTGTATATGAGGCGTGCGTCGAAAGAACGAAGTGTGTTTATTCATATCAGTGACAAATTAAAGCTATATCTAATAATAGATATAATATATCATATAATATATCATATATATATATATATATATATATATATATATATATATATATATATATATATATATATATATATATATATATATATATATATAGATATATCTAATATTACTATACTTTGATATTATCTATAGATAAAATTAATTAAATACATACGCAGCGTATGATATGCTGTACTGTTATTATTACGTATACGGTATACTTACCATACGTATATAGTATATACTATAGTAATATATATATTATATAGTATTATATTATAGTCTATATATATATATATATATATATATATATATATATATAATTATATTATATATATACTATTTTATATACATATATATTTATTATTTCATTTGAATTGATTCTAATTAGTTTGAATTGGTTTTTATTAATTCATTACTTTTAATATAATTGTATTACTTAATTTGAATTGATTTTTATTCATTTGAAAGTAATTCATTTCATTATTATAATATTATATTATAATATATATAATATTTTAATAAATATATATATATAATTAAATATATATATATATATTATCATACTAGATGTAATAATTATATAATGATTATATAATTATTACATCTAGTATGAATCTTCACTGATATGAATATAGGCGCAGTGTACTTTACACACACGCCTCATATTTAGATCCTGCGATCCGGTTATGAGTCATAACCGTTATGACCCTCCCCCAATAGGATGTATAATTATAATCATAACATATTGTTTTACCTGATACAGGAATATTTTTTGCACGAATTTGCTTGAACCATGTGAATTCCTTTTCTTCAAGGACTTCGTGTGAGGATAATTTGGCCCGTTTTCTTTTATTGTTGAATTCTAAAGATGCCTTATAAATGGCATCTTTATTCTTAAACCATCCAGATATGGTAGATACAGAAACATCTAATCGTTTGGCAACTGACTTTCTTGATTCGCCTTTATCAATATTAATGATAGATTCTAACTTATCATTTATGGAGATAGACGTAGATTTTCTCTTGACTGACATGTTACTTAATTAGATTCATAATCTTTAACGATTTCGAATATACAAGAATGTATATTAATTAGCATAGATATTGAATGAGATACCTCACTCTAATGTCTATGTTAATTAGTGATCTAAATTTTTAAATCGAGTTTCAAATCGAGTCAATTCGAGTCACATCATTTTCAAACATTTATATAAATTATTATTTCAAATCTTTAAATCTAATTTTCGAGTCAATTCGAGTCACACCGAATCAGGGTCAAAACTAACGCGCAAGAGTTAAAAAGTAAACAATGCGATGCAATAGGCGGGAGTCGCGTATACACAGAAATGAATATATATCCAATAAAGGACGTATGTCCTTTCTATAATATATACATTGTATGACATAATTCAAATTCGAATTGTATGATCAACTTAAATTCACTTTAATGATTCAACTCCCGCCTCACGCGCTTGTTTTTTTAAATATTGCGCGATAGTTTTGACCCGTCACCGTCACACCTATTTTCAATTATTTTTATGGATTAAATTCACTATTTATCATAGTATTGTAGCAACATTATATGTAATTTATATACTTATAAATTATATAAGTATTTATTTATTTGTATATATAATTGGAATATATTTAATAAGTTCGATTTGTACTATAATTTGGAATAAACTCGAAAAAAAGGAGCATTTATTATAAATTTTATACGATCGGAGTGACAGATTATTAAGCTAGATGTAGTGCGTCGGAATACCAGTACACTCGGACCAGGTAAATTCGGACCAGGTAAACTCGGACCACTTTTGAAATAAAATTCGGACCACTTTTGAAGAAGATTCGTATCAGTTTAAAATAACTATATATAGTATACTTCTATAATGTAGGTTAAAGCATAAAAGTGGTCCTACACTGTATGACCTACACTGTAGGACCTACAGTGTAGGTGGATAGGTGGGTAGTCAGGCAGGTATGTATGTAGGTAGATATATGGATGGGTGGGTAGCTAGGAGGTAGGTAGGTGGGTGATAGGGTAGTTATATAGGCAAGTAGGTTGGTAGGTAGTCATGAAGGTAGATAGATATATGGGTGGGTAGTTAGGTGGGTGGGTGGATAGGTAGATAGATAGTTAGGTGGGTGGTAGGATAGTGTATGCATATAGGCAAGTAGGTAGTCAAGAAGATAGTTATAACCTATATGTATATGAGTGGGTGGGTAGGTATATAGGTGTATTAAGGAAGGTAGATAGATATATGGGTGAGTGGGATGGTAAAATTGCAAGTAGGTTGGTGGTAGGGTATGCATATAGGCATATAGGCAAGTAGGTGGGTGGGTAGGTAGTCATGCATATACTTAGGTTGGTAAGTAGGTAGGTATATAGGTGGGTAAGTATACTTACCTATAGGTATTCATGTAGATATGTAGCTATAGTAGGTATGTAGGAAATCTTCAATGGAATTTTTTTATGTTTACTGTGCTCTCACATTAGACTTTGTTTGTAGAAGTAAAGGGGATCAACTGTATATTAGATGATGGGAAGTTTTTACTATCAATAAACTCAATAATTTATGTGACAAACATTGTTT
Source organism: Osedax fenrisi (assembly GCA_964019155.1). Lineage (NCBI taxonomy): Eukaryota > Metazoa > Annelida > Polychaeta > Sabellida > Siboglinidae > Osedax > Osedax fenrisi. The sequence goes on from OZ025243.1 coordinate 82,707,179, forward strand.
TATAATTTGAAAGTCTTCGAATACAGGACTTGGTAAAGATTTGATGTCTTCAAACATTTTTTTGGTGATTAGAATGTCTTCGAATACATGACTTGGTAGAGATTTGATGTTTCCAAACATTTTTTTAGTGATTTGAAAGTCTTCGAAGCCAAGCAAAGATTTGAATTTTTAGATCACTAATATTAATAAACTTATTGTTAAAAATAATCATTCCCCATTGGATAATTCAAAATAGGCCTAATCCTTGATTATGCCTTGCAAGGATGCACTCATGAGTCATTGTCCATTGTGAGGGATAGTTAATAAGTCTATAGACTTAATTAATGTTTTGTTCACATAAATGCATTCAAAATAGTACTCATATGATAATATAATAATTGTAATTGTATTTTTACGTTTATATATTTATATCCATATATTATTAAATAAAACCATGTTGAATAATGTATGTTGAATTATATTTGTTGAGCAATGTAAAAGATACGAATCTAACAACATATTTTTGTGATATTTTGATTTTTCATAAATGTTGAGTTATCGGATGTATTTGTTGATTTACATGTAATGTATAGGCTAGGATTATAAAAACGATGTTGAGTTATATGTATGTTGAGTTATATTTGTTGACTAATAGGGTTTTTGTTAACATGTAAAAGATACGAATCCAACCAAATATTTGTTGGATGTTGAGTTATCGGCAATGTTGATTTATCGGTATGTTGAGTTACCGAGCTTCTACTGTATATATATATATATATATATAATTATTTTAAATAATTATAAAATAATAAATTATTTAATGATGAAGTAATCTATACATCTATATTCATCTATATGTAAATATAAAGTTAAAATGACAGCTGGTTATAAAATGTTTATTATATATATCAAAATCCAATAATATAATATACAATATATGAAATATATTTAGAAATCAATTTTATCTAATTGTATTAAATAAATATGAGATTATTGTTTACTATTTATTATTATTGGAGTATATTACATAATAATTATTATAGAGGGAATCTATATAGACATATACATTCTTATTCGGGGTGCAACAATATTGTACAGATGAGGGGCCTATAACAAATAATTTAAATTTAAAGATTTGTAATCATTATGATTATACCTTCAGTCGTTGTGATATTTGGATGATATTACAATATCGTAAAGGATACCGTTATATGATACCATCGATATCAAGCGATATAGTTAGTATACATATATAGGCTAAACCTTCAAACATCAGAATAATATATGTTTATAAATATATCGGAATATTGAAAATTAGGGCTAAGCATGAGAAACTTGAATAATTGTTATAAGAGAATGGATAACTCTATCATTTAGAGAATCCCAAAGAATGGCATATTATAGAAAATTCTGGAGATAACTTGTATTTTAAGTGACATGCCCTACATTAACTACGGGACCAAGGTAACATTATAACTACACAATCAGTAGGACGCGGGTTCAAGTCCCGTCTGAACTATTAAATAGGTCAAAGATTCTTTGATTCAGAGATTGAAATCATTAAAATATAATTAAATATTATATTTAATATACCATTGAAAAGTATCTAATTGGGGTAAAAAAAGTAACTATAGCAGAGATAGCGAGAGGACGACGATCTCCAGTGGACACCGTCCATTAGAGGTTCTTTTTAATAATCAATAATAATTATTATTTATTAATTATAAATTATAATTATAATAATTATAATTATAATTATAATTATAAATTATAATAAAAATTAAATTATTATAATTTATAATAATATTATATTAATCTATATACTTTAAATTAAATATATAAGTATAATAAATATCTATATAATAATTATAATAATGCATGTTCTTATATCTTAATTGAACTTATATATTAAAAAATATGCCTAACTTCCCATAATATATTACCTTAATTACCTTGTAATTGTCAAAAATTAATTTAATTTAATTTTAAATATTAGATTTTATTTACCACAGATGAATAATTTAATTTGAATATATCAATGATTATTTCTGAGGATCCATAGATTTATAGTTTAGGTAAAATATAAATCTATGGAAGACTCCGAAGATTTATCAACAAAAAAGGACGTGAGACAATTTCACCTCAAAGGTTATTTTGAAATCAATTATATTTGAAATTAATACAAAATGAAATTGTATGTTTATATTCATTAAATTGCCCAGCAAATAATAATATCCTCATAATAGCAACATAACAGCATATTAAATAGCCTCTAATGTTTAAATTGTGCTATTATGCTGCTATTATGTAGCCATTATAATGTATATTATGCTGCTATTAATTTGTTAATTTGTTATGCTATTATGCTGCTGTTATGTTGCTATTTAAAAGTCTATACATTTATATATTTAAAGTCTATTATGCTATTATTTTTCTGCTATTAATTTTAAAAGTATATTATATTACTATTCCAATAATAGCAACATAATAGCAGCATAATATACTTTTAAAATTAATAGAAGCATATTAATAACATAATAGACTTTAAATAGCAACATAACATCAGCGTAATAGCACAATGTAAATATATGAGGTTTTTAAATATTTTATTATGTTGCTATTATGAGTAAGACCTCCTATAACCTCTAGGTTATAGGAGGTCTTGTTATGATGCTATTACTGTTAGCTGGGTGATTATGCATATTCACAAGACCTCATACAACCAATACCTCCTATAATCTCGTTATAGGAGGATATATAGGAGGTCGTTCTACAACCTCTGAAGTTATAGGAGGTATTGATATTCGTCGTATTAATAAATTGTATTCAGCTAATTTCGTTTTTTTAAACTATCATCGCCTCCTTTAGCTTCTATAGAAAGCTAAAGAATTCTATGAAACTATACCCACAAATTAGCTATTAACATTATAATAACAACATTAATATTAAATTATTTGTATAATTTATATGGTAGGATATCCTATATATGATCATATGATATATTTATCAAATACAATTTTATGCAAATGAAAATGCATTTATATAAAATATTATATAAATAAGAAATATAAAATTATAATATAACTGGAATAATTTGGTGTCACTATATTATATTCAAATACTAATATATATATACTAATATATATATAGTAATTACTTCTGAACTTCGGAAATTGTTGTAAAAACGAAAATATCTAGAAACTAATATATCCAGCATTATTATTAACCAAAAGAATCTCTATAATACAATCTATTTGTCCTATTCATATTTGTACATTCTTACCATCGAACTTTTAAGTATTATATAATACATTAATACTTCATTTTATAATATATATATATATATAATTAAGAATAACTAAATAATGTTTTCAGTTAAATAGATAACTATAAATAAAAGAGCATAAATAAATATTTTAATTAAAATGAATTTAATTAAATAAATTACAGTATGAATGAACATATGGAGTAAATATGATAGACTATTATGTTATATATGTATATATATATATATATATATATATATATATTTGTAGTTTAAATGATTATATAGATGTATAAATAACATAAATATAAAGTAATATGAATATAATATAGAACTTGAGTATTATTAAAATAACTTAAATCATTAATGTTCACCTATAATACTATTTTTTACTATTATAATACGATAATACTATTTGGTATTAAACTAAAATTTAATATATCGTATATATTTTATTCATGTTATTGTCATAATATTTATGTACTATAGTACTATAATTCTATAGATAGTGGATCATTAATTCAGATAAATATGAAGACCTCATCATACACTCGAGGTTTTAGGAGGCCTTGTTAATATCAAGACCTCCTATAACCTCGAGGTTATAGGAGGTCTTGTTAATATACATGAATGAATATATGAAGTATTATTTATTTTTTAAATATAAATTCAATTAACTATGGTAATATTAATACTAATGAGTTAATATATTTCGATTAACTTGTATATTATGTTTCACACTATTTTTAAAAGTTGAATACAAATATTATTCTTGTAATTATTAACTTAAGTATAATTATACCATATAACAATATTATATTGTCAATATACATATATTTACAATAATATACTATTCTGATAATATAATAATATTATATATTATACTATTTAGTTAGCCGATTCTATATATTTTCACGACAGTGTTACTCTATATTTATGACTGATATTTAATAAACTATTCTTATTAGAATTAAAATCATAATTTGTAAATGTAAAACTATTCTATTTTATTAATGTATCTTAAGACACTTAACATTTATATTAATTTTCCTATAAGGTAAATTAAATAGATAAAGGTTCTATAGGTGGTAGATTTATATATATGAATGGTTATATCTAGGGACATCAACATTTTTAAGATATTCCAATAGTTATTTTTCACCCAAGTAAAGATCTTTCCAATCACTCAATTGATCCAAGACCTCCTATAACCTCGAGGTTATAAGAGGTATTGATTGATCACTTCAAATGTCTATGGATCTTCCTGATTTTAATCCGGATTTTAATGATAAACGTCTTTGATAAACTTATTATCCTTGTATTTATTTATATTTTACATATTTAAATCCATTTTAAATATATTAATTTTTAATAAATAAAATATACTATAAATACTTATAGTACTACCATATTAGTTAGTTAATATATTTATATAATACATATTATTATTAGTTAAAGGTTATTATACATTTTATATAATAAGTAAATTATGTTTGTTAACAATATATGCATTTTTAAGGATTATATTTAAAAAATTAAATTTATTTTAATTTAACTTTTAAATTTACATCGGCCACATGCCGTACTATTGATAATCGAGAGTTCAAGTAATAAACTCGTAAGGCCATATTTTATCATATATATTACAGATATATATACATCAATGTATTATTTATAAAATATAACTAATCCTATTAATTATTCGTGAATAATTTTAAATTAAATTTATCATTATTATAGTGATTATAATGATTATAAATAAACCTCACAATCGTTTTTTGCTTGAACTCCCACTAGCCCACGGGCTACTTGGAGTCCCAGTTTAAAAATAAGTTTTTGTTGGCATATATCAGTATTCAGATATAATTAATATACAACTATAATAATTAGTTTATACTTAGTATTATACCAAAGATTTTGCGAAGCAAAGATATAACACTCCCTATGCATGCAACGTAATTTAGTTATAGCCCCAACCGCTGCTAGCAGTAGTATCGAAATCACTGAAATAGATTTAGGTTCGGCTCTGTTTGCATACAACAATGTTTTCATTGCTCTATTAAATTACATGCAATATAAATTAGCTTTTACTCACTAAATATATACTTATAGCATTTAAAACATACATATCATATTTTTTTGTCATATATTAGTAATGAACACTTAGTTTTCATCATATAAATATTAATTTAAAGCATATTATTTAACATTTTAAAAGTGTATAGTTAAATACGAATTTACATTATAAACAACGCATAGTTCCTAAAAGTAACCCGCTATATGTGGCACCAGGGTATTTTGTATACAAATTCGAATTACACGATTTCGCGTAAGTGTTATATCTTTCCTTCGGAAAATCTTTGATTATACTAAGTATATAATATTATTATAATAATTATAATAGTAATTATTATGCTAATTATAATTATTATAATTTATAATTATTATAAATGTAAAGTATTATAATAATACTATAAATGATAAACTCAATTTTGATATTTATTAATGATTTAATTTATAAAATATTTGTCTTATAAAAGTCTTTTAATCGTGATAATTATTATAATATATCATGATTATAGTAGATATAATTATATAAATTAATATTTCACATTTAAATCTTAAATGAATTAAATGTTAGTATGAAAAATAAGGTTACACCAACTATGGAAAAATATAATGTATTCGACTTTATAGTCTAGTTATATTTATTTTATTTCAAATTATTTAGTTAAATCATGAGAAAATTCCATTATTGTCCACCTAAACTTTATTATAAAGCTAGCATATAATAGTGTTATATAATACATAATAGTTTATTAACTATTTTGTAATACGTAAATTCATACATATAAATAATGTTCGTCACATATATACATTTTAAACAATTTGGAACTTAGAATAATTGAAGCTCACTCGCTCACAGCCACGCCTAGCCACCGATATGGAAGAGAAACCATTCGCCCACTTGAACATCACCGACGACACGTTTCTGTTCGACCTTCAAGGTCGCAGTTTGTGCGTGAAGTGTCGCAAGTCTCGCATGTACTACTGCTACGAGTGCTACTGCGAAACAGACGCTACCACCGGTAGAATACCCCGCGTTAAGGTTGGTTCATGCACACGGTAGTCGTTAAACGCATCCGTAATATATCGTGATTCCGCTATATTCCGTATTATATTCCGTATTTAATTATATTATATTAATCCAAATTATAAACTTTCCTATATATTTCATATCGTATAATCTATATTATAATAATATCGCATTAATCTAGTGCGTGCGCATTGCTGTTTTACATACGTATAATAAATATCGTACCCCTAGTTGCCCGTGAAGGTACACATAATAAGTCACCCCACCCCTAGTTACCTGTGAAGGTGGACATTATAAAGCACCCCACCCCTAGTTACCCGTGAAGGTGGACATTATAAAGCACCCCTCCCCTAGTTACCCGTGAAGGTACACATTATAAGTCACCCCTCCCCTAGTTACCCGTGAAGGTACACATAATAAGTCACCCCTCCCCTAGTTATCCGTGAAGGTGGACATAATAAAGCACCCCTCCCCTAGTTGCCCGTGAAGGTGGACATTATAAAGCACCCCTCCGAAGTGACCGGCAAGAGTACATCTGGACACGGACCTCTCCTGGCTCCCGAAGACTGCCGGGTCTACACCTACCCCGATATTCCACATTACGAGGACACCTCTAATGTTAGCATCCTCATCTCCCTCTTCTAATGTTAACACACACTCGTCTCCCTCTTCTAATATTAACACACACTCGTCTCCTTCATCTTCTAATGTTAGCATCCTGATCTCCCTCTCTTCTAACGTTAGCATCCTCGTCTCCCTCCTCTAAGTTTAGCATACTTGTCTCTCTCCTCTAATTTTAGCATACTCATCTCTCTTATATTAAACAGCGATCTTCTAACATTATTGAGTTATCGGCTACGAGCGCCTTTATTTTATAAATCAGACTAATTATATATTCGTAAAATATTCGCAAATACTCATAGAGTATTTCGGTGCTAATATCCGTAAGTATCGCCTCATCTTTACATTGTACAATGATTTATCCGAATAAATAAAATACACAGAGTGCGGTTGCACAAAAGTAAAATTAGTTTTCGTGCCGGTCGTCGCCTATATATTACTTTACATAGTTTATTACGCGGATAACCTTTATAACGTAAGAGATAGGCGAGTTCTCATCGCTTAACCTACTCTACTTTTGTGCAACCGCACACGCTATGTGTTCCCTATTCGTATACATCGGCGTACACTGAGGTCATACTGAGGTCACACTGAGGTCACACTGAGGCCACACTAGCACACTAGTATATCAAACGAATATTCACTTGAATGTTCGCTTGAAAAACTACGCATATTTAAATATTTGCAACTATCTAATTAGTTTGACCTATAAAACAGCGCGATTATTCGCAAGTACGACCTTACCTTTGTTCACTTTTTCATTAATCTTCTTTAATTTAGATTTTCCTTATAAACTAGATATATGGATTATAGATACAAACCTAATATTACTAGTAAGACTTGTAGTGAATTTCCGATGATTACTTTAAATACCAGTTAATTTGCCACCCTTTTTAGTATTGACTAAACTATATAGAAATAAAAAAATTATCTTTCTTTTATTTTATATTATCTAAAAAAACGAATCAATACAGTAATGAGTCGAAGAATATTGGTACGAACCTAAGGGTGACAATATTCTATACTTTAAATAGATCGACGTCCTCATTAAAATAACAGTACTATTTTAACCACTAGATGGTGTTGGTGTTTCCAGGAAAAGACTCCATTACACTTTCAGAGTATATTGAAAAGTTTAGCTCGGAAATAGATACCGATAATACGATTTCTGATGTAAAAGAAACGCACTCGAATGGTTAATTATGTATATGCATATAAGTAATAATATTTTGTTTCTCTATCGTTATATAGCCGCCTTATATATATATATATATATATATATATTAATATAATATTATATATTATCGAATTTAGTCTCAAATTTAGTCACACCAATTAAAATTACTTGATATAATAAAGTATAAAAACTGAGTGATTCAAAATATTAAATGGGGATAATAATAATATATATACACACACACACATACATGATGTAATACTGAATAACGCGCACAATAGGAAAACGTTCATCCGATGAACAGAACCACTGCATCGCGTCCAAGAAAGCGCGAAACTGCCGCATCGACAAAGTGGTGTTCATCGACAGCACTTGGCATCAGTGCTTTAAGATATCGTCGGACGAACGCCTCAAAAGTTTGTAGTTGTTAACATTGACGTTATCGTCGAGGGCAACCTATCGTTATATCGTGTAGAGACCGAGTGGGGGTTTTGTATATAAGCTTATTACTAAATGAACACATGAGACTTGCGTGACATGGAAGCGTGTACCCGAAGCCTAGTGGTGCTTGTGATGGTTGTGACCGAAGTGACAATATTGTACTGGCTAATTCGGGATGCAAGTGCAGTCACACACATTCGTCCTAATTAGCCAGACGATAAACATATTATGTAACAATTAGCGGTGAACTATATATCGGACGCGTATGGAAAGTTCCACACATAACAGCTATCTACCTATCTATCTACTGTATACATTACTCTGTATAGGTTGAATCTATGCTTTTACACTGAAATATATATTTGTCGTGAATCTGTTTTTCAATAATTTATTAATAATAACACCGTTAGTATTTCTATTTAAAAATTGCACAATAAGATTGAAAGTCATTCGACCGTAAAATATGAATTCATAATTCCAAATGATGTTCGTAACCAGATATTCTATCATCATTACTAGCTCATTCAGCTGTCAATTATACACTACTATTAAATTGTAGATCTCTCTAAATCTCTGTATTACTGTACACTGTACACTGTACAGTGTACACTAGGGGAGCCCGTTTTGGTAACTTTTTTAGTTCCCTTCATAAAAAATTGCCATCTCGTTCAGAATAATTCCTTTTAATCATTATAGATATAATAAAAAAATAATAATTGAAATCTGATAAAAATTCAAAGGGCGAAACCATATTCAAAAATAGATAGGAATTTACATTGAAAATTTATGAAAAAATTTAAATTACAGATATATGAAAGAAAAAAATTTATAAGTAAAAATTGCATATTAACATATGAAGTATATAACAACCTCCTTAAAAAATATTTTAAAATATTTTTTTTAAATAATTAAATCGATCTACGGAAATTTTAATTTAATTTTTAAATCTTTTCTAAATTGAAAAAAAAAATTAGCAATGTAATAATACAAAAAAAATATATATATTATATATGTCTATCATCATTATATGAATATAAAATTATAATTATTGTTTTAAAAATAGCATATATTTATTCAAAAAATGACTTTTATTGAGAATTTTAACAAAAATTAATTTTGGGGTAAAATAGTCGTAAACAATTTTTTGTCAGAAAATTAAATATTTTTTTTTTATTATACCTCGTAAATATCAATTATAGGCTCACAACAAAGTTTGATCCTTAATTAAAATAATTTATCAAAAAAATTGTCGAATAAATTACAAAAAATAAAAAAAAATTAAATTAATTTAAATTTTTTAAATAATTTGTTACTTTATTATAATATATTTATACCCGTATTTGCTAAATATTTTATTTTTATGACAACGCGCACTTGCACAAATACATAATATACATAAGAAAAATAAACAAAATGAAATATTTCTTCATTAAAGTACACTTCGCTTTACCAATATTACATATTTTGTGATGAAACTTTCCAAATATGTTTATTATGACATGTATGACCTATTGTAACTGAGAGAGAAAAATTTTCAAAAACGGGCTCTCCTACTGTACACTAGACCGATTGGTACTAATTTTATTTTCGTAATTTATAGACCTTCACATCTATGATAATTATGTATGCTATGATGAATAAGTGTTTACAATTTTAGACCTATATCTTAAATAGTTTTATTTTAACATTGAATACATATAAAATTTAACATGGGGAGATATAGAAATAAGTTTTATTCAATTTTTATAAAATTTAATGATTTTTTTAAGCCAACTATGGATATATCCTAGAAACATATATTACAAATAGTATTAACATTACAAAATATTTTTCATAACAATCTAGATGCCCAAATTTTATAAAAAATTTTAGTAAAAAAAAATATCTAAAAATCGTATAATTTAATATAAATAAATTATAACAATTTAATTTAAAAAAATAAAATATATAATTTATAGATAATAATAATACAATTCAAATTAATTATTAAAAAATTAAAAATTATTTTTAGAAAAAAATTAACATCATTTGTAAATTTTTTTGGATTTTTATTTGAAATATGAAATACGTTTACATATTACAAAATATGTTTACATATTTTTTAATTTTTTTAGTTTTATTTGTATAAAGGACATTTATATCTAACTTATATCCACAATTCAATACAATATGATCATTCAAATTTATGTAAAGTATAATTATATATATTAATTTTTTTAAATTAATTATTTTTTTGAATTATTTTGAAATAAATACTTTGTAAAATGGTGTATTTTCTCGAGTTTTAAGAGATATTAATATTGGTAATTTGTAGATATAAAAATGAAATATAGATATTATATTAATAATAAATATAAATAATGGTATATATTATATTAATTCATTAAATATAATACAAATACATAATTAATTTTAAATATTTTTATTTTAAATGTAAACAGCAAAGATAATAAGATGGTGGAATGACTATTATACATGTGCAATATCAAATTTTAAAATAATAATTTATATTTCAAACTTTAAATGCTTCGTGACCAAAGGTTACTATTTTTAATAAAAATTGTTAATACATATTATACTAAAATATAGATATGTATTATATTTTATATGAAGGATTAAAAATTGATTCGAACGAACCGGTCTACTATACAGTGTACACCTTTCCCATTGTACACTATAACCTCAGAACCTTCCCCTTTGTACACTCTAAACCCAGCTCTCCCCCTTTATACACTATAACCCCCTTGCCCCACCCACCCATTAAACACTCTAACCCCAGAATACTTAATTATACCCTCTAACCCCGTGCCCCCCCCCCATTAAACACTCTAACCCTAGAATACTCCATTATACCCTCTAACCCCCGCCTCTTATACCCTCTAACCCCCGCGCCCCCCCCATTAAACACTCTAACCCCAGAATACTCCATTTTACCCTCTAACCCCCGCAGAACTACAACGCATAGAACTAAAGAGTCGAGACACCTACTTCTGGCGCCACCAAGCGGGCAAACCGCGCAGTTACCTCGCCACCATCGAGGCCGTCTACTACTTCAGCGTCGACTACCACCGCGCGTTTCTAGCCACTGCGGAGGCCCCCTATAATGGGCAGTACGACGACCTCCTGTTTATGTTCGCGTTCACCTATGCCCGGATACGGAACCTATTCGAGGGGGGCACCAGACTTAAGGCGTACGATCATCTCCGCGGCGGAATCAACGGCAAGAAGCAGGTGAAGGGAGTCGAGGCGGGAGGGGGTGCGGGTGATCTTCTATGCAGTGGGAAAACGGAGGAATCGGAGGAGAAGGTGGTCGAAGTGAAAGAGGATGTTTTAGAAGTTAAGCGATAGCTTCAACTTCTGTGGTTGTTATCGAGTATTTATTACGCATTGATTTATTTCCAATTTAAAATCTTATCGGGTATTATATATATATATATATATATATATATACATATGCAATACATTTTAAATAAATCGTAATCGAAGGAATTTAATTCATTTATAATCAAATATATTTTATCTCAAAAATCATCAACATCTAATAAAATAATGAAATAACAGTAATTACCTTTTAATATGCACGTTACATTTATTAAAATATCTCTGATTAATATAATAGTGTAAATATAGTTTATTTCACTGTATTTTCTATAATAATCTTATAAATTATAATAATAATTGTACATATATTATAGTTAACCAATATATTTTAAATCTGTTGAGAAATTTATCAAATTAATTTTATTATCATAATTTAGTGGAAAACTGTAAAAACAATTTAAAAATCAGTAAAACAATTAAATAAATTTTAATATGTAATATTGATTAATGTTATTTAGTATCTTTAAAAAAAATGAATTATGAAATAAGTTTACAAAACGCAACAAAAATACATGGTACATCATTATAAAGTTAATTATTATTGTAAAACATCTAATATATTGTATAGATATGGAAACATAAAATGATTACTTTATAATATTGATTTTATATTAGCAAAACTCATTAATATCACTACAAATTACTAATGTATAATTTCTTTTTCTCGACTTGGTAAGGTAAGGTAAAAATTTCTAAACATTTATTAACAATAAAATTAATTTATCTATTTTTATATTTGTAAAAATATGTTATATATGATATATATGTTTATATAAGGTGTTGCTTATAGGTGCATTATTAAGTAAGTGATATATATCTTTATCAGATATTAGTGGGCGTGGCTTAGTCACATGATCATAGTAGGTGGATTCAATAATACTACATATACTAAATTAGTTTCTATTAAAATTTGTAATTAGAATATATTACTATTTTTTAGTTCAGTGGCCATTTACATGTACCAGCATTAACTTTCTATTAACATTTGTATGTGTGAAATTGAATGCATACATCAGTATTTACTTTAGTTTTAAATAAGTCGATTATATTTATATCTTTTGTATGTATTCAATGTAATATATTAATTTGAATTATGTGCCATTAGTTTTCGTATCTTAATTAAAACATTATTAAATTAAAAACTATTCATTTTTAAATTATAATATAACTTAACAAATTATTAAATGCTGTTCAAATAAATTAACATTGCATATATTTCTATAGAAATATTAATAATATATAAAATATTTGAATAATAATATATTTGTATATTATTGTAACTTGAAATATATAATATTTGTATGTATTATTTAATATGTATGTTACTTATATAATTGTGTATAAATAAATGATCGGCTCTCGTTAAAACCATGGATGCCTTAACATGGGAGCGGCTTCGAAGGGATATTAGAGCCATATATGGTTATAAGTGAAATACTTCATCTAAGTTCCTGGATGGGATGAAAGGACTCCACCAAATAAAAATAACAATATATATATTAATGTATGTTTAATATTTTCTATTATATATTTTCAAAAAACATTATGACTTTAATGCTTTAAAATGTAGATTAAATTTAAATTTAGTGTAGTACTTACAATGTATTTATGAAAACAGTAATGATTTTATGCTTTACAATGTACTTAAGTATTTATGAATACTAATAGTAGTGAATACATTCATGTTTTATTTATTATGTGAATATGTTTTCAGATACATTAAAATATCCCTCATAATTTATATGGTTTAATTCTGTACTTTTTAACATCTGTTCCACAAAAAAAAACATACATAATATTTAATGTACGCATTTATACTATATTAATTAATACAGATTATCTAAATAATAGATTTTAATATATAGCCATGACATAAATTATACATTATATATAGCCATAAAATGTTATTTTATTATAATATTACTTTTATATTATAATAATCTATATGTATTATGGAATTGTAAATTATGTTCACCATTTGAACAATCTACATACATTGATGTTTAATTTAAATAAATAATTTGTTTCAAATACAACTCAATGATATTTTTAATAATTTGTCAATTGATATGAAAAATATGTAAATATCTAATTATATTATACATTTATTGGAATTGTTCATATATTAATCTAAAATTGTGTAATCTTCATTTTATTATATAAGCCAATAATTTAGTCATAATAATTAAAATATTAAAAAATAAATATTATATAACTCCATTTGTTACTAGGTTTGGTACAATTATTTTATAATATTATATGATAGGTGTAGTTATTTGTATTTTAGTTATTTGGTTTATTTTAATAGATATTTCATAATTATTAAAGCAATTGAGAGTCATTATAGTAATGTAAGTGAAGTTTTATTGAAAACGTGATGTACCAATGTACAAGTAATGGAGGATTGTCATTCAAATTGGTAAAAAACTTGATCTCCAATAGCAATCTACCTAATTCTAATGTCTATGATGATATGGAGTTAACTATATACATTTTTTATAATTATAAAAATTATTATTGAATATATTTCAAAATGAAATAATCAAACCATTCATAATTACAATTATGAGATATAATTAATTATTAAATAAAAAAGAACCGATAGATTATTATATTTGTTTATTTAGTAAAAATATTAAAATTGCGAATATCACAATTATCGTAAAGTCTTGACATTGTACCGAGACTCGATGCCGCACCCCCTCCCGGCCTAAATACTTTGAACGTAGATTACTTCCTGCGAATCTAGGCCAATGTCCAGGAGGGAGCGGGTCGGGTCCAATTCTGAGAGTTTTCTTCTCGGAAACGTAGTGATGAGTTCAAACTTCTCGCTCGAGTAATTACTGGCTTCTGTGTCGTCTATTAATGCCTGCGGGGGTGTTAAGTGTGTGAACCACATTAGGGATGGCGGGGAGGGAGGGTGAGGCTAAAGTTTGTTACATATTATACATACATATATTACGAATAGGTAGTGAATTATCAATGTATATGTGTGTATCATGCAATGACTACATCTATAGTATATCATTCCAGTACAATTCTATTGTTCAACTAATCATGTATATAATAAAGTTATCTATATTAATTAGTCTAATATTGTTAAACTAAGGACAGGACACGACGAGGTCTGCTTACGAATACAACTGTAAACCTATACATTACTGTAGTGTGAACGAGTAATGCATGTGTACGTTTAATTAACAGTGGAATAGAGAACCTAGTTACTAGGCATAAGCAATAGTTGGACAATAATGCCCCACTAAAAAGCTATGCTGTAGTGTACAAGTAAGCAAATGCAATACATATTACAAAGCTACCATCGTGTGGTTAGATAGATCATCTACTACTACTACTACTACTACTACTACTACTACTACTACTACTACTACTACTACTACTACTACTACTACTACTACTACTACTATACTACTACTACTACTACTACTACTACTACTACTACTACTACTACTACTACTGCTACTACCTGACTACTACTACTACCTGACTACTACTACTACTACATCTATTGAACCTGTAGTTGAGATGCTTTGGGTAGGGTGAGCTGTTTCTTCTGACCGTTGGGGTACCTAAACTGTAGGGTAACGGTGGGTCCGTTCAGTATCACCCCGTTAGACGCTGGTCCTGGTTGGCTGATCTTAGTCGGTACAGCTTTAGATCCCTACAGTGGTTAGCCATTAGGTATGGGTACACTCGATCAATATATGTTTAGTATGTTTTGCAATTATTATTATAGTTTTATTAAAATATATAGATATATATATTATGGTTTAAAAATGATATATTGTTGATTTTGATGAACCATTATACAAGTAATAATTAAAGTATGAAATAATAGATATTAGGAATTACCCTCAAAATGTTAATTTTTAAATGAATGGTTACTCTGACATGATTATAATTATTTTATCGAATTTTATACATTATAAATGGTTACTCTGACATGATTATAATTATTTTATCGAATTTTATACATTATAAACTATAGTTATATTTTGAAAATTATATAGACAAATTTTAAACTAATACAATTATAGGATATATAAATTGTAATAAACTATCAAATGAATCTATTTTAATAATGAAAGTGTAAATATTTGAACAAATATGTTACATGTTAAGTTATATTATAAACATATTAAATACTATTATTAATATTATAAACAATTTTAATAAAGTAATAGGATACGTTTTACATATAAATATATATTATATCTTTTTATTATTATGTTTAAGAAATATATCTAGAAAAATAATAGAAAAAATATAAACAACATAGGTTAATAGCAGGTGAAATAGATTTGTATTATATAAATTATATTAAACAATGATTAGGTATTCTTATATATGATTATATTTATAAATCATTATATTTGTTGAATACAATAATGTGTATATATATATATGTGTGTGAGAGTGAATACAGGAATACATAATAAGAATTGATTGATGATTATATTGATGGAATAAGACAGATGAATAATTACAACAACATATTTGACTATTTATAATCTATATGTCTATAGGTATAATTCTACTATATGTATGTATGTCCATGATTATATGTACACATATCACTACCTACTACTACTACGGTATAGCATGATGACCTTGACAATAATTAAAATACTATTGTACTCTTGAATAACTATTTCATTTAAATGATAATTATTTGGAAAAAATGCCAGTAATTTATAATTAGAAAAACATGACTAAGAAAATTTAATTTTACGATCATAGATAAAGGCACAGAGTCTAGTATGAGATAGAGGGGAGGAGATACAGTTACAGATATGGAGGAGGGGAGATAATGATGAATTAAGATGATATAGATGAGGGTATATAGTGGTGATGGAGCTAGAGATAATGGTAATAGATGAGGAGATAAAAGAGGATATATAATAATGATGGAGAAACAGATAATGATGATGTGGAGATAAGAGGTATATGATGTTGTAGCTCAACAAACAGCGAAACTGCTGCGGCTATCATCGTCTGAAGTGAAGGTTTCAGCCTCAAGCTCTTCATCACTGTAATCAGCAGCAGCAGCAGCGGAGGATGCAGCAACGGCTGATGCACGCATCGCAGCAGCGGAGGTGGAGGCAGCAGAGGAGGAGGGGCCAGCATGGGATGTTGACGCCCCTTTACCATCTGTCGACGCGTGACAAAGTTTAATGAGTAATATGAATGCTTATATATATATTTTGGTACATTTATTTATATTAAATTGAAAGACTACAGGTCGTATAAAGATATGGAATATAATAGGAATTCTTCTGTATTTATTTTCTTAAATTTGATATTTTTTAATTTCTTAAATTTTAAATTGTCATCTACAATATATATATATATCTATTTATGGTAGAAAACTTACAATCTATTAGAAATCCAATATATTACCCATATACCCAGCTAGAATATATGTCATGTTGTGTTCTCACAACTTAAGGACACACCCCTCACAAACGCTATACTCTACGGTAACCTTGAAGAGATAAACGAATGGCCTCCATCAATTGTTTGTCTTCGGAAGAATCTAGTATATTATCCTGTGATGTTTAGTGTAATAGTTAGTGATGTTTAGTGTAATAATCAGTGATGTTTAGTGTAATAATCAGTGATGTTTAGTGTAATAATCAGTGATGTTTAGTGTAATAATCAGTGATGTTTAGTGTAATAGTTAGTGATGTTTAGTGTAATAATCAGTGATGTTTAGTGTAATAGTTAGTGATGTTTAGTGTAATAGTTAGTGATGTTTAGTGTAATAATCAGTGATGTTTAGTGTAATAGTTAGTGATGTTTAGTGTAATAATCAGTGATGTTTAGTGTAATAGTTAGTGATGTTTAGTGTAATAATCAGTGATGTTTAGTGTAATAATCAGTGATGTTTAGTGTAATAATCAGTGATGTTTAGTGTAATAATCAGTGATGTTTAGTGTAATAATCAGTGATGTTTAGTGTAATAATCAGTGATGCCTACATCCCAATAATTTGTATACTCATATACTAATGATCTAAATGAGCCAACATTTCCTGCTTCAAAACAACTGAAACATCCACAATTTATATTTCGAAACATCCTAAATTGTCGTTTTGTATAACGTTTTTGTAACATATATAAGCCGATATTATTCAAATTCGATTTATTGTACTAGATTGTCGAACATGTTTATATGATTATATTTTTGAAATTGACTGCGAACAATATTTTCATACTTGATTGATAATTAGATTGTCTTAGTTTATCTGATGTTGTCATATTAGATACGATTTTTTTACTTTCATATCGAATTAAATTATAATACTTGATTGTCGAATTTGTTTATCGGATTAGATTGTTCATACAATATTGCAAACTAGATTTTCATACTCGATTCAATTTGTCGTACTCGATTATCGAAATGGATTGTAACATTAGATTGTCGTATCATACATGATTTTCAAACTAGTTTATCTGATTAGATTGTAAACATGAGTGTGATCTAGATTTTTATTCATATTAATATCGATTATAATGAATTGTATTTTAAAATTAAATAAGATATTTTTTTAACAAAAATATTATAATATCAACCATTACATTTTAATTTAAAATATTTCGGATTAAAAGTAATTTTTAGACTATATTTAACTATAACAATATATCAGTATACATTAAATTGCATTGCTTAGTATAAACACAAGTTATACAAATAAGCGATTGTTTAATTACCCTGTCTATAATCGGTGCATCCATTTGATAACATTTATTTTAATTTTGTTAAATGTAGAGAAATATTTAAAATTGCAAAGATAATAAACTCGATAGAGCCATGTGAACGTGGATCAGTCTTTCATATCAGTTAAACCTAAAGAAACATGAACCCCCCCCATAATATATTTACTCGTAAACTATCAAATTGATACGTATCCCTATTCTGCATACGTCAATTAGTGATGGGAAAATATGTTATAGAGAGAATACTTAAGTCGTCATACATAGGAGCCATATTTCTATTGATATGATTTCTAATATCGTACTTAGGTAGATGTAAACTTTAAGGTGAGTCTACATTTACGAATTTTAAAATATCCGCGAATAATTATTTTCGTAGATTAAGCATATGTAATATTTGTTAATATATGCCTGAAGTATGATCTGATCAACTTAACATCTAGATGGACGTGATAATACACACTAGTAAGATACACTCGGGGAAGGAAACTGGGTTAAGGTTGAGGAAGGGGTGGCTAGTGTAAGATGATGAGCTAGTAGTGAGAGAGAACTGATCACTAACGTCATCAATCACAATGGTTTCGTGAGTGTCTATCGCGGGATCAAGGGAAGGGTTGTCGTAGATAAACTCCTTTACTATTGAATACGAGCACAATATTATCGTAATACATATACACATACACATATATAATTCATAGTAAACGAAGACTAACGTAAATTCATGATATTATCCGGAGTCATGTTTTGTAAGATAAGTTTAGCCTCACCTGTGTATGATATTACAGTAAATACTTACATATGTGTGGGCACACTGAGGACAGGTGCTGCAGTGGGTCACGTTTACCATCGCAAGTCTGTGTAAACGGACAGCGCAGCAATAGAAGTGGATTAACATGATGGATACTTTACGCTTAGATGTGAGGTAGGTGTAGTGGTGATAGAATAGATTAAGGGGATGCGAGCGTTTGGGAAAAAACAATAACAAATTCTTTAAAATATGTAATATTTGAGATGTTAATATTCTCACAAAAAAATATAAAAACATCTAAAAATCCTATCTTTTTACATGACTTTTCAAAAATGTTCAAAACAAACGTAAGATAATTAACTGGGAGGGAGGTCAACAAAGGTCGTAGGTAGCTATAGCGCCACCTATGGGGGAGGGGAGGTTCTCTAACCGGTTCTGGGGTCTAGTATGGCGACGTGGGGCCAAGAGTTGATGTGGTAGTACTGAACGTACTGGGACCCATCTGTACTATCATTATATCCCTGAACATAGGGGGGGCAGTGAGTTAGCATACATTCATGTGATGTGGGGGGGGGCAGTGAGTTAGCATACATTCATGTGATAGGGGGGGGGCAGTGAGTTAGCATACATTCATGTGATAGGGGGGGGGGGCAGTGAGTTAGCATACATTCATGTGATAGGGGGGGGGCAGTGAGTTAGCATACATTCATGTGATAGGGGGGGGGGCAGTGAGTTAGCATATATTCATATGATAGGGGGGGGGAGGCAGTGAGTTAGCATACATTCATATGATAGGGGGGGGGGGCAGTGAGTTAGCATACATTCATGTGATAGGGGGGGGGCAGTGAGTTAGCATACATTCATGTGATAGGGGGGGGGGGGGCAGTGAGTTAGCATACATTCATGTGATAGGGGGGGGGGCAGTGAGTTAGCATACATTCATGTGATAGGGGGGGGGGCAGTGAGTTAGCATACATTCATGTGATAGGGGGGGGGGCAGTGAGTTAGCATACATTCATGTGATAGGGGGGGGGGGGGCAGTGAGTTAGCATACATTCATATGATAGGGGGGGGCAGTGAGTTAGCATACATTCATATGATAGGGGGGGGGCAGTGAGTTAGCATACATTCATGTGATAGGGGGGGGGGCAGTGAGTTAGCATACATTCATGTGATAGGGGGGGGGGGGGCAGTGAGTTAGCATACATTCATGTGATAGGGGGGGGGGCAGTGAGTTAGCATACATTCATGTGATAGGGGGGGGGGGGCAGTGAGTTAGCATACATTCATGTGATAGGGGGGGGGGCAGTGAGTTAGCATACATTCATGTGATAGGGGGGGGGCAGTGAGTTAGCATACATTCATGTGATAGGGGGGGGGGGGGCAGTGAGTTAGCATACATTCATGTGATAGGGGGGGGGGCAGTGAGTTAGCATACATTCATGTGATAGGGGGGGGGGCAGTGAGTTAGCATACATTCATGTGATAGGGGGGGGGCAGTGAGTTAGCATACATTCATGTGATAGGGGGGGGGGGCAGTGAGTTAGCATACATTCATATGATAGGGGGGGGCAGTGAGTTAGCATACATTCATATGATAGGGGGGGGGCAGTGAGTTAGCATACATTCATGTGATAGGGGGGGGGGCAGTGAGTTAGCATACATTCATGTGATAGGGGGGGGGGGGGCAGTGAGTTAGCATACATTCATGTGATAGGGGGGGGGGCAGTGAGTTAGCATACATTCATGTGATAGGGGGGGGGCAGTGAGTTAGCATACATTCATGTGATAGGGGGGGGGCAGTGAGTTAGCATACATTCATATGATAGGGGGGGGCAGTGAGTTAGCATACATTCATATGATAGGGGGGGGGCAGTGAGTTAGCATACATTCATGTGATAGGGGGGGGGGCAGTGAGTTAGCATACATTCATGTGATAGGGGGGGGGGGGCAGTGAGTTAGCATACATTCATGTGATAGGGGGGGGGGCAGTGAGTTAGCATACATTCATGTGATAGGGGGGGGGGGGGCAGTGAGTTAGCATACATTCATGTGATAGGGGGGGGGGCAGTGAGTTAATATACATTCATGTGATAGGGGGGGGGGGCAGTGAGTTAGCATACATTCATGTGATAGGGGGGGGGGCAGTGAGTTAGCATACATTCATGTGATAGGGGGGGGGGGGGCAGTGAGTTAGCATACATTCATGTGATAGGGGGGGGGGGGGCAGTGAGTTAGCATACATTCATGTGATAGGGGGGGGGGGGGCAGTGAGTTAGCATACATTCATGTGATAGGGGGGGGGGCAGTGAGTTAGCATACATTCATGTGATAGGGGGGGGGCAGTGAGTTAGCATACATTCATATGATAGGGGGGGGGCAGTGAGTTAGCATACATTCATATGATAGGGGGGGGGGGCAGTGAGTTAGCATACATTCATATGATAGGGGGGGGGGCAGTGAGTTAGCATACATTCATATGATAGGGGGGGGGCAGTGAGTTAGCATACATTCATATGATAGGGGGGGGGCAGTGAGTTAGCATACATTCATATGATAGGGGGGGGGCAGTGAGTTAGCATACATTCATATGATAGGGGGGGGGGGCAGTGAGTTAGCATACATTCATGTGATAGGGGGGGGGGCAGTGAGTTAGCATACATTCATATGATAGGGGGGGGGCAGTGAGTTAGCATACATTCATGTGATAGGGGGGGGGGGGCAGTGAGTTAGCATACATTCATGTGATAGGGGGGGGGCAGTGAGTTAGCATACATTCATGTGATAGGGGGGGGGGGCAGTGAGTTAGCATACATTCATATGATAGGGGGGGGCAGTGAGTTAGCATACATTCATATGATAGGGGGGGGCAGTGAGTTAGCATACATTCATATGATAGGGGGGGGCAGTGAGTTAGCATACATTCATATGATAGGGGGGGGGCAGTGAGTTAGCATACATTCATGTGATAGGGGGGCAGTGAGTTAGCATACATTCATATGATAGGGGGGGGGGCAGTGAGTTAGCATACATTCATGTGATAGGGGGGGGGGCAGTGAGTTAGCATACATTCATATGATAGGGGGGGGGCAGTGAGTTAGCATACATTCATGTGATAGGGGGGGGGGGGGCAGTGAGTTAGCATACATTCATGTGATAGGGGGGGGGGGCAGTGAGTTAGCATACATTCATGTGATAGGGGGGGGGCAGTGAGTTAGCATACATTCATGTGATAGGGGGGGGGGCAGTGAGTTAGCATACATTCATATGATAGGGGGGGGGGCAGTGAGTTAGCATACATTCATGTGATAGGGGGGGGGCAGTGAGTTAGCATACATTCATGTGATAGGGGGGGGGGGCAGTGAGTTAGCATACATTCATATGATAGGGGGGGGGGGCAGTGAGTTAGCATACATTCATGTGATAGGGGGGGGCAGTGAGTTAGCATACATTCATATGATAGGGGGGGGGGGGCAGTGAGTTAGCATACATTCATGTGATAGGGGGGGGCAGTGAGTTAGCATACATTCATGTGATAGGGGGGGGGGGCAGTGAGTTAGCATACATTCATGTGATAGGGGGGGGGGGGCAGTGAGTTAGCATACATTCATATGATAGGGGGGGGCAGTGAGTTAGCATACATTCATATGATAGGGGGGGGCAGTGAGTTAGCATACATTCATATGATAGGGGGGGGGCAGTGAGTTAGCATACATTCATATGATAGGGGGGGGGGCAGTGAGTTAGCATACATTCATGTGATGTGGGGGGGGGCAGTGAGTTAGCATACATTCATGTGATAGGGGGGGGGGGGCAGTGAGTTAATATACATTCATGTGATAGGGGGGGGGGGCAGTGAGTTAGCATACATTCATATGATAGGGGGGGGCAGTGAGTTAGCATACATTCATATGATAGGGGGGGGAGGCAGTGAGTTAATATACATTCATGTGATAGGGGGGGGGGGCAGTGAGTTAGCATACATTCATATGATAGGGGGGGGCAGTGAGTTAGCATACATTCATATGATAGGGGGGGGCAGTGAGTTAGCATACATTCATATGATAGGGGGGGGGCAGTGAGTTAGCATACATTCATATGATAGGGGGGGGGCAGTGAGTTAGCATACATTCATGTGATAGGGGGGCAGTGAGTTAGCATACATTCATATGATAGGGGGGGGGGGGGCAGTGAGTTAGCATACATTCATATGATAGGGGGGGGGGGGCAGTGAGTTAGCATACATTCATGTGATAGGGGGGGGCAGTGAGTTAGCATACATTCATGTGATAGGGGGGGGGGGCAGTGAGTTAGCATACATTCATGTGATAGGGGGGGGGGGGCAGTGAGTTAGCATACATTCATATGATAGGGGGGGGCAGTGAGTTAGCATACATTCATATGATAGGGGGGGGCAGTGAGTTAGCATACATTCATATGATAGGGGGGGGCAGTGAGTTAGCATACATTCATATGATAGGGGGGGGGCAGTGAGTTAGCATACATTCATGTGATAGGGGGGCAGTGAGTTAGCATACATTCATATGATAGGGGGGGGGGGGGCAGTGAGTTAGCATACATTCATGTGATAGGGGGGGGGGGCAGTGAGTTAGCATACATTCATGTGATAGGGGGGGGGCAGTGAGTTAGCATACATTCATGTGATAGGGGGGGGGCAGTGAGTTAGCATACATTCATGTGATAGGGGGGGGGGGGCAGTGAGTTAGCATACATTCATATGATAGGGGGGGGGCAGTGAGTTAGCATATATTCATATGATAGGGGGGGGGCAGTGAGTTAGCATACATTCATGTGATAGGGGGGCAGTGAGTTAGCATACATTCATGTGATAGGGGGGCAGTGAGTTAGCATACATTCATATGATAGGGGGGGGGGGGGGCAGTGAGTTAGCATACATTCATATGATAGGGGGGGGGGCAGTGAGTTAGCATACATTCATATGATAGGGGGGGGGGGCAGTGAGTTAGCATAAATTCATGTGATAGGGGGGGGGGCAGTGAGTTAGCATACATTCATGTGATGTGGGGGGGGGCAGTGAGTTAGCATACATTCATATGATAGGGGGGGGCAGTGAGTTAGCATACATTCATGTGATAGGGGGGGGGCAGTGAGTTAGCATACATTCATATGATAGGGGGGGGCAGTGAGTTAGCATACATTCATATGATAGGGGGGGGCAGTGAGTTAGCATACATTCATATGATAGGGGGGGGCAGTGAGTTAGCATACATTCATGTGATAGGGGGGGGCAGTGAGTTAGCATACATTCATGTGATAGGGGGGGGGGGCAGTGAGTTAGCATACATTCATGTGATAGGGGGGGGGGGGCAGTGAGTTAGCATACATTCATATGATAGGGGGGGGCAGTGAGTTAGCATACATTCATATGATAGGGGGGGGCAGTGAGTTAGCATACATTCATATGATAGGGGGGGGCAGTGAGTTAGCATACATTCATATGATAGGGGGGGGGCAGTGAGTTAGCATACATTCATGTGATAGGGGGGCAGTGAGTTAGCATACATTCATATGATAGGGGGGGGGGGGGCAGTGAGTTAGCATACATTCATGTGATAGGGGGGGGGGGCAGTGAGTTAGCATACATTCATGTGATAGGGGGGGGGCAGTGAGTTAGCATACATTCATGTGATAGGGGGGGGGCAGTGAGTTAGCATACATTCATGTGATAGGGGGGGGGGGGCAGTGAGTTAGCATACATTCATGTGATAGGGGGGGGGGGCAGTGAGTTAGCATATATTCATATGATAGGGGGGGGGCAGTGAGTTAGCATACATTCATGTGATAGGGGGGGGGGGCAGTGAGTTAATATACATTCATGTGATAGGGGGGGGGGGCAGTGAGTTAGCATACATTCATGTGATAGGGGGGGGGCAGTGAGTTAGCATACATTCATGTGATAGGGGGGCAGTGAGTTATTATAAATGTTTATGATATTGGGGAAAGGAGTGGCAATAGTAGGCACCCCCTATGGGGGGTGGGGGCGTGGCTAACCTGCCAGAAGACGAAGCTCTTCTTGATGTACTCCTTGACGGAGAACATACTCCAGATGTCGCGGTTCAACACCTGACAGGAGAACTCCTGCGAGTTCTGTATGTTCACCAGTAGCCAGCGATTCTGATTCTCAGCCGTTATAGAGGCCTGGGTGCGTGTGGGAGTGTGTGTGAGACTTAGCTTTTAGATATTATAATACGTGTATTAGAAATAAATGAAAGTAATGGTGATAGTTTTAGCAATATATATATATATATATATACGACGCGAAAACACGTCTAGCCCACCCCTTCCCTAAAGGATTTTTGGGCCGAGCTGCATTTCGCCATTCATCGAATTATGATTAATATTGCGCTATTTATTTATATCCTATATCGTAATCGTAGCGTATTTTATTAAAACATGACTATTTTAGATATTGCGGCTTGTATTGTTTGATATCGATGCCTATGTTTAATCCGTCGATGTAAAGAAAGTTGATGCAAGCAATTGATGCATGTGAAAGATAGATACGTGAATGACACTTTTATCGAAAAATTAACAAAATGGCATCAGTGATTTTGAATGGATATTAGTCAAATATTAAACAGTAGAAATGTAAACAAAATAAATAGACTTCTATCTATATCTATCGAATTAGATTATATATCTCAATAAAATATTATGATATCTTTTATTAAAAAATATTTAAATACCAAAATTATGAGGAATGTTGATATGTTGTATTATATATATATAAATATTATTTTTAGGCAATTATTTGTAGCAATTCTCAACATAAGAAAACTTCATGATATTTATTTACAGTGTATAATATACACTGTACATTGTACATTGTACACTGATATCAGATAATTTATGTGAAAGCTTCTTAATAGTACAATGATAAAATGATTATAAAACTTATACCATTATTAATTACTATTCAAAATACAAGAGAACATATATTTCTAATATTAGATATAATATAATACCAATAGTATTTATTATTTAATAAATACTATTTAGTGATACAAATAAAAAATAAATACATTACATCGAATGATCTCAATAAGTAAAAGTTTTAATGTAGAAACAATTAATAATTTATATTGTATAACATTGATTTGTAATATTGACAATAATGGTATCAGTAAGAATCAGTAAATTAACTTAAATATATATTTATTATAGTTTAGTTAATGAAACAAATGATGATGATGATGATGATTATAATACTGATAGTATAAGATATAGGTATATATATATATGTATAAGATATAGGTATTGTAAAAATCAATTATTTATTATATCCATTGAGTTATATTTATATTTATTAAATTAGTGTATACTAAATAGATTTATTATTATTATTATAATGATGATGATGATGATGATGATGATGATACATCTCCACTATAGTGGGAAGATACAGGTGTATAGATGAGACTAACACTTCTGAAGGAGCCCTTGTAGAGTATGTCAATTGGAGGTCTGAACAGCTCTTGCAGGGTTCTCTTCTTGTCTGTGAAGCCTGATATACCCTGTTCCATCTCTCCTGACAATAGAGAGGGGTGATAATGAGGAGTATCAATATTATATAAGAATGTGCACGGAACGCACTGGCAGGGAATATTGGTATTTTATATTGATAACTAGAATATTATAATAATACTAATAATGATAAATAGTATATATATATATATATATATATATATATATATATATATATTTAATCAATCAATCAGTTAATCCTAATTATTAAAGGAAACTTGAATATCACTTGTTTTCATTATTTGTGACTATTCATTAAATTAAGTATTTTTTTTATTCTCATCATTTATAATATATTATTAATGTTTCCTGACTTTATATTTTACTTAAAAATAAACATAGGGTCATTAGGCAATTATTCAACAATCAACTAATCTAAATTAATTAAACTAAACTAAAATTAAAATAAACTAATTAAATATGTATTATAAATAAAGTTACTAAAGGGGGGTATCACACTACCAGTATTTCCGGAAATGTTTACTAGAAAGTGATTTTCTAGCAAGTTGTAGTGGTACAACCCCTTACTTACTTGAAATATAGTAACTTAAAGGGTGTGTCCTATTATAGGAGTCATATAGGAGTATACTACAACTTGCAAACTAGAAAATCACTTTCAAGCAAACATTTCCGGGTATAATTTCCAGAAATAATGGTACTGGGATACCCCTTTATACATCTCAGTAATCCATCATTGCGAGATCAGTATTCTTTATAACTCTATACAAAAAACAATGGGAGATATAATGTACGATACAACTTTCGTCCATTATATAGGAACAAAGAGTATATGTCCTATTTCATGGAATAAACATCCCTTAATGAATTCATATTTATATACATATAATGTATAAATGTTCACTGAACTTATTTATGAATGATAAAATAATATTTACAGTTCATTGGTATTAATAAATATATAGTTATTAAAATATCATAGTCATTGAAAAACTCTTTGCATTAAGATGATTTTCTATATAGATTATGTTATATTTGTACTTTTGAAAATATAAATATATTGTTTCAATACCCTTATTATAAAAACTAAATATTTTTGACCAAATAGGTTATGGTTTTTATTATAAATATATCAAAGAAATATAATTATATTTTATAATCAAAAGTACCTATATAAGATCATCTATATAGTATTTATAAAATCTGAAGATGTTATAAATATATATTGAACGGAAAAATAATTATTTATAGTATTTTGAGAGTAAAGTTTAAAATTTATAAAATAATAGATTATGTAAAATATAATGAGAATTTTTTTTAATAAAATCTAATTATGTTACTAGTTTAAAAAAACTACAAACAAAATCTCAAATATTGTTTGTATAACTTAAAATGTAATGACTTTAATCTATTTAAGGTAATCTTTCATCAGTTCCCATCCTCTAATGGGATAAATACCATCAGTAACAATAGAAGAACAGAGCTGTACCTGATGCTTAGTAGCTAAGGGTAACATGGCTAAGTCGATGTACTAACTTGTTTCAGCTTGGAAGTCACGAAGGGAATCAAATATTGAGTTAGCTTCCCTCTTCCTCGCAAATCTATAGGCTGTACGAGTGTGTGTGTATGTGTTGGTGTGTGTGATATAGTATAAATATGTGTATATGTATGTGAGTGTGTATATAAACTGCCTGTGTGGCTCAGTGGCTAAGGCGTCAGACACACAAGCAGTAGGACACGGGTTCGACCCTCGTCCGGACCATTAATTAATTTTATAAAATGGGTCTTAAAATATTATTTAGAAGTGATCTTATATAATTGTGTATACATAAATGATCGGCTCTCGTTAAAACCATGGATGCCTTAACATGAGAGCGGCTTCGAAGGGACATTAGAGCCATATATGGTTATAAGTGAAAACTTCATCTAAGTTCCTGGATGGGATGAAAGGACTCCACCAAATAAAAATAACAATAACAATATGTATATCTAAGATGTATCGTAACGATACACATTGGTACAGTACAGTACACGGAGTTACACCTTATCAATGATAGACCCGCGACCTCGCTCAGTACTTCCACAGTATCATAGCGACTATGATAAGGATTTTCATACGCTACCCTAATTATGTTCTATCTTACACGAACAAAGATGTTTGCTACCGATACAAAAATATATCTATTTACTATAAATTAGTTTGACGGTGATTAAATGATATCAATATATTCGGCATGTTAGTGATAACCAGCTGAAGTAGACGCTGAAGTAAGTATTAACATACATGGTAATATGTTGTTCACATCATCCACGCAATGCTCACTGTATTAAACTTACTGGTTTAGCACAACAATAGAAAGTGTTCGGTTTCTTATACGTAATTGAAAAACTGAAATCTGCATTTTGTTGTTCGAGTACTTTCGCAATGCAAGTTTTCGTACAGCAAAATATAGTTACAAGTGGATCATGTGAACAACATATTACCATGTATGCTAATACTTACTTCAGCGTGTACGTTAAACTTATCACTAACATGCCGAATATATTGATATCATTTAATTACCGTCAAACTAATTTATAGTAAATAGATATATTTATTTTAAAATCGAATTATGTATAATCGGAAGCAAACATCTTTGTTCGTGTAAGATAGAACATAATTAGGGTAGCGTTGAATTACTACACTATTATCTAGAGTAGACAACAATATATTCATGTATACTAGCATCACCGTTAAAACAATAATTAATATATATATTATATATATATATATATAAATATTATATATATATAGATAAATATTGTATATTATATATGTACACACGTGTAATTGGATACTCATTGTAGTATTGTATTATAATTTGTATATTGATTATAAGTTCCTCGAAACCTACTATATGTGGTCCCTGAGGTATGCGATAGTGTTAACTCCTCTCTATATGATACTTTACATTAAAGATGATGATGATGATGGTGGTGATGATGATGATGATGATGATGATGATGATGATGATGATGGTGATGATGATGATGATGGTGATGATGATGATGATGATGATGGTGGTGATGGCTATTTGATTACCTGGTTGATTATGTGAGGGTTCCACCATAACTTCTGTTCTCTGAGGTATAGGGGCACGTACTCCATCGCTGTCCACCCTATATATGGGGGTAAGGAGTGGGCTAAGATGATAGGTGTGGGGCTAATATGATAAGAGTGGGGCTAATATGATAGGTGTGGGGATAAGATGATAAGAGTGGGGCTAATATGATAAGAGTGGGGCTAAGATGATAGAAGTGGGGTTAATATGATAAGAGTGGGGATAAGATGATAAGAGTGGGGCTAATATGTGTGTAGTTACTGGTAGTGAATATTGCACTCACAGAATATCAGTTGTAATAGTTCAATAGTTAAGATGTATAGAGATATTGAGATATTGAAAGAAAGAGAGAAAGAGAGAGAGGGAGAGAGAGAGAGGGGATATTGAAAGAAAGAGAGAGAGAGAGAGAGAGATAGAGAGGGGGATATAGAGAGAGAGACAGAGAGACAGAGATAAAGAGAGAGAGACAGAGATAAAGAGATAAAGATAGATAGGGAGAGATAGAGATAGAGAGAGATAGAGAGAGAGAGAGATAGAGAGAGAGAGAGAGAGAGAGAAAGAGAGAGAGATAGGGTGGGAGTGGGGCTAACATAGAAGGCCCCGATGCCTCAGTATCCATACTGTTATTAACACTCTGAGCATCATCGAGGAACAGGTCAATAGCGATCTGAAGGTTTCCGTTGCACGCCTTCAGCATCGAGTCTGCCACTTCTACAGGTGAACCTGCCAGAGGATGAGTAGTGTAGGTTTAGTGTAGTCGATATGTGGGTCAATGTACAGGGGGTGAGTTGTGGTACCAGTGTAGGTTTAGTGTAGTCAATATGTGGGTTAATGTACAGGGGGTGGGTTAATGTACAGGGGGTGGGTAGTGGTACCATTGTAGGTTTAGTGTAGTTAATATGTGGGTTAAAATGTACAGATTCTGATAAAACTCCATTTGTAACGAGAGTCATTATGTATGAAAAATGTTGTTAGGTCATTTGGATGTCATTTAGAATACGCCAAAGCCCCCTAAAATTTAACATGTAAAAGATAGGAAATTATCATAGAAAAATAAAAAAAAATAAAAGAATCAACATTTAAACCACTTATATTAATTATAATTTATTGATATTCAAAATTTAGTATCATCATATATTACTTATTAATATTGATTACCAACTTTTATAAAAAAAATAAAAATCCTAGAATTTTGATAGGAAATATTATTTATATTTTTTTTTATAATTTATTTTTTTGTGGAAAATTAAAAAAAAAATGGTTAACCACTATTATTAATTTATATATATATAATAGACTAATATACAGTATTATTATATACATAACTTATTCAATTAATTAATTACAAGATATAATTAAAAATTATCAATAAAATTATGACCAAATTCCAAATCAGCCGAAACATTAGAATGTAATAATTTTTTTTTATTTGCTAACAAAAGATCTTTATAAATATATAAAATGGGGTCAGAAAAGTGTTTCTTTTAAATTGGAATTTAAATGACATATTTAGTAATAACAAAATTTCAAATTTCATATTTATATAGAATTTCAGATACTTATTATATTTTTCATTATAGTTGTACTATTTACTGTATTATTTATTTATTATATTTAATATATATTTATTATATGTATTTTATTATATAAGTATCAATAAAAAAAATATGTTATATACAGTTTAGATTAGTGTTTTTATTTATAGAATAATATTGAAATATACAATTTTAAAATAATATATATATAATTATACAAAATAAAAAAAATCGCATTTTATTGAAAGCTTAGGAAATAGTTTTCTATGCCTTAGAGTGATATTTATTCTCGAATCTCGTACTACATGATACACATAATTGTATATAAATAAATGATCGGCTCTCGTTAAAACCATGGATGCCTTAACTTGAGAGCGGCTTCGAAGGGACATTAGAGCCATATATGGTTATAAGTGAAAACTTCATCTAAGTTCCTGGATGGGATGAAAGGACTCCACCAAATAAAAATAACAAAATAACAATAACATTAGTTTTTGAAGTCTGAGATGCCTAATGAATATGACGTTCCATGAGTTTAATAACTCTAATAAATAAATAAAAATATTATTGGGTAGTGAATCTGCTACTAATTTATATTTATAGTATAAATATCTATTAAAATGATATTAAAAAAATAAAAAATAAAATAAATTATATATAATTGTATATAATTTAATTCTATCCATTAATGAAAATAATTTACAAATGTTTATTTAGACTACCTAATAATTTATTTATTTTCATTTAATGAATATTTGTATGAACATTATATATAATTAAATTATAAAACATATTATAAATATGTATAATGAACATATAATATATAATATAAATAGAATATATATATAGATTACATATAAGTATATTGCTTTGTTTACATCTGTTGTTCAAATTATTACATGATAGGAGAAATTAGTATATAATGACCTAATTAAATTCTAAAAAAATATATGTGATATAGTATGTTCATGTATGTTTATATCACAGTTGTGAGCCTGGAAAGTTATCATGGGGGATATAAACATTCTATAATAGAGTACATCAGAATACATATAAGTCATGCTTTTGTTTACTAATAATTTGTGCACTAAAAGAGTAATCTCAATTATTATTAAATAAATATTGTACTTCACATTTCTTTATTGAAATTTAAATTTTGTAATTTCTTGTTCTTTTTTTTATAAAATATGAATAAATCTTTAAGATTTTTTATATTATTAAAAAAACATATGCTTTATGTAAAGTATACATATATTGAAAACATAATATAAAATTTAAGAACTCATAAAATGAAAATATTAAAAAATGGAAATTAATTTAATTTTTCAAACTAATTAAATCCATCGTAGTGTATGTGAGTGTGATATTAGTAGTATAATTCCATTAAATTCAATTTTAAATAAATTGTTCGTAAGTGAGATATAGGTAATACTAATCTAATAATAATAATAATAATGATGATATGTACGAAATCCATAATAAATAATAAAAAATATATAATAAAAAGAAATAGTTTGGAAATTTGTATTACGTTCATAAAGTAGGTAAGTTCGGTTCAAGTAGCAGTGTAGTTTGTATTTAAATGTGTTTTAAAGTATGTGTGATAAGCGAAGGTGGAGGTGTGATTGTTGAACTAGATTGACAGTTTGCCATTACAAGAATGAATGATAACTGCATGATATCTATTGGGACTTACAACTGCTCCGATGGAATCGATATGCCTTCAATAGACTTGATCAGTAAGCCTTTATAATAATCACCGATATCTTTAAACTTGAGCAGCTAATAATCATAAGAATGATTCGGAACTTTGTAAACGATGGTATGGTCATTCGTTAATTGCGTACGAATTTATGAAAAGTTAAGAATTAAATACTAAAACTTGGAGTTCCTATTAATGTAACATCGTTAACTCTACACGACCGAGGAATGTGGCAGTAAATACCGTAGTAATGAGATACCCCACCTATATAGTATTGTATTATTATCAGACAATGCATTACATATCATAAGTAGGTTACAATGGAGATTATAGATATAAAAACTACTGCGCACATGTGTTATCAATGTTAAATAAGAAAGCTTAGTTATATGGATGGATATAGCTAATAAGAGAACAAACATAATTTAGATAACAGTCTATTAATATCACTACATTATGTTTACTTTTCTGTTATGATTCTGTGATAACTATGGCATTCCTAGTCATTGAAATGATCTATAATGATTATGTTAGGCAAATATACCATTTATTGTTACTGTAAGCATGTTAAATAGATATAGAGTTGTATAGATTTATATTACATCCTATTTAATATATTTCTATTCATGTAGTATTCATTAATAGTATTAGTAGTCTACTACTATGACAATTACATATACATCATTATATATCTGCAGCTAACTCAGTAATTATATTACTTAATCTTATCCTTCATTATATAGAGTCTATATATATTATAGACATACTCTATTCTTACTTATTATAATAATTTCATAATCTTAACCCTATATAAGTAACATTATAGTAAAGATAACATGTCAATATTAATATGTTACCTTGGTATTAATACTTTATCTATCTATCCCTATAAACTTTAACGTAAATAGAAATATTGAATGAGAATATGAACTTGTGATATGGATGCTACACAATTTGCACTTTATACATCACTATGGGTTTGTGTATGTATGTATGTGTGTGTATGTGAGGATATGTGTTAATGATATGTAGATTTGAAGGAAAGGATATGTATACATTTCCAGTGTTAGAAATATATAAAGGATATGTTAAAGTCACAATATTAACAAAAGTTAACATTGGCGAGTTTTCATTGAGCTTAAAAATGTGAATTAATTATGTAAGAAATAAAAACATATATAAATTTATGAACTAATAAATTCATATTTTTAAGGGACGGCGAATTTAATATATAAAAACGATTATATAAAAATCAGTAAATTAAATATATTATGTCTAAAATGATATATATCTTGATGCATAAAAGTAACTATAAGTGTCAGAAATAAGAATTTACTACTGTATACAGAGTAAGGTTAAAGTAATAGTACAATATTTATAAATATTTTTATTTAAATTGATATTTATGTTCTTTTTTTTAAACTTCATTTTTAATCTTTAGAATTCACTAATTCTTGATCTACTTTTAATCGTAAATGAAATTTTCAGAACTTAATAATAATAAACATCTCTTCATATATTTTAAGTATGATCTAAAATCTATAATAAAGCTAAAATAATTTACTGGAATTATTGGAAATTTAGTTATTTTAAAATAAGTATAGGTCTCATTCTCATTGTCATATAAGAAATTAAACTGTACATCACTCGAATATATAACAAATAATATGATAACAATCACCGGTATAAAATGATATCTTACTTAATTTTTAAATTCATTAAATATATATAGAATTCTATATATATATATATATTAAATTTCACATCATACGATACAGTTATGCAGTCTAAGATAGTATATTATTGGAAAGCAACAATCACGATTGCCTAAGTTTGCAGTGTTAGGAGATGAACCAATCAGTAAATACATGTAATCTAGGCCCGTAGTTCTCCCTAGTATTAGAGATACAAGGGCGAGATGAAGGGGGGCCACTTATTAATTATTCAAATCACTACGCACTGATAACTAATAGAGTAATACAATCGATATCGGCATGTAACTTTGCTTATTCTCTCTCTCTCTCTCTCTCTCCCTCACTAGTATTTTTGAAAATATAATATTTTATTTTAGGTTTTTTAATAATATATAATATTAATATGTTGAATGAATTATAATTCTTAATGATGGGTGTTTTTCTAAATGTATTCTCACATTTAAGGGGACGCGATAACATTGATTTTTTCGAAAACAAATTTAATTTCAAATTTGTTATTATAGTAAAATTGTAATAATTCACATATTATCTTTTATGTGGTGTTTAAATTATGTTCATTACATTATTCATTTTGTTCATATTATATTATTTGTATCTGTATATTCATATTGTTTATATTCATATATTATATTTGAAACTTGATTTACTCAGAATAATTATTTGTGACCAATCATGCTGACATAACTGGTATTAACTTTTGTACAATTTGAATATTTTTTCTTCATTTTTTCAATATAACTAGATAAAACCTGTAAAATTAAAGCTATTTGTTAAAATTAAAAAATATTTATTTAACAAATTTTAATTAGCAATTTAGTTGGACAATTGACATTTTTTATCAGATATTTAAATTATTTTTTTTAGAAACGTATAACATAAAGATGTGTAAACATCTATAAATTTCAACATATAATATAAAAATATGGAATATTATTAATAGATTAAAAAAAAAAAAGTTAATATTTTTTGAGTTAATAGATTTCTAAAAAGAGCATTTTTTCGTATCTTTTACATGTAAACCAAACGATGGTATCGCGTCCCGTTAAATGTTCTAGACATCAACACATAGGTATGGATTATGTATCTCAGGTCGCGCGGAAAAAATGATAAAGTTGAATGTCTGTGTATTAGTCTGGTAAATAGTGGTTTAATTAGGCTGTTGTGCGTTAATAACACACACATAGACATCAGTATGGAACAGTTCCGAATAGAATAGAATCTAAACGATAAAGTAATATTCATTTGACATAACCCTAATAGGAGGCTACTTACCGCACTACACTCTACGTTTCAGTATAGTTTAGACAGCCTTTATCGAATACTGCGATGATGTACTTTTATGGGGACGCAGATTAAAAGCATGATTCTATTATTATAAATGGGTTCCTAAATTTGGGACGAATCTGTAAGTAATTTTTAATAAGATATAACTATATTTAATTTTATTAATAATATTTATTTTAAATTCTACCCAAATTTCCTTGCCCAAATCAAGAGTACTTTTATAAATCATATCATTAATTTATAACGTTAATCTTAATCCTTGTTCATCCAGTATAGATGGTTCACAAATAGTAAATCATCGATTATATCACTAATTTCTGTCATAAATCACTATATTCGCGAATGTATTACGAGTCGAACTTAGGCTGAGGTTCTACAAAAGTAGAATTAGGTTGAGAGGCGTGAGTCACCCCTATTTTATATTATACATTTTTTACGCAGTTTTATTGCACAGTTAAAATGTATAATGTAAAATATAGGCGACAACTGCCTCTCAACCTGATTCTACCTTTGTAAGGTAAGGTAAGGTAATAATATATTTATACACTTGTTATATTTTAAAATCTCACAAGTGTTGAGAATATATAGAAATAAATTAAATGTATTATTAATTAATTAACAACAAAATTCGCAACTTCTCCTTGAATTCAGTGTGACTCCTCATGTGTCGTAATGACTTGTAGAACCTCAGCCTCAGTCGACTAGCGTTACGAAGATAAACGGAGGCTGAGTGATAGCTAACCGGTAATAGCGACGAACTGCTGAATTTTATCATCGATACTCTCCACCGGCGGCGCTGCTGCAGAAGAAGACGACGAAGATGAACTCTCGCCCGTTTCACTGTGGGGCCCCCCTTTACTGGCGGCGGCTCTCGGTGTCTTGTTGCGAGTGTTCGCCTTTCTTGACGACATCGTTAGGTGATCCGATATTTATACCCGCTGTGCAGATGTATTATGCTCTATAACTTAGTATAGCTCTGTAACTTAGCTATAGGTAATGAGTCATGGTCAATGACCCATAGATGTACATATATAAAAGATGTTTTTTATTTAAGCAAGTGTGTAGTTGAAAGGGAGACGATTAAAACGGACGAGTTGAGGGTTAAAATTACATTTAAAATATAGGTAAATAGTATATATATATATTTTGTATTCATATTTTTGGGTTATTTGGATTGGTTTTGTATCTGCATTACATGCTAAAGTGAGCCTATAAAAATTTATTTCACATTTAAAATATAATCTTTGTAACTCAACTCGTCCAGTTGAAATATATATTTAAATAAATCACTAACAGAATAATTTCGAAAATTTAATCTGTTATTAAACTTAATTTAAAACTAGAATATAATACCATTTTTATTATAGATTTGGTTATAATATTTTAGTTCTTAATAGAAATACAATTAATTTATATGATATTGGTTATTGTGAAATTATTATAACTTTTGTAATTTTTATATAGTTAAAATTATATTAAAATTAATAGTTTTTATATAAAATCGCAATTCAATGTTTTAAAAAATAAGCTAGGAATATATTATATTATAATAAAGTATATTGTATATTTATGGATTTTTTATTTTCCTTTTCATTACTTTAATATTAAAGTATATTAATATTTATTATATTAAGGTAAAATAAACTTATGATATATATATATGATATATATTATTTATAATGTTAAATATAATTTATTATGAATGATGTAAATTTTATTCTTCTCTTTATTATAAAATTAGTTAAAATTAGAAAAACTAAATTAGTACATTACTATTATATTAAATCATATTTCATATCTAACTTACTATTTGAAATGTGCAATTACTATATGGATTTTAAAGGTTAGTTATAAAAATATTATTAAAAATGATAAAATATATCGTATTTAACAAAATACGATTACTTATTTACAAAATTTAAACGAATTGATTTTTTTATTCCGCTAGGATTCATTACTGATTATAGAATAAATAATAATATTTAAATCATATATTTGTTTAAATCATCGATCTGGATATATTACACCGAATAGGTTTTAAAATGTAGTTTTTTTAATTAATTGATTACATTTATTATTTGATTCAATGTTGTAAAGTAAAGGCTACTCTTAGTTACTGTAAAATTAATCTATATTATATGATTTATAATATAATAGTATCTAAATATTAAAATTATAATAATAATTATTAATAAATTTATAACTTTTAAATAATAAATTTAAAAATTGTAATTATTATTTTAATTATTATACATAATCATTAATTTAAAATTAATTAATTTATCATTAATCTACTAAACAATATTAATCATAATTATTTCTCTATCGAATTTATGTTTATAGTGTAGACTACACTCAGTCACTGACTCACTGACTCAGTGTTACACTTGAGTGTAATCTACACTGAGTTTTGTTGAGTCATTTTACAATTTATACATATAAATTATATATACAATATTGATACATGTTATACTATACAATTTGCAAATATAATTTATAGTTTTCTATTTTTTTTTGTATTACTATTATAATTATTATAATAATAATGTTACTACATTTTTTTTTACAAAAATGGATGTTATAACTGTTATTTTTATTACAGTAAATGATTTATTGTAACATGAAAACAAATATTCCCCTTTGAAGTCTCCAACATTAATTTTTGTTAACATATAAGGTATATCATATATCATATAGTATATGAATCATATACTCTATGATATATGATATATCTTATATGTTAACAAAAATAATTTTGTTGGTGATAATATAATTCATATACTATGAAAAAGTGTCACTTTTTTGTATGTAATAATTTAAAATCTATATAACTCACTTGATACTAGTTTGATTATAATAATATTTTAACAGTATATATTATTTACGTTACATAGATAGAGATATTATCTTTCCAACGCTTCCAAATTTGTTATAATTTGACAAATATTTATTATTAAACGAAGTTAATTAATGAACCCTACTTTTTCAAAATTCTCAAATATCGATAACATATTTTTATAAGAAAAATATGAATATTTATTATATCAGTAGACATATCAGGTATGTTACATATATACAGTAAATAGATTACTAAATGATTAAGAAATATTTGGTAAATTTCTATAAAATTATTACAGTACAAATAATACTAGTATTATAATAATACTGTATATTATACTGTGTATGTATTATGTATTGACATCTATTATATTTACTAAATGTACTAGTCTATTAGTTTATTCAATATATTAGCTATATTATATAGAGATGTATCTTGAATAAAGTCACACGAAAACATTTTGTAACAGTACTATCATAGTTCTACCAAATATATTTCAAATATACAGGACGCTAATGATGTCGTAATTTATATAGAGTATGAATATCTGCATGTGTATCATGTATGCGAACAATACCTCCTATAACCTTTAGATTTAGGTGGTCGTGGATTCAGCTTACATTTGTATAATATATCATAATGAATGAGTTTACATAAACAGTATAATCAAGTAGAGATTAATCTTTTAATAATATAATATTATATCGACCAGCGCTTACTATATCTGAACTAATGAAGTATTTCCTTTAGTTGGCTGTAACGATATAGGCTATGTCAGAAAAATTGTCAATTGACAAGTCTTCTTTAAAACCCGAACCAAGTCAATTTGTACCTAATCATTTCGAACCAACATAAATGTTACTTATACGAATTCCATTTTTTCTTGGTACGAAATCACAGTTATTTATCCGTTATGTATAGCCTATTACAGTTACAGATAACTAAACGCCATACTTAGGTCAACTATTGTAGGTCCTAGCCGATATAAAATTATTATATTATTAAAAGTCTAATCTTTAAAGAATGACTTGTACCCTAACATAACATCTAATGTAGAATTATCTAAACAGTGACAGTTGTTAGCTGATACCGCGAATGTTACCGAGTAGAGTAGAATTTACTACATGTAATGAAGCCAGCACAATATATATGTACTATAGCCTATATACTATGCTGGTCGTATACCATTGAAGTAGCTTATTGTTATCTTTAGATTTAGAACTACTAATGCTATACATTCGTATCTGAATTTAATTAAATGCATGATATCAACTAAATACTCGCTAAGATTAGTATCTTATTTATTAAATACAATGTAATCTCATATAATGAATATTTAGTTTATTTATATATGTATATATATACATATATATATATATATATAAATATATATATATATATATGATAAGGTAAGATTGAAATATTGTTGATTTTTTAATATAATATATTCATATATAGTTTTTTATAGGTTGGATTTTCCTGCTTATAGGATTTTTATTTATATGTACCCCATATATTTATATATATATATAGATTGGTTTTAGGCTAACACTTTTAGCATAACCATATTTGTTATTATATTAGTTACCACTAAAAAGATATATTCATTTAATAAAACTATATGGTTGTAATCATCAATATTTAAATTTAATAGATTAAGTTGTATTAATATAACATTATAAACTGAAATAAAAATTATAGAATGGATCCCATTTGACCGTCTAATGATGTATCTATCTAAATATAATGAAAGCACTGCAAAGTTTCTATATACTTATTTTTTATTTAAAAATAAAATAAAGTTTAGTAGACTTACGATATTTAAATTTAATAAACGAAATCATAAATATGTAATTACGCTAAATAATACGCTACAAATAGCCTCTATTTAGCACTCCTAGTTAACTTTGTAAATCAGTGCCCCATCCGAATGTATATAATATGTAAAACGAACATAATAACAAATAATAACAGTAGGTAATAAAGTCATATCGTGTTAAATAATAAAGTGGAAAGAAGTGAGTAATTAACTAAAGTACTAATGAGGAACAAAAGAATGATTACAGTTTGCCACCTCAGATACATACTATTACCAGGGCATTAAAGTTACAGGGATAAGTACTACATAGCTAGCAGTGTAGTCCGCACGTACCTATAGCTTATTGGCCTCGTACCGAAGCCGGGGGGTTTAGCGCGTTCAATACTGCGCTTAGCATTAATCCATAGATAGATATACGCTTTATTGAGTGGTAAATACGCACAAAATGACGTGAAACAATAATTTAATAATAAGTGATAAATGAAAAAATAATGATGGTTTGCACATGCCATAGGATGTAAGAATTATGAAAGAGTTATGCGATACTATCTGATCAGTTTGCTATATTAGATGTAGACACCTACTGGATGTAGTCTCGGTACTGCGCTTTGGTCTATATTAGTCATTGATAAAGAACACACTCGTTATATTATAAGTATATTTCTAAGTAAGGGTGTGATGTTTGAGGAGTGGCAAGTTGAACAGATTGACAAGCTACCGCTGTATAAACTAACTGTCCAACTTACCACCTGTCCACCTGTCTACCCGACCATCTGTCTATCTGACCATCTGTATATCTGATCATCTGTCTATCTGACCATCTGTCCAACTGTCTATCTTACCACCTGTCCTGCTATAAAACATACACTCTTAGTCTCGGTAGAATAGATCTATCAAACGCATTAGAAAATTAGGTGTTTTGTTATTAGACAATCCTGATTGGTCTATGAGTTTATTTATGTACAATGTTACGAGCTTATTATAATTAGGGATTTATAGAATACTTCAAATATGTGTGATAAGTTAATGTATGTAACTGTAAAACATTTTAATTTCGTATTCTTTGTTTCTTTCAATAACATATATTATCGTTAGCATATATTTATGCTATATATTTTCGATGATATATTTCCACTATATATTATTTGAAATAAATTATCAATCAATAGTAGTTTTATCGAGGCACAATATACGCATAGCTATCTTCTGAATATACTCTTTATCTAAACGAATGTCACTGATTTCATGCGGATTGGTGAATTTATTCGTAGTATTAGTATATATATATATATTAATATAAATAATTCAAAGTACGCCGCAAGCTAAATGACTTCGCACTAGCTAATTATCTAAACCACTAACAAAGATACACACTAATAGATGTATCTTGCCACACACAGTGCGAATACACAGTGTAAAGTCTAGTTCTAATTAATTTCACAAGGGAATAAGCGTAAACATTGATAACTGCATATTAAGATATATTAAGCATATTAAACACTACCGTACTATGGTAGATAGTGATATACTTATAAAAGATTACTGTGCGATACGCTACGATATGTAAGCTGCCATGAGAGCTGCCACACGTTCGTAATCAAAATAGTAATCTCGTCATTTGTTTGAAGTTTTTTGTTTACGATTGTAAATAAATAAAAAATTAAATATTCAATATTTTCGCGTACTTCTAAAGGACTGCACGTTACGATCTGTGAATCTGTTGTAATCGCCCCCCCCGGGCCGATATATAAACAAACACCCTCACTACATTAGGATAACGTGATGCACATCACATCACAGCACCCATTGCAGTACGGTAGTGCATGTATTATACACGGGTATACGTCATGGAGCTAGATAGAAATAGAGTGTTAATCAAGGTATCTGACATGCGGAAAGCGTCAATCTAATTTGGTCACCGCGCGAAATGGCGGATTTGACCATTTGATTTATTATTTTGTAGCTAAAATAAAATCATTGATACCATTGGAAAGAGGATAACAAATTAACATAAGTTTCATATTTAACTTTTTTAATATAATTAATAATAAAAAGTTATGATCAAAAGAATATTATATTTTAATATTTGGTCACCGCAAGATGGCTGATTTGTTATCTCCGCATTGGCTTACGCTGCAAGGTTATTGAGTATTACCATCACTCTATTTCTCTCTAGCTCTACGGATATGCACTAAAGTGTGGAGTATATTCGTGAATAATACGTCTAGCTTATCTACTACCTTACTTTAGAAGGATACCTTGTTTTATTATCAAGGCGATATGACGTTAAATACTATGATGTTAATTACTGATTTTTTCGAAATAATCTAATTAATATTATTTTACGTGAGATGACAACGGAACATATACTATATTATGTTGAAGTCCTTGATGAGGAAAGAGCCTATTAATGGGGGGTCCCAGTGTAGTGACATTTTGTGTGTTTTACATGTAGTAGATATTATCTACTAGATAATGTTAGAAATATATAGGATTATTCAAATACTGTTTATAATAGAACTATTCATTGTATTGAGCCAATTTTGTGTGTATCATGTTGACATTATATAAATGCATCTCTGAAAATAATAAATTTTTTAGATATATTATATTACATATATATATTTTCATATATAATTTTTTTTTTTAAATGAATCTAGAATTATGATATATTTTTTTATAATATTATTCTTTGCAATTATTCATATAAATGTATTAACTATTTAACACTAACAATTATTAAAAAAGCTACAATATTTTTGTCTGTAACGATTCTAATACATACATACCTAGCGTAAAAATTGATCATTGGGTAATTGGCGTTTAATGTTTCATGCAAAATAATATATTTGTAATAATTATAGATAAACACATGTTTTTATGTGATTTATAGATTGTTTTGGGATACCATTTTTTCACAGATACTAAATTACACATTAAAGAGTGTTTTATGGAATAATATTTTTTTCTATGTTTTATGAAAATTTATCGATTTCTACACAGTGCCTTAATATTATAAAATAGAAAACAACAGAAACTAAATGATATTATTACTATAATGCATGCATTCATGCCCGTGGATACAATATTTGAATGGGTATTTGAATGGGAATGGGTATCAATGTGAATTGTTTAAAGGTGACATATTGAATATATTATTTGTATTGTATAAATGCACAACAAATAAATAATGTAGATAATATCAAATATATATATATATATATATATATATATATATAAATTGCAGCATAATAGAATATAGAACGTGTATTATGGTATGAGTTCTAGCCATTTTCGGCAAACATTATAATCTATAATTTAATTCAGTGTTGATTATATTCATAATACAATGGAATTACATAAAATTACTGAGTAAAGACTCTTTACTAAAGATCTTTACTAAAGAGTAAAAACTAAATTTCAAAAAGGATTGATATCCAACCAAATTTTAATCTCGGTAATAACTATATTACTATATATATATCACCGTATCATACATTAGTATGAACCACTAGTGTATGATCTATCAGGGACTTACCATTGATACCTACGATCATCTGTAGCCCACAA
Organism: Osedax fenrisi; assembly: GCA_964019155.1. NCBI lineage: Eukaryota > Metazoa > Annelida > Polychaeta > Sabellida > Siboglinidae > Osedax > Osedax fenrisi. The sequence continues at coordinate 82,751,710 of OZ025243.1, forward strand.
CCCATAAGCCGGACACTGTAGACTACATACATCGTACAGTCTATACTAATCGATACACTAGGACCGGCGCTAGAGTTGCGCACCATTATGGGCGTGTCTTACCTACCGTATACTGTAGATGTCTCAGCCCATGATTTCATCATATCCCAGAAAACAGTAAGAGCAGCATAATAGCAGCTTAATATACTTTTAAAATTAATAGCAGCATAATATCAGCATAATGGCAGCATAATAGCAGCATAACAGCAGCATAATATTATTACAAATTAATAGCAGCATAATAGCAGCATAATAGACATTTAATAGCAGCATAATAGCACAATGTAAACATTTGAGGCTCTAGCATATGCTGTTATGCTGCTATTACTGTTTGCTGGGATGGTACACTGTATTATCAACATCCCCCCACTTCACACACTACACACACTACTGATAACCATAATGTATCACGACGCCCGCATTACAGTAACACCCGCCGTGTGTTAATACATACTCCCATCATTAGCGTGCGGCGCGTCCGTAACTCATTAGTACGTGGGTGTTACCCTAGTATGACACACCCTCTGGCCCCTCCCCCTACTCCTCCTCCCCCCCCCCCCCACGCGCGCGCGCCCTAAACAGAGGTAATCCGATAGCGTACCGGTTACGTAACAATAACGCGCCGCTAGGTGTCACCGCTAACCGGCGGACATCTACATTATCTACTATTGGGCCGCCAACATCGTATTTATATTAATCACTTAATATCGCCCCCCCCCCCCCCCGTGTACAATGTACACTGTACATTGTACGCCCCGCCTATACTCGCTCTACGTTGTTCACTGTATAATTGATGTACACTATGCAATGTAAACTGTGTACATCTACAGACCTATTAATTAAGATGTATCATAGTTCGGTATTATTAAACGTATTCCGCGAGTATTGACATAGCTGTTTATTTATTGCGAAATCACCGAGTTAATCTTACTCGATCTCTAAGTCCGTATACACTCCGCATATCCACTATATACATACTATCCATAGAGCTAGAGATATAGCTCTCTAGCTCTACGATACTATCACACGACGGAGATTTACTGAAATCACAGAATTAGAGGCGGGTGGTGTCGATATACCCGGCTCTACCGTGTATTCTATGCCGTGATAATCTTTTGACGAATAACATATATGGGTCTCTCTATATAGTCTCCACCGCTACAAGTAACCACTTATCACTACCACTACCACCATACATACCACTGTGTAACGTTGTGTGTGCACTACACAGTACCATACGCATACCACCAGGCGCATCCCTCTACGCGTGCTGGGTAGCAGCCACACATATGTGCGTGCGTGACTTTATTGACTTTATAACATGATATTAATAGATACACACTAGAAAAGTAGGCTATATAATATATAATAATATATTCATATATTATATAACCTACTTTATTAGTTAACTGTATCTATTAATAAATCATGTATATATATATACAATATTTCTTATATATATTTAAATATATATAAGTTATATAAGCAGTATATCTAATTTATAACCCAGAAATAAAATGTCACATGGTAGTTACTTAATCTACACTCTCACACACACACACACATACACCCACACTCACACACACACCACATAGCCACATAGCCGCAGTTAAAATAAACTAATTCGTGACGGCTAATTCTCGGAAATTCGCACTGACGATTTTTATCTTTACATAATGTGGTCTGAGCGTCGCGTTAAGGCGTCGCGCCGTACACTGTATACAGTAACATGTATAATGTACATTATACACTGTACAATGTACATTATACACTGTACAATGTACATTATACACTGTGTATATGTCGTATACGTGGGTAATATCAGGGGCACAATGTATTACATACGCTTTACGCTGATTACACACGGCGCGACTCACACCCCCTAGTATAACACCTGTAAGACGGACAGACTACGCGTATGACTCACCACCGCGCCGTGTACGACGCGGTGGTGAGTCATACAAGTCTGTGATGTGTATGACGGCGTACACGGTAATCTACACGTCACGTGTTCACTACCCGTAGTCACGTGATACCCACCCCTGCCCTCCCCGCCACTGAATAGCCTCATTAGGCGACGTGTCACGTGACCTCTATGTTTAATTAATCAATACACGCTCTTCGTATAGGCCAGAGAGAGAGAGAGATAGAGAGAGAGATAGAGAGGAGGCACTGTCACTAATAGATATCACGTAAGCCGTACTCGCTGATTGGACGACGTCACCCCCTCTCTCTACTCCCTCATCCTCACCCCCTCTATCTACACTTCCCCCTCCTCATCCTACTCCTCCTCCTACTCCTCCTCCTACTCCTCCTCCTACTCCTCCTCCTACTCCTCCTCCTACTCCTCCTCCTACTCCTCCTCCTACTCCTCCTCCTACTCCTCCTCCTACTCCTCCTCCTACTCCTCCTCCTACTCCTCCTCCTACTCCTCCTCCTACTCCTCCTCCTACTCCTCCTCCTACTCCTCCTCCTACTCCTCCTCCTACTCCTCCTCCTACTCCTCCTCCTACTCCTCCTCCTACTCCTCCTCCTACTCCTCCTCCTACTCCTCCTCCTACTCCTCCTCCTACTCCTCCTCCTACTCCTCCTCCTACTCCTCCTCCTACTCCTCCTCCTACTCCTCCTCCTACTCCTCCTCCTACTCCTCCTCCTACTCCTCCTCCTACTCCTCCTCCTACTCCTCCTCCTACTCCTCCTCCTACTCCTCCTCCTACTCCTCCTCCTACTCCTCCTCCTACTCCTCCTCCTACTCCTCCTCCTACTCCTCCTCCTACTCCTCCTCCTACTCCTCCTCCTACTCCTCCTCCCTCATAACAACCGTGTAGTGTTTATCCGTGTCTAATTATCTACCGTTGGAGGTCGCTAGCTATGTAGTATATTAGTGTGTGGTATATGCGTGTGGGTGTATGAGTGTATGTGTGTGTATGAGTGTGTATATATGTGTACGGCGTACACACACACACACACACACACACACACTAAATACAAAGGATACGAATTAGGTAACGTGTTATTAGTGATATTAAACGTAGAGTTTACACACAATCTATATTATATAGTCTGTATATGTACACTGTATATTATAAAATATATACACACACACACACACATACACACATATATACATACTGACTATTATATAACAGCGAAACTCTTCAGAAATAACTAACGACATTAATGACATACACACACGCGCGCAGTGCGCGTCGCGCACGGACGCACCAGTGTTCGTTTCACACACCCATCACCGGTGTGTGCACATGCGATCATAGCCTACACGCGTGGCGCTATATACGGAAGGGGGTGGGGAGGGTGGTGGTACCCGGGGTACGTCGACGTAGCCCCATTGTACGATATTAGATGTGTGTATGCGCGATGACCTTCAACTGAGACGTCGTAGGTCTGCCCCACGCGCACAGTGTGTGTGTAGGTAGTGTAGCGTTGACCTAGTTAGCAGTGAAGTAGGTATGTAGGTATGTAGTATGTGGTAGCTGGTACCGGGGAATACAGTGTAGACTATAGAAATCATCGATATAAAGACATTATTCTTTACAATGATGACAACCACACGTACGCACTATAGGCGCCGTGCCTAGGCCTTATCACGTGATAAGCTCTATCACGTGACCCCACCCAGCGGCGCTAGGTTAAGCTACATAAGTAGACCGCTTCACCTAGTTAGCCGTAAGTAGGCCATCAGTTGACCTAGTTAATAAGTAGGCCACCAGTGGCGAGTCTAATATAGTCTACTACTACCAGCAGCAACACCAGCAGCACCGGACATTGTCTGTCTCTCTATCTGTGTGTGTGTGTGTCTGTGTGTGTGTACGATGTGCGGCTGTATGTGTGTGTGTACATGATGCGCATGTCTGTGTTCGTGTTGTGCACACGACCACCGCTAGTATAGATATACTATATCCTATATCCTATATAGTATATAATCTAGCAGACACATAGACAACATCCCTAGTGTTTACCCACGTGCCTATTGAATAGAGGAGGCCGCTGCCTATTGTTTATATCTCTAACAATGCTTGCCACCCGTATGCATATGTAACGGTAATGTAATAAAGCCATTGTTGTTATTGGACTTATCAATGAGACACCATTGATAACAATTGTTCTATACATTGCGCGCCTTTAAGCCAGCTAATATTTAGATATCTACAACAATATTTAATATGCTAATATTTAAATAACTTATCATTTAATTTGCCTGTACGTGAATGGGGTCACTAGATCTGCCTTTCCCCTCTCGTGATACATTATTCGGTGCTACCCTACCGTATCTTATAAGCCTAGTAGTTTAACTGGGTCAATGTACATGTATTACTTAATCTTCACTAATAATAGTAATACACTCTCCACATAGAAAAGCATTAGACCCACGGAACTCGATATCGTTACAGATTATAATTACCCTACATTCTCTACATCGACCTTAGTACTACTACTATGGGGTATTACCCTATAGATCTACTTCCGGCACTATCTCCCATACAACGTTATCTTCACGCCTCACTACACACATGACCGTATTACCACCCCGGACTTCAGTTACCATTACACCCCTATCTTCCCTACCATTCTAGCCACTACCCCCTTCTACCACACCCCCCCCCCCGCTTCACTACACCCAGGAACATGTTATCAACCAGGAACTCGGCTACCACATCATCCATGTACTACTACCAAAGACCTTTGGGATTTTCTACTACTACGATATCATATACATTATTAATATAATAGCCCAGCTTTCATACATCACCTACTAGTCCATCGCTAACCTCTACCTACTACACCCCCTACCACCCCACCTTACTTGTCGTGGTTCTCGTGTCAATGTAATATTCACTGTGCGTGATAATATACGCATCAGATATGTGTATATCATTTAGTATAGATCATAGAGGACCATTAGTAGCTAGGTGCTCTGAAACGATTTTGTATGTAGTCGGGGGGAGACCAACCAATAATAATAAATGTTGTGGTAAAAGTGGGGCTATAGTACCCATAGTAGTATAGGCTATACGTACTATAGTACAGATACTATAGTACCCATAGTAGTATAGGCTATACGTACTATAGGCTATAGATACTATAACATGACATCACGTAAACAGTATGAGATGCTGTCGTGCCTCCATGGTGCCCATACGAATACAGTGTATAGTATACAGTGTATAATATATAGCTGTATAGCGCGCTCTACATGCATACACGGCACATATTATACACACACAGCGCGATAATCTAATGTAAACAAGCCGTCAAACACCCCGCGTGGGTGTGTGGGTGTGTGTGTATGTATGTCTAGACCGCCGTTTATTAACACCAGGCATTGTTTGTGTGTGTCATTAATTAATCCGAGCCGCGCCTCTATGTTTTTTATTTTCATTTTTCGTTTCATTTCTCTTGTAATCTTTGACACTTCTACTATTTGTACTATGAAATTTATAAATTAATATATATATATATATAAACTAGATTTTATAACACATTTTAATAAAGTTAATAAATTTATGCATGTAAAAAATAACATATGTATATGTATCTATATTTTATATAGGTAATCCATGATTAAATTGTACATGACTATTTACCTAGATATTAATAACTCTTTATCTTGTGTTTATCAATAACTTTATAAATGATTAATCAAAACATAGTAGTAGTAGTAGTAGTAGTAGTAGTAGTAGTAGTAGTAGTAGTAGTAGTAGTAGTAGTAGTAGTAGTAGTAGTAGTAGTAGTAGTAGTAGTAGTAGTAGTAGTAGTAGTAGTAGTAGTAGTAGTAGTAGTAGTAGTAGTAGTAGTAGTAGTAGTAGTAGTAGTAGTAGTAGTAGTAGTAGTAGTAGTGGTGGTGGTGGTGGTGGTGGTGGTGGTGGTGGTGGTGGTGGTGATAGTAGTAGTAGTAGTAGTAGTAGTAGTAGTAGTAGTAGTAGTAGTAGTAGTAGTAGTAGTAGTAGTAGTAGTAGTAGTAGTAGTAGTAGTAGTAGTAGTAGTAGTAGTAGTAGTAGCAGTAGCAGTAGTAAGTAGTACATTATTATCATTAATAATAATAATAATACATAAATACATCACATATTCAATATAACACACATAAACCTGATTTCATGAGATGGTATTCTATTAAACCAGAGACCATGAGACTTAGATACAGCTGTGAGCTATTAAAGTACAAGTCATGTGCTTCATTGTTATCTAGTGTTTGTGTACCCCTGCAGGGTGTTCTGGTGAGCTTACTTGAAAGAAACACACATGTCAATATTGTAAATCACCCTGTTCTAGTGCCAGAACCCCCCACCTGCACATGAATACACTACCACACACACAGCATCATTCTTAGTAGTATGTTTGTGTCAACCACACACACACATACACACACACACACACAGTGTATATGATGGTGGTGATGATGGGGATATTTATACACAGATTAATGATAATATGTGTAATATAATATTGCTGATATTTTCAAGTATTATTCTATATGTATACTGTTACATAGCTATATATATAGATATATATATATTTACAACATATAGATTTGTATATATTACACTGGCATAGTTACATTGCCATTTCATACTACCAGATATACATTCATCCATCTATTTGTTACTACAAGTATTCAATTAGGGGGGGAGGGGAACTTATTATTATTATATATGGTATTGTATTTATAATAACATTACATTAATTAAATACCTGGTGAATAACATACATATATTAGCCATAACTAGGGGGCGCTGCAACAGGGGGGGGTTGGGGGATATTCTCCCCCCCCCCACTTTAAAATCTAGGGGGAACTCCTATGTATTTGTCCCCCACCATTTTTACCACACAATTAATTTTGATTGGTTGGTCCCCCCTACATCCACAACATCGTTCCAGCTCCCCTAGCCATGATACATTAAACACTTATTATATATTTCATTATCCATTAAACTAAGTAGGAATATAGCAATCCTACATCATAGATATCATTATAATACAGATATAATACAGTATTTAGTATCCTAGTATATGTTATATGTTAAAAGCTTGTATATAGGCCTATTATAAGTGATATTGTTATTTATAACACATCGGTTGCTAGGTAACACTTTGGTTGCTAGGCTACTCCTAGTGTTGCTAGGTTGCACTTCATCTAATCACCATCATTAATAGTTACATCGAAAAGAGTGTGATGTAAGCACAGCTATTAATAAGTATGATGTCATCGAAGTATGATGTAATCTGCTAGCTGATCATTATAATTACGATGTTAATTGCCTGGTGGTGCCCTGTGATAAGTAGTCTGGCTAAGTATTATTATATTAGGAGGCCTATTTCTAAGTTATCGAATTACTACTATTATTAATGATATTGTTATAGATTATAATGATGATAATAAATAGTATGGAAGGCCGATTGTTTTATAAGCATAGTTTATGGTCCGACAACTGAAAAATATATGCAATGTATGCAATGTATAATAATAAAATAGCCTTTTCATTGAATTAAGGTGACACGACACTTGTATTTTAGTTATTAACAATGAAAGCAATTAGTAATTGTATATGAAAATTGTATAGAAATATATACACACTACAAAATAGTAGATATGACGTAAATAAGTAAAAACGAAATATACAACAAAAATCATAAATATATATTTAAGTCCTTTCAAAAATAGCCATTTACCTTTCGTTAAAATAGCCATCGTTTACATGTAACTCACGAACTGTAGGCCGTCCACATAAGATAATACATATATGATGATGACGACGATGATGATGATGATGATAATGTGGTTTATTGGCATTAATCATAGCCTATGAGTCATACGTGTATGCATTGTTCGGGTACCAATACCATATAGAGCAGCGTAACGAAACAGCAGCACAATAAACGAATAAACGAACAAAAAATTAGTTATTAAAATATAAATTATGCACACGGGAACTAATGATTGGTCAGAATATGATGCTAAGGAGGTGAGATCTAATCTAGGTATAGAGAAGTTTACATAAGCTTGGTGATAACTAAAGGTACATCATTGATATTGATAATGGATAATAAATGGTGACTAGTCGGGGATATATAGGTATTGCAATGTAAGGAGGAGGAGTAGGAGGAGGTTGGTGTACTAGTGTAAGTGCGGCTCTCTTAGATATAGGTAGCATTTATATATCTTATAAGAGGGACCTCTAGAATATATGCATTTACGAGTGAGAATGAGGAGATGTAGGAGGACAATTTGTTTCACACACACACATATATATACGATGAATGAATTTGTTTATAAATATCATTAATATTAATGATATAAAAAACAGCGTACATATAAGTCTCCTCCCCCCCCCCCCGCACGCGCTCGAATAGCCAACCTGTACTTACAGGTTAACAGGTGTGCGTGTGTGAGGGCTGTAACTTTACCTTTGAGTCGATGCACTCCCTAGTAGCTTGTTCTCGTGATTGGTACGCTCGCTGTGTGTAACAGAAAGTTCTCCTACCCCTCAACGTTCACATGTTCTATGTTGTATCTCTGATTTATATATTAATATATATATATATTTATTAATATATGCACACATTTATATATATTTACATACATACATATCACATTTTTCGGACTACGAACTATGCTTATAAAGCAATCGGCCGTCCATATATATTTGATGTCAATGTTTCAGATTAAATGCGTGGGTTTTCAGTAGTTTCTCGAAGTTTGGAGTTGATGGTGTAGTACGCATGGATGTAGGTCCTACATAGTAGGGAAAGTGTTCCTATTGGAAACGCATATATTGTACATGGCCGCCATTATCACTAACTAACCATAACACACAGCTGTAATAGATGGTATCCACTCATCTTAATATTATATCGTAAATATATTATAATTAATATTTGAAATGCAAATTAATCATGTAATACTACTACTACATTGTAGTATTATCATATGATATGATATACGCCTGGTAAATATAGTTATTAGTGTATGATCAGTAGTGTATGCATGTATCATGTATCAGGGTATACATTACAATAGGTGTATTGTTATTTATTAATTCATCTCTATCATTTGATATTATCATTCTATCATGTGATAGTATATATATATATATATGTGTGTATGAATATTCATATTACTCTATTCATAATTTGTTGTTTGTTCCATATACGAATAATAATAAACATCGAATGACATTTCCAAATATTTCGATGCTTTCATTTAGAAATAATGTATTTATTTATTATATTTTCTATTTCCGAATATTTTTTATTTATTTTTACCGTACAAAATTTCATTTACATTCAATATTTTTATAATTTCATATTATTTCATATTTCTATTTTTATGCTATCTTTAGAACATATTTCAACGTTATACTAATTATTTACTTATATACAAGTTATATCAAACAATAATATACATTTTGTGGTTTTTAAAAGTAGTTTTCTTATTCAGTACACATTTATAAAACCTTAACTTCAATTCTGTTATATTTATGTCTACAATAGAGATACATGTTATGCACCTTGCAGTTGGCTTAATACTCTATAAATTGTATGTTTTATGTATATATTATAAAATGTTAAAGAAATATCAAAAAACTACTCTCATAGTATTTTATTTGTTAAATTATGAAAGAATATGTTGTAACATTTTAATTATCATATACAATCAAATATTTCAGAATGTAAATATGGCATTATTCACTTATAGTGAAAATGTCAACAATACATTTGAAATAATAACACATGTGCACTGTGTATATTGGATACAGTGTACATATGAACCACACATGAACACATCAGAGTAGTATCAGAGTGGTATTAGTCTATATAGAAATAAGTAGAAATGCAGGTTATAATTTATGAAATACTAAGAAAAATAATTTTATCAATAGAAAATAATTTAAAAAAAAGCTAATAATAAATATCAGTGTAAATTTCTATTATAGTATATTATAATATAAATATATATACATACATATATATATATATATATATATATATATATATATATATATATATATATATATATATATATATATAAAGTGTATGAGTATTTATACTTTTGATTATATATTTCAATTATATATTTGTTTAAATAAATTATCAATCAATAAAATAGTATATATATATATATATATATAAATTAATAAAAATAATAAACTACTGTTATTGAATATATAAATTATCATATTGCAATCCTTTACTCTAAAGTAAATAACAAAATAAGTTAAATTAATAATTGTATATAAATATAGGCATATAATAATTTGATATATTCGATTAAAATATTTATTAACTCATTGACAAATAATTAAATATACCACTGAAAATTATCTAGTTGGAAGTACAAAAAATAACCATTGCAGAGATAGTAAGTGGACTTCCTATTTATACCTAATACCATATATATATAGTTAAATAATATATAATATATACTATTATATATAAGTATATACAAATATAACTCTTATATTTTTTTAATATTTAATATTATTCTGAATAATTAGAAAATATACTTGTTACTTAGTTATATATAGCATATTGAGATATAATGTGTGTATGAAATGAAAGATATATGATTCTACACGTATTTTTCAATTATCTATTTTTATTTTATAATTTTTTAGATACAATTTTTAAGGTACTTTTATCTGATTAGGTTAAGATTAGATGTTTTAGACAAAATAAATTATTCAATTTGAACAAATATTGATGCATATCATATTTATAGATCATATATCTACTGTCAAAAATTAGTAAAATATTTTAGAAACTTTATAAAATTGATAACGGAAATATAATATTTTTTTCCTTAGCTCTAATTAAAGTAAATATATCTTTTTTCTAAAAAATATCATAAAAGTGAAGACAAAATAATGTTCATTTTTTATATAATTTTAAAAATATTGAATTTTTCTCAAAAATATATAGTAAAAGTGATATAAATATAGAGTTTTTTAAGTTAATATATTTTTTTAATTATATATTTATTTTAATTATTTAGATATAAAAATTAATTATAAACGAAATTCTTTTTATCAAATTTATAAATGTTTAACAATATCCTAAATTATGTTCATTTTGTTGCATTTATATGAAAAAATTAACAATTTGTTTTTGTTATTTTTCATAATTATCACATTCTATATTCTATTATAATTTTATAACAAAAAAAATTATGAGTGGGTTAAAAATCATTTTTTAGTTATTTTTAAAATGCCCATGTTAAATTGATGTACTCTACATGTTAAACTTTGATGGATACCCACTAAAATAGTAAACAATTAACAAAATAATTGTTGATTTATTACTATATATTAGGTGTTCTGAGTTTCCCAATGTGGACCGTCCTATATACAGCTTATGATCACTATTAAGGTACATTAGATATATCCCTATTAGCTAATATTTGTGAAATTGTCAAACATTGTTATCTAATTGATATTATAGATAATAGATGGTGAGTCATAATTTGTCAATCTTCGTTTATAATGTAATGTATGTAATTGTGCAAGAAAACCGATGTATTATATTTTATTTTAAATAATTATAAAGTATAGATATGGTATTACATTTTTATTAATATTAGATTTATCAATATATAAATATATATTTATTTAGTATAGAAATCTATTCATTTAATCACCGGTATTTTGATATGGAATAGAAGTAATTTGTTTTAGAAAATATGTTATTACACAGAAAGATAGCACATTTTTTTTAATGAAAATTTGTTCTCGAGAATACATAATTCAAATCAAATTATTAGTAAATATTAGGAAATTTTTATTGTTAGTTAAAAATACAAAAACCTAGTAGTATTATTTTTTAAATATAATTTTTTTTAAATAAATAAATCAAAATTAAATCAAAAATATATAAAAAAATTATATACATTTTTGTAGAATTAGTATCTTTTAGTTTAATATTATATTTATATATATAATAAATTAATTAAATGTATTACAATATATACTAGCATTATCTACATATATACATTTATATATATACATGATATGTATATATAATGATTTATTTTTTCAAACTTTATACTCACTTATGATAATAATTCAGTAAGATTACGAATTGAATTGTTTATTATACACAAACAAACACACACACTCACACACAGAAACACATATGATATTAATATAGTCATAGTTATTAATATAGTTATATATTGACCAAGTGTATACAAATCCCTGCATTCTATTACTGCATGTGTAAACACCCATCATTCTTTATGTTGGTGTATTGTTTCATGCTATTGTGTGTGCATTTAACACTCAATAAACTATACATCTATCTATCTATACACATAATAGACTGCATTCGCTCAGTAATGATATACCTTGACTCTTCAATACCTCACAATTAATAATAATAATCAGTGATAAGCATAGATCATTTGTGCTATCATTAGGGGCGCTGGAACGATGGTGTGTATGTAGGGGGGACCAACCAATCAACATAAATGTTGTGGTAAAAGTGGAGGGGATCCAATACATAGGAGGTCCCCCTAGATTTGAAATTGGGGGGGACATATCCTCCTAACCCCCTGTTGCAGCTCCTCTAGTTATCATCAAAATAGTTGATCTTGATCCTTTACTCTTATCCGGATCTTCCTTTGAACCCTATTCTGTATCCCTTACCCAAATCCGATCGGGAAATGATCAATAATTGCGACCCTCTACCGATAATAGAATCTAAGCAAACAAAATCTGACATATGATATATATTGACAAATACTTTGAATGTCAACAATGTAAATTGGCTTGTGAAGATATCTCGTAATGTGCAAACAATTGATTGATCATTTATTTAAGCTAATATATAATCGGAAATATATAGTATAAATATTTACTAACGTTAATATACGTTATTGAAATAAAGTTTATTAATTAAAAAAAGAATAATACGAAATTAGAGAAATTAATGCGTTTTAGAGTAAGTGAAAAATAATCGAAAATACAAATAAAATATAGTTTAAAAATAATACAAAATATAAATAAAATACATTGTTTTTTTAATCAAATATTTTATTTTTACCTTAACAATTGATCATTAATACGCAGCGTAATGTATAACATGCTCTTACTAAATGAGGAGATTAATACTTCAACTGTATTTATTTTCATACGTAAATATAGAAATCTAAATAACTCTACCTGTTAAGATAAATCCGAACATCAATGTTATCTAGTGTCATCTTTTAATAGCACTTTAACAATACGATTTAGTAGACTATTATTATATATTATAATTTATTATCGGTTATTAAATTCACTAATTATTATCATGTGTATAGAATTATAAATTATTTATTTATATTTATTTATATTATAAATTATTTTACCATCGTAACCATTTATCAATTGAGCTTAATCAGTTTTGAATTATAAATCACTAGCTTATTGAATTGTAGATTATTTATTATCATAACCATTTATCAATTGAGCTTAATCAGTTTTGAATTATAAATCACTAGCTTATTGAATTGTAGATTATTTATTATCATAACCATTTATCAATTGAGCTTAATCAGTTTTGAATTATAAATCACTAGCTTATTGAATTGTAGATTATTTATTATCATAACCATTTATCAATTGAGCTTTATCAGTTTTGAATTATAATCACTAGCTTAAACGTCAATATAATACTACTAATATGCACATATTACATACTATAAGTGAATGTTCATTATTTTCTAGTTAATATATATATATTATATATAATATGTATTTATTGAATCACTTATAATAATATCGGATACAAGTGGACCCCTCGAGAAGTGTTAGACTCGTACACGTCATACATAACTGTGACGGACACCGTACAATACATATATGTAACGTTTAATTGTATTCTGATATATGTCCATGATATATTAATCGAACTCGTCTACCTTTTACAGATTCCGTTTGAGAATCCATCTCCAGATATTTGACACTAACAACTAACTAGGAAATGTCTCTCTGGGCTCAGGTAAACAGTTCTCATCAGTTTATATATATATATATATATTTCGTAATAATACTGTATAAGAGTAACATAAATTCAATTTATTTATACTCTAATATAATACATGAATGGTGATGGTTGGGATATTATTATATGTAATTAGTAGTCGTCATTGTAGTGATAATATTATTATTGTTATTGTTATTATATTTTGGTGGAATCCCATCATCCCATCCAGGAACTTAGATGAAGTTTTCACTTATAACAATATGGCTCTAATGTCGCTTCAAAGCCGCTATCATGTTAAGGCATCCATGGTTTGAACGAGAACCGATCGTTTATTTATACACAATTATATATTATCACTTCTAAATATTATTTGAAGACCTATTTATTGGTCCGGACGAGTCTCGAACTCACGTCCTACTGCTTGTGTGTCTGACGCCTTAGCCAACTGAGTCACACATGTATTTATTGAAATAAATTATAGATTAGCTTTTAGTATAAATTATCTAAGATGTTCCGGGCTATTCTAAACAATGTCAATAAATACAAATTCTGAAATAATTATATTGATTTTTATACGTAAAAATCATAAACAATATTTATATACAAAATATGAGTTTTATCCTATAGTAATTTTATATATATTTATATAAATATATATCATTGACATAGTTGAATGAAGGTGTAATTTTAAATTATAATAATCTGAAACCAAATAATCAAATAAAAATCTCACATTTGCGAATTTACATCTATATCTAATAATCTATAGTACCTAGTACCTACTACTAGTACCTATACTAGTACTATAGTACCTATCAGGCTACTAGGTACTAGAATACCTACTAGGGTACCTACTCCCTACATTAGGTGATCGCACACTACCAATTACCTAGTAACTAGAATACCTATATTCATTTAAACAAATTAATCAACGCTATTACAGTCTTTTCTCGGGCGATTTCCTGGACATTGGTCAGTTATTAGTATAATTAGTGGTTTATGAAT
The DNA here is from genome assembly GCA_964019155.1 of Osedax fenrisi. Lineage (NCBI taxonomy): Eukaryota > Metazoa > Annelida > Polychaeta > Sabellida > Siboglinidae > Osedax > Osedax fenrisi. Next base: position 82,766,734 of record OZ025243.1, read on the forward strand.
AGCGTCCTCGCGTGACCTCTAAATATAGATTCATTGTTATACTAGGTATGTGCGTACCTAAGTTGACCTTAAGGTTACACTTTGTAATATGTTATTATATATCAATTGGTTCGTCTATAGAGTTATAACTTATATATTAAGATTATGATAATCTTATCCTAAATATATAATGTATAATATATATATAATATATGTATTGGGTATACTATTATATGTAGGATGTATTACCTTTGGGTAGCTTCAAGATATCTGCCAGAGTACTCTGCAGATGATTCTTCGTGGTTTGGGGTATATAGTATTATCTATTATAGATTAACGTAAGTGCTATTGGTTTGACTGCTAAGATACAAGTGAAGTGTTTATCACTAATAATGTGGGCGTGTCTAATTATATATAGTATATTACACCCTTATACCAAATTTTTAATCTAAAATTTATACACCTTAAATAATCACAAGTGAAGTGTTTATCACTAATAATGTGGGCGTGTCTAATTATATATTTTGTTACATATTATATTACACCCTTATACCAAATTTTTAATCTAAAATTTCTACACCTTAAATCCCATGAGGCATATGGCTCCTCATTGCTCAATCAAGCGTTGAGGTGGTCTAACCTCCCTACCTGATCTTGTAACAATTGTGTTTTTTTCAACTGGTACTAGATCTATCCTATTACGCCTGATTGTGTTGTCATTTGATTTTATTGTGTACGTTCTTTCATTGTTATCATCGAATTGTATTACGGTTCCCATTCTGTCCATGTCTTTAATATAGACATCTTCATCCAGTGCCAATCTTCTTTTAGTTTTTGATAGTTTGTTGTCGCTGTACTGTTTTTCCTTGAGTTTCTTCTCCATGACCTTCTTTTTGAATTCAACATGATCTTTTTCGAGCATCATATTTTGATTTAGTAGATCTGGTAATGTCGTATTTAATCTACGATTCATTAACAACTCAGCTGGGGATCTACCGAAAGATAATGGTGTATTTCGATATGACAATAGACCTAAATATGGGTCTTCAGATTTCTCCATGATCTGCTTTAGCGTTTGTATAGCTCTTTCAGCTACTCCGTTGCCTTTTGGATATTTTGGTGATGATGTTAAATGTTTAAACTTGTATGTTTTGGAAAATTCTTTGAATTCTTCGCTGCTGTATTGAGTTCCGTTATCTGAGATCATGTTCTCAGGAATACCGTGTCGTGCAAATATTGATTTTAATGACGAAATTATTGTGATCGATCTCATGTCTTTCAATAACATCGTTTCAATATATCGGGAATAATAATCCACCACTATAATGTATTTTTGTTGCTTGAATTGAAATAAGTCTGAGCCTACTGTTTCCCAAGCTTTGGAAGGTACTGGTACTATTTTTACAGGTTCTCGTTGAGTCCTTGCATTTATATTGCAGTTTATACATTCCCTTATTTCCTTGTCGATATCGTTTGAGATACCAAACCAAAACACACTCTTTTTTGCCCTTTCTAGACATTTCGTGATTCCTAAGTGTCCTATATGGATATTTCTTAACATTTCTTTTCTCATACTGACAGGTATAATAGCTCTATTCTGGTACGTTAAGCAACCTTTAATCGTTGATAAATATTGTTGGCTATTATAATATTTTCGACCTAAATTATGTTTCAAATCTGATTTTGTCCATCCTTCAATAATCTTCTTCTTCAACCATGTTATCTCTGGATCATTATTCTGAGCTTTGATTATAGATTGTATTTTACATGATTCCCCAGGTACGAAAACACTACTTGCCATCTCTTCGGTTTCGATTTCTAATAGGTCGCACCCTGTATCTTTCGAAGGGTATTTTGATAATGTATCGGCAATGATATTGTTTTTACCGGGTATATATTTCATGTTTACGGCATATCTCATCAATCGTATTCTGTACCTTTGGATTCTTATAGGCACCTTCTCTATTTCTTTGCTTCCTAATAGAGTTATTAAAGGTTTATGATCGGTTTCTACGTATATGGGTGCACCTACTATATAATAGTTAAATCTTTCAAGAGCCCATACTACGCCCAACGCTTCCTTCTCTATAGTTGCGTATCTTTTCTCAGTATCACTTAGGGATCTACTGGCTGCTCCAATCATTTTTCGGTTTCCGTTTTCGTCTTCTTGTGTTAGTATCGCACCTATACCGTGATCCGATGCGTCTGTTGTCAATATTGTTTTCTTGTTAACATCGAAATACGATAATGTCTTCGTATTCTGTAACTCTTCTTTCAATATTCTGAAACTTTCTTCTTGCTTCGTATCCCAAATCCAAGAACAATCTTTCCTAAGCAATTCTCTTAATGGAGCACTGTATTCGGATATATTTGGGTTAAATCGAGAAAATTGGTTTATCATCCCAAGAAAACTCCTGACACTTTTTACGCTAGTTGGTGTTGGAATATCTATGATTCCTTGGACTTTTTGTCCAGCTTTAATTCCTTTACTGGTAATTTTAAACCCTAAGAAATCTACTTCTTCTTTACGGAATACACATTTATTTTTATTTAATGTCAATCCTGATTCTACTATTTTATTGAGTACTGTTTTTAGATTTCTATCATGTTCGTCTGCATCCATTCCCATTACTAATACGTCATCCACGTGTACGATTAGCCCCTTGCAGTCTTTTAAGATTTTAGATATTTCTTTACAAAATATTTCGGGAGCTGAGGTTAAGCCAAACGGTAATTTTTTATAATAATACCTCCCCCATGGCGTTAGGAATGTTGTCAATGCCCAGCATTTTTTTTCTAATGGAATTTGCCAAAACCCTGAATTTGCATCCAATTTTGAAAAAATGTTTCCTTTGATTTTACTTAGACTACCCTCGACCGTTGCCATAGGATGTATCTCTCGTTTCACTGCTGCATTTAACTTCGTTAAATCTGTGCAAATTCTTATTTTACCGTTTCCTTTCTTTGCAATAACCATTGGGCTACACCATTCTGTGGGACCACATGCTTCTTCGATTACTCCTAATTCGATCATTTTCTGTAGTTCGTTTTGGACTTCCGTTTGTTGATGTACTGGAACTGGTCTTGGTACATTAATTGAATATGGTTTTATTCCCTCTTTTATTTCAATTTTGTATTTCCTATTAATACTTCCTAATCCATCAAATAATTTAGGATCCAGCTGGCAATCTAGCGCATCTACTAATTTGACAATATCCAATTCTATTGATGCCTTTCTCGAGAGTAAACCTGTCATTTGTTTTTCTAAAATGAATATGTCCTCTTTTATTGTTTTACCTTTATATGTAATCAATGCTTCTAAGTATCCCTTAGCATTAATTTCAGTATTATTTGGTCCTCTTAATATTATATTAGTCTTCTTTAAAATTGGTAATAACTTATTATATGGCATTACGGATACGCTTGCGCCTGTATCTATCTTAAACTTAATAACTTTTTCGAATTGTTCACAATTTACTGTTAAATCTTTTATCCATTTATTTTGTTCAATGTTAGTTTTAATTTCGCCTAAAAATATAAAATTTTCGTCTATTTTTGAACAACAAATTTCATTTGTTTCGTATGTTCGCTGATTGTAGTTATCACTCCTTGATTTACAGCACTTTGCCCAGTGTCCTAACTTGTTACAGATATTGCATTTTGTGTTGAATGCTTTACATGACCTTGGTTCATGTATTCGATCACATCTGCCGCATTTTTTTTTATTAAACTTTTGGCTTGGTTTATTATAAGTTTCGTTATTCTTATATTTATTGATTTTTTTGTTAATATAATCAATATTTTCGTATTCTTTATTATTGATTTTCTGCATTTGGTTATTACTTGTTTCTTTTATTTTTGTAGCTTGGACTACCTCTTCGGCTGTAATTTCTTTACCTTTAACTTCTTGTAGGAATCTCTGGCGTAAATTATTGTCAATCATGCCTATGATGATTCTATCTTTGATCAATGAATCTTTCAAATCTTTGAATTCGCAAGTCATAGCCAGTTTTCGTAATTCAGCATAGTAGCATTCAATATTCTCGCTTTCAAATTGATCACGTTTAAAAAATACATATCTTTCATATGTCAAGTTTCTTTTTGGAATGAAATACGCTTTAAACTTTTCTTTTATCCACTCTAAGTTTTTCTTACCAGAGGATTTTGTTTTTTTTTTCATCTATCATTACTTCGATAGTTTCATCTTCAAATGAATTGTAGATATCTACGCCATCTGATCCTATTGTATTTAGAAATATACCGACTTGTGACTTTTCTGATTTGTTTTCCAATTCTCTAGCATTTTCATAAATTTCATAAGATTGTATCCATCTTTTATATATTTCGGCCCCTCTGATTTTATCTACAATTAATATTTCTGGGATTCTACATTCACTCATTTTTATAATAAATGTACTAATATTATGTTATTTCTGTAAATTCTGTGTGAATATAAATATATTTATATATATATTAAACAACCTATTCTATGGTATTAAATTAATTACCCATAAGATAGTTATATACACTATTAAAATAAACAATTAATAATATCCAGTAACTTATTATGTAATAAATATACAATGTATATTTTTATATATTTAATTAATTTTTAATTAGTTTTTTTTTTTTTTTTTTTTTTTCTAATTAATTTTTAATTAATTTACAATAACAACTTGTTATGTAATAATCTAAGTACACTGTACTTAATGTATGTCGAATCTAATAATAAGCTTGCCTTATAATTATGATTTTAATCCCAAATCTTAATACCACGTAACTAATATCACTATTTAACTATCTAGTTAAATCCCGCCGCTGTCACCATGTAATATGTTATTATATATCAATTGGTTCGTCTATAGAGTTATAACTTATATATTAAGATTATGATAATCTTATCCTAAATATATAATGTATAATATATATATAATATATGTATTGGGTATACTATTATATGTAGGATGTATTACCTTTGGGTAGCTTCAAGATATCTGCCAGAGTACTCTGCAGATGATTCTTCGTGGTTTGGGGTATATAGTATTATCTATTATAGATTAACGTAAGTGCTATTGGTTTGACTGCTAAGATACAAGTGAAGTGTTTATCACTAATAATGTGGGCGTGTCTAATTATATATAGTATATTACACACTTCTTCTAACAGAAAGTACCTACCTACTAACATACTTATTAATAATTTAATTACCATTCATAACATTGAGAAATTCATTTTATTTCTAATTATTCGCAGAATTATTAATATAGGGTATCCTAGAATATATATATATATATATCTTTTGTGATTCACAGTATATTCATTAACTATATAAATAGATGAAATTCCATGAATTTGTTCATGCCACTGAATATATAATTGGATATTTTCATAATTCCAATGTAGTAATAATTAATAATAATATAACAGTAAATGAATTGTATATTTATGAAAATAACATTTATTATTACCACATATATATTAGGTAGATTATAAGCATTCCAATAGTTAGTGAAACATCCAATATCCGCCATCTTGTATTTAGGGACCATGTGACTGCATTTTTTATATTTATTCACACTGGGATTTTATTTGTTTGCATAGAAATTGGATGGTATTTCAGATTTTATTATAAATTAAATTAGGATTACAGTAATATCCTACATATAATCATATATTTATTATAATAATGTAGTAATAGTATATTATATAATATTTATCTATATAGCTATTTTTCACATTGTTCCTACTCACAAGATGGTCGACTAAATGTTTCATTATATTGCATAGGCGGTATTGACAAATCTACCTAATCTACCTAATTATATATATATATATATATATATATATATATATATATATTATTAGAATACATACGGGATGTATCAAATATAAAACAGTTTAGAATCAATCTGTAAAATAATTCGTTTGTAAAACACCTAAACCAAAATAAATAATCGTGAAATCGTTGTTATTTCAATTGTACAATGTACATATTCCAATGCATTGTATTGTACCCAACTTTACAAATATCATTTACATGATGTTGATATTCATTATATTTACTTTCTAATCGTGACATGATATAATAATATATATTTTATTAGGTAAACAAAAAATAAATAAATAAACAAAAACATGGAAAAAAAATATATATGAATGATACCCAAATCGACATGGTACAAAAATTAAAATTGGGTTTACATTTAATAACAAAACGCCTCGGTTTATGCATGCCGAACCATATGTTGTCATGCATATATGTGCTTAATATTAATAGGTACAGGTTTTCCATAAAGCTTAGCATATTCAATGGTTTTCTGAAACAAAGCTATCGGTCACTTGTATCTAGTTATGTGAAATAAATGTTATTCCCGAAGAGTTTAGAATATAAATGGCGATACATAGATGGCAATACTATCGTTTTAAATAAATTCATAAGTGTATTGTCGAATTATTAATAATTAAGCATGTTACAAAATATGTATAATATTACATTGACCTATTGATTTATCATATTTCGCGAATATATCTGTATATTTTAAGAAAAATTGTTCTAATTATAAAATAATGTAATATTCTAAAGACAAACACTATAAATTAAATTTGCATCGTATCCAAAGCTCTACATAACTATTCAGTTATAATAGTGATATATTTTTAAAATTTACATGTAAACAAATTTAAACTAAAAATAGAATTATAAATAAATAGTTTGCCGTAGAGATGACTCAATTGCCATCAATTTCTCAAATTAATTAGAGTGACAATTTAAGCTTCAACAAAATCCTTAACATATTTCTGAATATACCAATACATTATATAGTATACATCATATACTTATACTTTATAAAATGTATATACATTCTAATACATATGTTATTATTATAAAATAAATTGTTTATAGGAATAAAGGTATTCATTCATTCATATATTCATATATGTATATATATATATATATATATGATAACTAGTTAATATAATATCTTAATAGAATTATCAATAACCATATTTATAAAATATTGTTCATACTTTAATAATTATGTATTTTGCTACTTACCGCTTAAATTATGAAATGTTATTGGACTAATTGAAAGACACGTTTCTTAAATATTAAATTATCAAATGCACTCAATGTGTGTGTACACTATGTATATAGGACTGTATTACACACCCATATGAATAGAGAGTGTGCGTGTGTATACTGATTAGTACTGATTAGCAGTTAATCTCTCTTATCTCAATAACCCCGGCAGGATATACCCACAGGTAAACCTGTGATAACCTTCTATACATTGTATAATCTATATATCATAGATATATCATGTATCTCACTCGATACATACTTTATTCACTATATGATATGCACCGTATAGTATTATAACCGTAACTTTGACAGTGGAGGCATCCACTGGTAACCTTGACATAGGTTGAATATTGTTATTATTATTGTCATTTTTATTTTGTGGAGTCCTTTCATCCTATCCAGGAACTTAGATGAAGTTTTCACTTATAACCATATATGGCTCTAATGTCCCTTCGAAGCCGCTCTCATGTTAAGGCATCCATGGTTTTAACGAGAGCCTATCATTTATTTATACACAATTATATAAGATCACTTCTAAATAATATTTTAAGACCCATTTTATAAAATTAATTAATGGTCCGGACGAGGCTCGAACCCGTGCCCTACTGCTCGTGTGTCTGACGCCTTAGCCACTGAGCCACATAGGCAGTTATCCCCTAATTATCACTAAGCTCTGCCTATGCTATGCTGTTAAGTGATGTTATATGAATGTTAAAGTATCCAGTGTGTAGATGTATATGTTCATGGGGCTAATCATTTCTTAGAACTAAGTCATATTTAAAAATAATATTATACTCTTTAATTAAAGGGGGGTTCACAGCGAATTTTCATCGGCAATTATCGAGCAATTTTCATCGGCAAAATTTTCGGTGGTATGAAAATGTTCCATTTATTTTCCACGTTAGGCAATTTGCGAGCAAGTTGTTGATTGACAGTTGATTGATAATAATAATATTATTATGAAAATAATCATTCGATTACAATACAATGTATACAAATTGTATGTATATATATATTGTTTTAAATATATATAGCTATATATATATATATATTGCTTAATAGGCGATGGTATATCTTTGTATGGGCTTTGCTATTACTTACTATGCATGTAGTGGTTGTTTTTAAATCATTTTAAATTCAATGTCTAAGTCCTGAATTATATCACTCAAATATAGTAGTAGCAAAGATTTTGCGAAGTATTACCTTGGAAAAATATTTGGTAGTAGTGTGTCGGGTGACTGGAGCTTTATAACGATGAATATTTAACATTTACTTATACGCGCTTAAATTTCAGTATATAATACATACCTTACCATTATATATATATATATATATATATTCTAATATATATTATATATATAAATTAATGAATTACTTTGTAAATAGTAAATAAATGGTCATTGTTTTCAAGTTGATTTGGTGCTAACTTTATTACAAGCAATTATCTAGCAATTTTCATCGCAATTTTGCCTATGAAAACGAGATGAAAATTCAGTGTGAACCCCCCTTAAGGGTATATACTTATATATCTAATATTTGTCAGTAATTCATAAAATGTAGTATTAGCAGTAGTGGCAGAAGCAGTAGTTTTTGGAATAGAGTAGATATTAATATCTGATGTTATGCTACGTTTGACACACCCACTAACGCACCCACTGACACGCCCACTGACACGCCCACAGGTTCAGCAACTGACAGGAGAGCCTCTTCGTAAGATACAGAGCGTCTACGGTGGTCACTTTCCCATCGAAGTGAGGCACTGTTTCGCTCAGTGGATAGAAGCTCAGCGATGGTTGCTATCCACCCCTCCTCACCCTTAACCCCCCGCCCCCCGCACTAGCCACCGCCCCCCCCACATTAATCACCCGTCACTCGTAAACCCTGCAGGCCATGAAGTAGACTGCCGCTTCGCTAGGTACACAGTAAGTGCAGCGTTAAGGGTACGATACCACCACCCGCACTAGTAGCGCCACCTATTATTTGCACGTTTGCTCGAAAACATTTATTTTCATTTCGATTTCATTATTTGGACTGATTTCATTTCGATTTTATTTCGCAATGTCTACGATTCACGAGACAAGACACTCGTTCGCTTACTGTGTCCTTACCTTCACCATGATTCATTAACCATGATTCATTAACCACACTAGTAGTAGCCGTATCGTTTGTCTTTAGTCCCCCGGATACCTCATTTCTCATATTCTCATTGTTCTGACGATACATTCGAATGGGTTCGAGCTAAACTAATCATTAAGAATCTAAACTAATAAATAAGCAACAGACACTGTACGTATACCGCAGTACTCCTCAAATCGTATATAAATATGTATTTATATAGCGAGTATGCGTTGCCCCCATATAATGTGTTTATTATTAATAAAGATTCATTATTTTGATTATAATTTATTTATTATTTCTTTTATTTGACCTAAATGAGAATAGCTCCTATACCCTATTATATTCATCTTAAACTCCATATTCTTATGGTAAATTCATCTTTAACCTAACCTTGATCTCTCTCTATACCTCCCTAACTACATATTATACCCTCTATTACCTCCCCAAGTATCCCCGCTCACCTCTGTGTTTAATACAACCACTGTTCACTCTTATTTCACTCTTAATTCTCTCAATCCCTCTTCTTACCTCTACTTTCCACTATACATATCCCATCCCCGGTGAGGAAGGGGCCTATCCCAGCCCCATTACTAATATTCTATTCTCACCGCATCTCCACACCACTTATCAGTAACCTATACCTGCGATCCATATCCTCGATGATATTCTCCCACTCTCCCTATCCCATTAGTGCCGCATCAGCGACTCTCACATAATCCACGCTCGCGTAACCTCCTCAATGCGGTTGTTCGTTATTGATTTACTTCTACCATCGTCGCGCATTCGACGCCTTCGCTCTTAATCATCGTTGTCGCGTTGACTCGCACATCATTACCACCCGATGACTCATACCACCCGCCCGATGAATCATACCACCCGATGACTCGTACCACCAGATGACTCATATCACCCCGATGACTCATACCACCCGATGACTCGTACCACCCGCCCGATGACTCGTACCACCCCGATGACTCATACCACCCGATGACTCTTTCCCCCTTAAGATAAATTGACCATCCTTATGACTCGTCTCTTCTACAAGCCCTATGACTCATAACCCCTCCACACCGTATGACTCATAACCCCTCCACGCCCTATCACTCATCTATCCTCCAAGCCCTATGACTCATCTCTCCACCACACCCTATCACTCATCTCTCCATAAAACCGTATGACTCATAACTCCTCCAAACCATATGACTCATCACCCCTCCATGCCGTATGACTCATCTATCCTCCAAGCCGTATGACTCACCTCTACATCGCGATGACTCATAGGAACGACATAGACGTGGACAACCTGGAACACGAGAAGTTCGCGATCCGGCTCAAGGACCAGCTGATGGCGCTGTTGGACAGTCGTATACGAGACCTCAACTCCGATGACATGTTCCTCACCCGTCTGAAGCTTCAGCAGGCTACACAACATTTCAAGGTTACCCCCCCCCACCCTTGAAATGATGCATTTAATTTAATGTATTATAAAATTAAAATTTATAGAAATTAAAAATTCGGGAAATTTATCAAAATATAAGAAATTTTAAAAATATGAATTTTAACAATGAAATATTGATATATTATTACTATACAAAATCATGAGTTATATTTATTGCACATGTACACTATTATCGTATTATATCCGCCCCGTGTTAAATTTCTAGGGATTGCCATATTGTTTAAATTTATGAATATGAACTAATTGTATATATATCATTATGATTATAAATAAATAAGTGATTGTAGATAATATAATCACGTACACTCATTCTTCCACCGCCCCCACAACCCTCTAACCGATGACTCACTATCTCTTTACCCGATGAATCACTATCTCTTTACCCGTATTATATCTGTACTTATATATCGTCCGCATTCATTTATATATAGAAAACCTATATCTTTGGTTGTTTGAATACAATTAAACGTCGATTATGTAAATTATTACGCGTATTGATATTTCTTTATACGACGACGTCACTATAATATATTGAACAGCGTATATCGGCGGTATATTCTAAATATATGATAATATTATGAAATAAAATATCTATATGTATCCGTCGATACGATAACCTATTATGTGTGGCTTATGTGCAAACTTCAATCTATATTAAGTTAGTTAGTTCAGCGAGTCCCCCCCCCCCCGCATGCGTGTATGTTTGTCTAAATAATGGCCAACGATAATAGAAAATATTCAATATTATTTTGAAGCCCTTGCCCTCTATATATAGATGAATGTGGAAAAATAAAAAAAGTTCTTATAAGAGATAACTTTTCTAATTTGTATTCCGTCTTTTAAGCGTACCTCTTAAGTAAGATCTATTGGATCGTCCATCGTCAATAATACATGTAAATTTACCTGAATATACTATAGTATATCTATATTGTGTCTAATAGAATATATGAAAGTATGTTTATTTGCACGTTCCATCACATAAAGGAGAAGTGTTTATTTTTATAATTTTATTAATAAATATATTTATTTTTACTCAAATATAATTCGTCGTGATTTAATTATACACGCAAATTATTTTTTATTTTTTACGAATTGCATCTCTCTCTTTTTTCCGCATCCGTATTCCATAATTAGTTTCAATACAGAGAATATTCTATTTAATTACTCATAAATAATATACTATACTCGAGTATATATTATCATTATATAATATGTGTAGCAGTTTTAAAATCGTATATTATAAAAGCTTATATTTTAATTTGTAACTATTACGCTAATAAATAGTGTAGATTTATACTTTATTTAAGCAAATATATAGTCGAAATATACAGTCTAAAGTATAAATATTTGCTAATGATAACATGTGTTATGTGTTAGTGTTATGATGAATCAGATGTTGACTCTGCTTGATAATCAAGTAGAGCTTATCTAGTTAAACGTAAATGTATATTAAATAGACTTAAAGAAGAAGGTATAATATATTTAAAAAGTTATTGAGTTAGTCATCTAATACGATTAAATATTTAAAAAAGTAAATTAATATACTTCATGAAAGAGATTAGATTATATAAGAGCGTTTGAATATAATGAGTCATATTATTAACGATGTAGTATAATAATACTAGAGAGAAAATCGAGTAAAATAAATTTTTAATTATACTTGTATCATTTTTATTTTTAATAAATTAATTTATAACCTATAAAATATTATAATACGGAGATATATATATAACAAAAATCTAATAAAATAATGATAGTATAACGATAATATTAATACTGTTAATATATATACTTAGCATGGAGAAACAAGTAATAGTATTATAATATTGTAATAATTCAAATAACATAAATATAATAGAACAATGGTAGCATAATATTAGTTATATATTAGCATAATACTATTTACATAGAATAGTGTAGTCAGTAATATTATTACAATTCTGAAATAACTTTAAATAGACTATAGACTATAGTATAAATTAATATTATGTTATAAATAAAATAGATATGGATCAACCCAGCAAACAGTAAGATCAGCATAATAGCAGCATAACAGCATATGCTAGAGCCTCAAATGTTTACATTGTGCTATTATGCTGCTATTAAATGTATATTATGCTGCTATTATGCTGCTATTAATTTGTCATTCTATTATGCTGCCATTATGCTAATATTATGCTGCTATTAATTTTAAAAGTATATTATGCTGCTTTTATAATAATAGCAGCATAATATACTTTTAAAATTAATAGCAGCATAATATTAGCATAATGGCAGCATAATAGCAGCATAATAGCATCATAATATACATTTAATAGCAGCATAATAGCACAATGTAAACATTTGAGGCTCTAGCATATGCTGTTATGCTGCTATTATGCTGCTCTTACTGTTTGCTTGGAAAGAGTAGATAATAGATTTAATGTATAATACTGGATAATATGTTTAAAATATAGATAGTATACAATAAAGATAACAAGCAACTAAAGGCAACAATCGAAGTATATATCAATCAGGGGGCACTACTCGATATCAAATTATTATATTATAAATTACTAAAAGCCTAATATTTACTTGATTATACTGTATATAAATTCATTAAGTATACAATATAAATAGGAATGTTTTATATATGATATACATGTATATATATATATATATATATATAGTCTATATTAAAATATAATAAATAACTATATATTCCGATATTATTTCGATATCATTAGCCCCCTTATATATGTGAACTATGATATAGTATTGTTTATAAATGTAGCCTTTAGTTAAGATACAGCTATAATAAAGTATAATAAAATATAATGTATTAATAATTGATAATGGTTATTAATAATAATGTATGATACAACTATGATAAAGTAGGTAATAGATTAAATAATATTAAAATAGAATATAAAATACCCCGGTTAATTAATGAGATAAACTACATACACAAAATATTAAAATAATGTCTACTTTTATGACCAGTATTATCAAGTACATGTATCAAATATATGTGCTGAACACCTTAAACACGTACACCCATGTATCAGACGGAACAAATCACTACCGCAATATATATATATATCTGTTTTTTAATCATAATTGTATAAAGAGTAAATCAATTTATTATATTATTTAATAATCGATACATTTTAATAATACACTAAATAATTAAGTAACTCGTGATTTTAATATGATTTAAATGATATTAATTTGTTAACTAATATAATTTATATCATTGATATGTATATATTAATATATATATATATATATATATATATATATATATATATATATATATATATATATATATCTGTAACTATCACATATATATATATGATTAGGTAGATAGGCTTTCGTTGATACCTCCTTAGCATTTTAATGAAACATCGGATATATTGAGCCACCATAAAGATATTTTATTTTAAAAATCTTGTTAATATTTAGTCATTACGTATATAATATATATATAATATAATATATTTTAATAATTATAATACATTACTTAATAATTTATTTATTCATAATATATATTATAAATTATATATAAATATAATAAATATTATTATGTAAATTATTAAAACCATATAAGTTATAGATATATATATAAGATAAATATAAGTTATAATAGATATATAAATATATATATATATATACATATATATTATATAATTAACCTAGTATATATAATATATTTATATAAATTTAATTGTGAACGCAACAATACGAATACATCTTTAAAAAGGTGACTCATACGATAACATCGTACGCCGGTAGACTTATCCACGCGCCGTGTTCGCTTCACCTATGTTAATTATCACCTTTACACCATTTCACATCGCTACGAGATCTCCACCACCGATGTCGTACACCCCCCCTGTCGTCGTTGTACACGGATATCGCATTAATATATAGATGAATGATTAAAGCACGCGCGTCGGTGCTAATTGCACGTGTTTATCACGCACACCGCACGAACACACGCGCATACACATACGCATCAGTAGCAGCGGATGTGTGCCGGCGAGCTCGCGCGTAACAGTCATTTACGCAGCGGTCGATACGTCGATCACTGAACCGCAATCGGGGGGGGGACCCCGATTCCGATTCGATGGCGATTCTCCGCCGGTGGTTTGTAACTCGCCGATTGCGTTCATTAGCCCGCGCTCAGGCCACCTACGTAACTCATTAATTATCGGGAATCGTATTACGTCACCACCGCCGCGCCGACCTAATTACTCGCCGACCTATCGGTAACCGGCAATCATCTCCGTGGTTACGCCTGGTACTAATTAGGTCGCCGTCGTCATCGTTGCCGCGGTAACCCGGTGATTATCATCCACGCAGGATATCTACGACAACTCGCCGATGAATCTGATCCGCGTGATCAAGAACAGCCTCGCCACCGAGCAGATCCTCGTACAGTCGGGCAGGGATCCAGTTAGTACTAGTAGCGCGATTCTGGAGGTCGGGTAATGAACCCGGCGTTTAATATTATAATTTATATATTTATATATTTTTTTTTCGAATTCGAATACAATTATTTCCGATATAATGATAATTCCGTTACAAATTTTAATTAATAAAATTAAATATACTAATAATAGATGCAGGATCGCTAGACTGGGTGTGAGTTTGGGATTAAAGATGACTTAAATATTATTATAATCGGAAATTCATATTCAGTAACTCTTTTTTCAAATAAACTAATCAAACGAACGTAATTAAATTTAAAATATGTAAATAAATCTAATATATTCATTAAATATTAATAATAATAATAATAATATTTATTAGATGAATTGTAGTTTGTTTTCTGTTAGTTTTCTAGTTTATAATAGTAATTTTCCTACTAAATGCTTCACAATCATATAGCATATTTTCTGTAGGTGTCCCAATAATATTAATTAGATTATTTCAAATCTATCTGTAATTAACAGCATTAAACCACTCAGTTAAATTACAAATACATGGATAACATATCTACATAAATATTATTAGTAATTATAATTCACAATATATAAACATATTTCTAATATAGTAATTATAATAATTATAATTTCGGAACTTTAAATTTAATTAATAATAAATATTATGTTATTTCCTAGTAAATTACGGTTCAATACATTATAATATTTTATTATATAAGCATAAATTTGTATTCAATATATTATTTTGTGTATCTATTTTATTTGTAAATAACTATATTGTCTAAATATTATGAGTGTCTAATAATATATTATTGTTAATATAATAATAGGAATGGAAATGACATTTACATATCTATGAGATAATAAAATTCGTATGGTTTTTGAAATATTTAATAAATAACAATTTATGATCTATATAGGATCTATATGATATGTATATGATTATGATATATATGATCTATGTATAAAAACATTTGTTTACAGATTGTAGAAGGGAATTATGCATGTTTACATTTGTATTATAATTATTTATTTTATTTTTCGTTTTTATTTTATTGAGTATTATCTTATTATATTTTATTTATTTTATTTTTCGTTTTTATTTTATTGAGTATTATCTTATTATATTTTATTTATTCAATCTTTTCACTAATATAAATTTCGTTTATTCGCACAATTATATCTGAATTGTCTATTTTTGTTAATTATACACATTAAAGAATACAACATGCTATATAACATGCTACATTAAGGGTACTAATGATTTTGAGATGTAAAAGATAAGGAAAATGTCTATTTTTTAAAGAGTATTACATTTTTCAATTTGTTTTAATTTTTGATATTTTTGTAATAAATAATAATACTTAGTTACATTATATTTACTATTATTTATTTAGTAGTTTTATATTTGTATAGATATTCATATATATATATATATATATATATATATATATATATATATAGGGAAAAGTCTCCGATTACCTACCCCCTCCTAATACCGACCCCCTCTCGTATCTCAGTAACTATAAGATATATCAAAAAATTATATATACACAAACTGTTAGTAATTTAATGATAAATATGAATAAATATTTTGTTTAAAAAAATATTTCATCCTACAATTTATTTGATCTAATGTAATATTCTGTTTTTAATTTTTAAATATTTGAATAATAACTTTTTTAAATCATTGTAAATACATTATTAATTAAAAGAAAACTTAATTTTTTTCATAATATTGTAGATCAATAAAATGTTTATAACTATTAGAGAAATAATTTAATTTGAATAAATATTAAACAATATATCTTAATTATAGCAACCCATATGATTTTCCTATTATCGACCCCATGTGATTTATGATATCCAATAAAAATAGATCCGTATTTTTCTTTAAAATTTGTCTTAACTTGTTTATGTATCATTGATATAGATTTAGGATTCATGATTCCAGTTGATTATATATATACTGATCAATAAATAAATATTAAATAATAATATATACTATTTTAATATAATTACTATAAAGTTTAAATTTAATATTACTATTAAAACATAAATTCAATAAAAAATAAATTGCGTGCATGTTATAATTAATTATATTTATGTATATCTACTATTTTATTGGATATTATATTACTACAATTATTTATACCACGATTATTTTAGGGGGTCGGTAATAGGAGAAGGGGGTCAGTATTAGGCACATGTATCCGATTACCGACCCCATGTTTATTCTTGTATATATAATTATAACAAACATTTAAAATAGCAACATTATTCATTGCCATAATATTACCCTAATTACTAAATTTCATATAACTATATTTAATATTGAATAAGTTATTACAAATAATCATTTAGGGGTCGGTAATCGGAGACTTTCCCCTATATATATATATTTAAGTATTTTAAAAGAAATACACACTTTTTCCTTCTGTATAATTTAAAATATTATATATAAAATATGTATATATATATTTATTAATACACATTGAAATTATTAAGTATACATATATTTTTAATTTATAGGTAAAATATACATTATTATAAGATATATAATAATGTGAATATAATACATTATGTGAATATTAATAAAAAAAAAAAAACATTATTCTGAATCTAAAGTGCTATTTAAAATTTCAATTGCATTTTTAATTCTTATCCTATTTTTAATGTTTATTTATATGTATATATATATGTATAATATATTTTAGTTGAGTTCTGAATGCTGAAGTAAGCAGCTGTGTATTTTACATTCATTTTACATTTATAAATTTATATTTAAAATTCATACATTATTTTATTTATATTTCATTTGCTGAATACCAGGTATCTATCAAATATATATTTTTAATTTAAATTTATTTTGTAGATTTTCAAAACTGGTTTAAATTTACATTTATGTTGATTGGATATATATATATATATATATATATAACATAATTTGTTTTCTCTTCTTAAAATAAATTCTGATATCATTATATTATTTTATTATAATGTATGTTTAGTATTTTGTTTTATTGATTTTATAGTGATATATATATATATATATATATATATATATATATATATATATAATAATAATAATAATAATCAGAATTTAGGTATGACCATGGTAAACGAAGAAGCGCTATGCTTATCTAGTCGTTTACCTATTTCACTTTCCTATACGACAATTATGAGGAGAAAATTATATTAAAAGTAAAATAAAAATAAATAAAATATTTAGAGTTAAAGTTAGTAAAAGAAATATATATGTATATAAAATATATACACAAAATATATACAAAAATATATGTTAAAAAACAAATTATAAATAAAATTTAATTATTTAGTAACCTATTAGAATAATACACTTATAAAAATACGATATATTTAATCATTACAATTATAACCAGAGTAGCCAACAGTAATTGAAATTAATGAGGATATATGGTGTATCAACTTCAGGGGTATGGGTTCGTCAGGTCCAATGCCTTAGGGATCCTATTTGTGCCAATAATAAGAACACTGGCAATACTTTCCCCTCAGTAAAAGTATATCCCTTTCCCCGACACGTACCATACCACACAACTACACAAACATCAGACACTCCGTCACCAAAAAAACACAAATAAATTAGTTAAAATGTTACTATAAATGTATATTCATATAGATTACTTTTTTAAATTGTTAAACAATATAAATATTTTTTAAAAAACTCCCCATAATGCCATTCATCATGTAAATAAAATTTGAGATAAGATAAATAAATAAAATAATTAAAATATAATCAAAATTAAAACAAAATAATTAGGTAATTAAACAAAACGTAAAAAACACAATACAAAGCTATACAACTACAACCACACTTAATATACAATAATAATACAATACACAAAAATAATCACTTACAATTTCATATTAATTATATAGACCTCAAGAAAATTTAAATTAAAAAATAAAATATTAAAAATACACATAAGTTAAAGATTTTAAAAACAGTTAAAAGGTTTAAAAAAATAATATTTTATTTTATGGTTTTTTTTATATATTAAAAAATATATTTATGTAAATTCTAAAGTTTAAATATCCTTAGTTTAATAGTTCTCATTTATTAATAATTATCATTAGTTAAATATGTATCCTTAGTCAAAGAGTTATCATTAGTTAAATATGTATCCTTAGTCAAAGTGTTATCATTAGTTATCATTAGTAAATATGTCTATTCAAAAATTTCAATTAATCTATAGATGTATAGTACATACAATTTTATTATAGATAGTGATTTATATATCGTTTTTTCAAATTCTGTTTTAATACTGATTTCGATAGATAAGTTTTAAAAGAATTTTCTAAATTATTCCATAATATAGGTCCGTTATGAAATATACTAAAATATTTTATTTGTAACCTATATGATGGTATTATAAATTTATATTGACTTCTTTGACTATAGTTATTTTTTTTTAGAAAAAATATAGATTTATATGGAGATGTTGATTTATTATTTAAAACATCATACATAATTAATATTGTTTTACATTTATATATATCCTTAAATTTCAAAATATTTAAAGAATTATAAAATTCATCAGTATTAATTCTATTATGTAAATTATAAATAGCCCGTATAGCTCTATTTTGTAATATAATAATCCTATTTATATTTGATTTATACGTATTACCCCATATAGTTATACAATAGCTAAGATTAGGTAGGATAAAAGCATTATATAATAATTTAAGTGATTTTATACTTAATGAAAATTTGAGTTTATGTAATATTGCAATGAATTTTGATATTCTTTTGCAAATATAATCAATGTGAGCTTTCCGGTTATGTTTATCATCAATATACATTCCTAAAAATGTATAGCATTCTACTCTATTCAATAGTTTATTATCAATATAAATATTATTATCAAAATAATGTTTATTTATATTATCAATTATTATATAGCAAGATTTTTCAATATTTATTGTTAATTTATTCATAATAAGCCAATTTTTTAATTTTATAAGTTCATTAGTAACTAAAGAATTAAGATTATTAATATTTTTATTTTTAAAAATAATATTAGTATCATCAGCAAATAAAATAATTGAACATTTATTAGAAAATAAATGCAAGTCATTCATAAATAATATAAATAGTATTGGCCCCAGAACTGAACCCTGAGGAACTCCATAATTAATATTTTTTATATCTGACTCATTATTAAAATATACAGTTTTTTGTTTCCTATCATTTAAATAACTGCTAAAAAAATCTAAAGTAACACCTCTAAAACCATAATTTGATAATTTATTTAATAAAATGTCATGATTAATTGTATCAAAAGCTTTCTTGAGGTCTATAGAAACAATTGAAGAAATATATTTTTCCTCAAGATTTCTAATTAAGTCATTCATTAACATATTTATTGCAACGGATGTATCTATATTTTTTTGAAAACCAAATTGTGATTTATGTATTAAGTCATATTTGTCAATAAAATATATCATTCTAATTTTTATAATTTTTTCAAATATCTTTGCAAATTGAGATATCAATGAAATTGGTCTATAATTTGTAATATTAGATGTATCTCCATTTTTAAATAATGGAATGACTTTAGAAATCTTGAGTATATTAGGAAATTTTCCTTTAGATATCGAAAGATTAAATAGATATTCTAGAATAGGCGAAATTACATACATTGTTTTTTTCAAGATATCCATATTAATATGAAATAAATCATTTAATTTTTAATTTTTTGAATTTTCAACTATATTTATAATTTCCGTTTTATTAGTAGGATAAAAGAAAAAAGTATTATTATTTACTAATTTAGATGGAAAGTTGTATATATTATTACTATTTCTAATATTAATATTATCTGCTAATTTTCTACCTATATTACAAAAATAATCATTAAATGAATTAGCAGTTTGCTTATATTCAATTGGCGAATTATTATTAAATGGACATTTTATATTAGCATTGTTATTGGGATTAAGTAATTTATTTACAACTTTCCACTTATTTTTAGAATCGTTATTATCAATTTTTTCTTCAAAATATTTTTTTTTTGAATATCTAATGATTTTAGTTAGTATATTTTTGTACTTTATATATCTATTTTTTATATCCGTCGAATTTTGTACTTTAAATTTTTTATAAAGAACATTTTTTTTTGATATACATTTTTGTATACTAAAAGATATCCATGGTTTATTTTTGATTTTGTTATTAGGTATTTTTGTAGATGTATATGGACAACAGTTATCATAAAGAGATTTAAAAATATTTATAAATGAATTAAAAGCAGTATCTGGATTTTCATCCTCAAAAATTTCATTCCAGTTATAGGAAGATAATTTATTATTTAAATTATAAACATTAGTATCATTTAATTTACGCGACATGTATGTTAATTTTTTTTTATTAATAGGGTTATTTTTTCTAAAATAATTATTATAAATAATGAATATTGGCAGATGATCACTGATATCTGTAACTAAAAGGCCAGCTAAATCTGGTTTAATATTAATATTTGTAAAGCAATTATCAATTAGCGTGTTTGAGTATTTTCCGAATCTAGAAGCTTTACTTATTAATGGTTCTAGTCCTATAGATTTAAAAGAGTCTAAAAAATAATTTAAATTATTATCCTTAATAACTTTCAAAATATTAATATTAAAGTCACCAGTAATTAAAATATCATACTTATTAAAATATTTATTAAAATTATTTATAATATAATCAGTGAACTTAGAAATTTCAGTTGTAGGTGATCTATATATGCCAGATAAAATAATATCTTTAGAATTATTAGAACATATTTTGATAGTTAGTATATCTAGAAAATTGTCCATGGTATTACTAAGATTATCTATAATTTTAAATTCAAGACTATCATCTATATATATAGATACGCCTCCACCACGTTTATTTTTACGAATAGTGTTCACTGATGTATAATTTTGTATATTATAATTACCAATATGACACTCCTTTAACCATGATTCACTTATAATAATAACAGAAAATCTATGTGATAACATATTTAAATAATTTTCTATATTATCATAGTTTTTTAATAGGCTACGAGCATTTATATGTATTATTGAAATACATTTAGATATATTGATTTTATTTAAAACATTCTTAAATTCTTGTTCAGTATAATAATTACAATTAAATTCAAAATCCGATATATAATAAGAATCATCCATTATTTTTAATATTGATTAATTTAATTTAAAATGAATAAATCAATTTT
This sequence comes from Osedax fenrisi, assembly GCA_964019155.1. Lineage (NCBI taxonomy): Eukaryota > Metazoa > Annelida > Polychaeta > Sabellida > Siboglinidae > Osedax > Osedax fenrisi. The sequence goes on from OZ025243.1 coordinate 82,789,051, forward strand.
ATAAGTTATATAATAATGATTAAAAAAATTTAAAAATGAATATAGTGTAAAAGTTAAAAAGTGTAAAAGAATAAAAGTGCAAAAGTGTAATACTATATAGGTAACGTGGGAATAAATAGTGATATTATTAATATGATTATGCAATTTCAATTGAATTAATCTTTATATTTTCACTATTTTTTTTAATTTGTATATAAACCGATCCATGAAAGGTCCAGGTACCAGCAATTTTTGTATTCCTATATAAAGTTCGAGTGTTATAAAATATATTACTATTTTCTTTACTTAAGTTTTCATTCAAATAAATATCACTATTTTTAAATTTTTTTCTATTTTTTAGTAAATCATATCTGATAGTTGAATTATTAAACTTAATAATATATCAGTTATTATATTGTCATCAGTTTTTTTAAGGTTCTTTATTTTAATTATATTAGCTATATCAGATTTATTAACTATTACCTCTAATTTTTCTTCAAATAACTTAATTAAATTATTAGTTATTGAATAATCTATATTATCAATATCATTTTCATTATCAGAACTATTAATATTGGTTAATAATAACTCTGATACGTTATTATTAGACAGTTCATTAATTTTTTCAATATTAATAGTTTGTAATTTACTATTTATAGTTGATTTTTCTTCTAAATTAGTAACTTTTTCAGTTAATATATTATTGTTGGTAATTAAATCTTGTATAAGTTTTGTTTGATATTTAACAATATCTTTTAAATTATTAATTTCTATAAGAATGTCATTATAATTTATCTTAGGTGGCATTATTATGCACAAACATATAAATATAAATATATACTTATATATACATACACATAAATATCCAAATACACAACAATATATACAATGAGTTACATAAAGTTATATAAGCTCATATAAATATAAATATATATATGAACGTATATGAACGCATACAACGTATATGAATATATATGAATATTGTATAAATAACAATATTGTAACAATATTGAAATATAAACAAAATACACAAGAAATGTTATGCTTCAGTGATTTTGAGATTTTTTTCAATATGAATGATATAAAGTTGAATAATTGAAAAAGTAGTGAATGAAAAAGATAAATAATAAGTAGATAATGTGTATTATATGTTTATAGATAATTATGATTATAATATATTCGACGAAAACTTATCTGAATGTCGGATTGAACAAGATTAATTAATTTTAAATTGAATTGATGATGCAAAATAATGATAAACAGGAAGTGATATATATATATGTATATAGTATGAAATTATAGATTTTTGTATAGTTTTAGCTTTATAAATTGATATATCTATATATATATATATATATATATATTTGGGTATTAATATACATAAATATATACACATATATATATATATATATAATATGACTATATCAATCAAAAAGTTGACAGCATTAACCAATACTAAGTATGATAATGATAATGTGGATGATGTTTTAAAGATAACGGATATATGTAATGACAAAGTGCAATAAAATAAATCATATATATTACACGATATTATAAAAAAAAAACAAATATAATCATAAATAATCAGAATGCGATTATCAGATCATTAACCCCGAATATTAATTATTCAAATAGTTATCTTAGTTTAACTTTAAATAACAGTAGATAAAACTATATCAGAATCATTATCTAAATCAAGAGTATCAATACATAAATAAAGATGGAGTACAATTTACTGCTATTCTATATCATATTGATGATTCTAAAGATACAAATTGTTCGCGTAGAAAGAGCTTTGATAGTAACAACATTGATAACCTCATAAAACAGGTTATTACTATAGTTATTAAGATTGGTAAACTAGATTATTTTAGGGTGTGTTTTTGGTCAACCACAGGTGTAACAACCACAGGTGGAACAACCACAGGTGTACGAGAAATTCGTATTCACTGCATGTAAAAATCCAACTGTTACAAAACACGTCTGGTTTGTAACAGTTGGATTTTTACATGCAGTGAATACGAATTTCTCTTACACCTGTGTTTGTTCCACATGTGGTTGTTACACCTGTGGTTGACCAAAAACACACCCTTAGACTAGGAAATCTTAAAAAAAAACAATAATAGTAAATCTTATAAACCTAGAAATCAAAATTAAGTTTTTATAATTTTGAAGTAAAGAATATTTGTATATCTCAGTTATCCAATCTAAAACATATAGAAATAATAATAACAAACGAGTATAATACCGAACAATTAAAAGAAAAAAAATGATAGTAGAAGAAATGTAAAAATTAAAAGAATATGGTTATAAGTTTATGAATACATTTTTTAAAATACAAATTAAATAAATTAAAGTAACATTAGATGATCAACTTACTATTAATGGATTAACGGATTATAATTTATAAGATTAATATCAATTAATTTTTATAATTCAAATATTACAAAAAGGTGATATATCAATATTTCATTTAAATATATGTAGTTTTAATAAGAATATTAACCTTCTTACTGAATATCTTAGTTTTATACAAAATAAATTCAATAATTTTAACAGAAACTTGGTTATCAAATCATGATAACCCTTCAATTTATTTTCCTACATATAATTTATTTCGGTTAAATCATTTATTTAAAAAAAATAAGCGAGGTTGTGCAACTATTTCAACTCTACAACAAAAGACCATACTTACATACGAGTTGTAAATAAAAATATCTTTAATATTTTCAATATTATTTGTATTCTTACTAATACCAAAGATTTTGCGAAGCAAAGATATAACACTCCCTATGCATGTACCGTAATTTAGTAATATCCCCAACCGCTGCTAGCAGTAGTATCGAAATCACTGAAATAGATTTAGGTTCGGCTCTGTTAGCATACAACAATGTTTTCATTGCTCTATTAAATTACATGCAATATAAATTAGCTTTTACTCACTAAATATATACTTATAGCATTTAAAACATACATATCATATTTGTTTGTTATATATTAGTAATGAACACTTAGTTTTCATTATATAAATATTAATTTAAAGCATATTATTTAACATTTTAAAAGTGTATAGTTAAATACGAATTTACATTATAAACAACGCATAGTTCCAAAAAGTAACCCGCTATAGGTGGCACCAGGGTATTTTGTATACAAATTCGAATTACACGATTTCGCGTAAGTGTTATATCTTTCCTTAGCAAAATCTTTGCTAATACTAACAATTTATTTTTATGTTCTAAAATTTAAAGATTTAATATTTAATAAAAATATTGTATTCATGCACAATATACATTTAAATAAATGCATAAGCAGTATATGATATACTGTATATATTGTATATATGATATACTGTATTATACAGTCTGTATATAATTATTATTTCCAAGATATAACAATTTATACAAAAATACTTTTCATAATTTTAAATTACCCTATATAAATCAAGCTGTCATCATAAATCATTAGTATTTAAAGGGCCTAAATCATGCAATAGTTTATGTCTAAATAAATTATTATTTACAAAAATGAATATAAAAAACTTTAAAAAAAATATTTATCTAAAAAATCTTTTATCAAAATATGAAACATAATTAAAATTAATTAAACAATTGATTTTCTTATTGTAATCTTTTTACGGGTACTATTTGTTATAAATTTTAGTTTGTTTTGTTTTTATTTTTTATTATGTTTTTTAGCACTTTTATTCTATTTATAGCTTAGCATTCAGAATTCAACTAATTACTGTGCTTTTTAATTTAATATTACTGTAAAAGTTTTATATACTGTATAACTTATCCATTATGTCATGATTTTCAACAATAAATAATAAATATTATTTATTTATATACATATTATACTATTATTATCATTATACTATTATAATTTATTTTCATATTTGGTGTTTTGAGATGAGAAGAGTTCATTTCATTTTCAAACATTATTTTACTTTAAAATATTAAATAATAATCTGTAAAATGATGTATAATATATCATTCAATAGTAACTATAAGTGCCACATCTATGCATTATAAACATACACTTGTACAACGTATAATATACATTAATATGTAATATGTATTATACACAAAATTTAGGAGCTTATATCTCAGTATTTTTTACACAATGTATAATATTTGGAAAGTTCCATCGTTTGAGCCGTTCGATAAATCTTTATAAATAGTTTAGAGTTTATAAATATTATATAGATGATTTTATACAGTTATTAAGGTACTATTGAAAATATAAATATATTGATTTGATAAGCTTATAATAAAAACCATAAATTGTTTACTTTTTTGACCAAATAATGTGTGATTTTTATTACGATTTGGTTTTAAAACATTATATTTAGATTTTAAAAACTACCTATATAACATATTATATATATTTTTTTAAATCTGAACATTTTTTATAGATTTATTGAGTTGGCTCAAAAGGTGGAACCTTCGAAACATCATAAATTGAATAAATAAAATACTGATATATAAGCTTATAACATTGTGTGAATCATATTAAATATAATGTGTATTATATGTTGTACATAATGTACCTTACATTGTATTAGGTTTTGATTATAATTAATAGTTTAGGCACTTATATTAACTGTTGAAAAACATTAATACATCATTTTAAAGATTATGAATTATTTTTTATAATATCTTAAATAAAATAATTGTTGAGAAAAATGAAACGAACGCTTTAAAGGATATTTAAAAAACAAATTTACTAAATATATAAATTAGATTTTAGATTTATAATACAGAAAATAGAAAATTATTTTTTTTTTAAATCCTTCAAAGAATAATCATTATTATTAAAATCATTATATTCAATATGGAGGAAATTTATATAACATTATAAAATATTCGGATTACCTATGTATATATATAATATAATATATAATATCAATAATATATAATATCCATTTTATTAAAAATATACATTATTACACTATTAATATTCAATAGATTAGCTATGGTCAAATATATATATATACATTATAATTATAAATAAATTTAAATATATATAATCTGATTCCCTCTACACCTTGTATAATGTGTACACAACTTTGCATCGATAACATATTAACAAAATCAAAATATACTTTGTATTATAAATTGTTATCGAAATTGACCAAGCTTTACAATTATTCAAATAATGTTACCTTTGCCTCAATATGACAATTTCATTCTCTTGCCTATTATTATAGTTATAATAATATATTAAGTCAATCCTACATTTGATATAGATTATGTTGACATATAGTTATTAAATAACGAATAGCTAATTAAATAATAAACTGTATACTTCTATGAACCATAATTAACTGGGAAATAACATAATAATTTATATATTAATTAAATTTAAAGTTTAGAAATTATAATTATTATAATTACCATATGAGCAATATGTTTATGTAGTGTATTGTATTTACTAATAATGTGTATGTACCTATGTTATCTATTTGTTTGTATTTTATCATAAATTATAATAATTATAAGTGGTTTAATGATGTTAATTACTGATTATTTATACATATTCGAATTGATATTATTTAATAAATTTATTAGAGTTTTTACTTAATTTAAATATAATTACTTTCGTTTGATTGGTTATTTTGAAAAAGGATACTTAAATGATTGATTATTAGAATAATATTGAAGTGACCTGTAATCCCGGACTCGTACCCGCAATAAAAATCCCGTATCTATTATTAGTGTATGTTATTATTAAATGGTTATTTATTATTTAAAAAGTATTTATTTTCAATTCGAATCAATTATATTATCAAACAACGAATGACTCATTCTATTACGACTCATTACGTTATTTCAATACAATATTATGTCACGGCATTACATAATAGTATAGGTATTTACCGCCCGCACTGTCACTACGTTTGATGATATACGAATACTATTATCGAGAAGTGTATCATCATTGTTATATATTGTTTAAATCCATTTATTGTGACTTTTTACTTTATTCCTCGAACATTACGCGCGATTCCGCGAAAATTACGCTAGTTTCCGCGAACATTACCCACACCCCCATTACATAACAACTGCGCGCGACGTCACGCTTGACGTAACACGTAGGTACGGCCGTGTACACAACGGTATGTCTACAATGCGGTGGCGGTAGTAGTAGTGATAGCGGTGAAGTGATTGATGTTGATCACTAGAACTGCATCGCGATACCCTCGGCACACACTAGGTAGGTATATCTCTAAGAGGGTATCTATCAATAGGGGCGTGTATCATCAAAGGGGGCGTGTATCATCGAAGGGGGCGTGTACGATTGAAATCATTGCGTAATAGTTTGTTGACATCACCACCGCCACCGCCGCCGCTAGTAAACACGTAAACAACACGCACAGATACACACTCCTCACCTCGTATATATATCCGTGCGCTGAGTTGCGCACTGACTTAGAGCGGGTGGGTATTCACGTTAGCGCGGATAGAGAGAGGCATGTCCATTATTGCTGTTGTCCATCGCGTGGCGTTAGTATTGTATACATGTATGTATGTATGTATGTATGTATGTATGTATACATGTATGTATGTATGTATGTATGTATGTATGTATGTATACATGTATGTATGTATGTATGTATACATGCAGGTATGTATGTATGTGTGTATGCATGCAGGTATGTATGTATGTATGTATGTATACATGTATGTATGTATGTATGTATACATGCAGGTATGTATGTATGTGTGTATGCAGGTATGTGTATGTATGTGTATGTGTATCTTGGTATGTATGTATGTGTGTGTATGTATGTATGTAGGTATGTATGTATGTGTATGTATGTATATGTATATATGTATGTTTGTATGAATGTGTATGTGTGTATGTATGTGTATGTATGTATGTATGCATGCAGGTATGTGTATGTATGTATACATGCAGGTATGTGTATGTATGTGTATGTATGTAGGTATGTATGAATGTGTATGTGTGTATGTATGTGTATGTATGTATGTAGGTATGTAGGTATGTATGAATGTGTATGTGTGTATGTATGTGTATGTATGTATGTTTGTATGCATGTGTATGTGTATATGTATGTATGTGTGTATGTATGTGTGTATATAGGTATGTATGTAAGTGTGTATATAGGTATGTATGTATGTGTTGGCTTGTATATATATATTTGTTTGCTAGTGTTTGTTTGCATATATTTGTGTACTTGTATTTGTGTATATATTTACTTGTTTTCGTAAGTGTTTATATGTGTTTTGTGTATATGTGTATGTGTAGGTATTATGTTTGTATGTTTTATGGGTGTACATATATGCATTATTTGTATTGTTTGTATTTTTGTTTTTTGATTATTTGTTTATATGATTATGTAGATTTTAATTATAATTTTCTAATAGAAACCATCCATATTTATATATATGGTTTAAATATGTATTGATATGAGAGTATTGGTATCTGTATGTATGCGTGTGTGTATATTAATGTGGGCTATAAATTAGAGGGCACATTACAAAACATACACAAACACCCGAACAACAATGCCACCATTATCATATCGTATTGTTATCAGTAGTGGTGGTCAATGTAAACAACTGACCCCACAGTACCACCACCCCAGCACCATCACTGCTGATTATTCATTGCCTATTGACCTTCCTACTGGACATCCTAGCATACACTCACACCGCAGCGGTCAAGCCTATTACTCCCTTCATCTCCATCACAATATCCTCCTCTATCTTCTGCTACCCGTGCGTTCATCGTTAAGTAACACCAGCCTCCACCCCCCCCCCCTAATAACCCCCCGCCTCGTCCCCACCCCGCCCCCTAGCAGAACATGATCGAAGACATTCAGGGTAACAACCACCGCCGCATCATGAGTCAGTTCGAATACCTGCAGCAGTGCACCGCCGAAACGGAGAGTAAACTTCGACCTCTGCAACAAAGACAGGAGTCTTTCATTATACAGTATCAGGAGAATCTTAAACTTCAAGGTTAACGACCACCTCCTATCTTCTACGTCATCTGTTGCTTTGTTGTTGATTTAATCAATACTGACCATTTAATTATTAATACGTATATTTATATGTATATATGTATTAAAAATAAGCATGATATATGTATACTAAACATGCACCTAATTACATTCTACATTATAATTACAAGGTTAATATGCAATGAGACCTTATTTCTCTCTTTAATATCTTCTTTCAATGATCCCATTCTAATCCTTCTTCTTACAGTGATTGCATAGTATCCACTCCTCTCCTTTCAGTGATCCTATCCTATCCTATCCTCTCAACTCCTCCTCTTTCAGTGAATCCAATTCTCCCATCCTCTCCCATCCTATCCTAACTTCTCCCCCTCCCCGACAGTTTAACTAACTCAACTATCCCCTCCCATCCTCTTCCATCCTAACCTCTCCCCCTTCCGCACAGCTCAATTGACCCAACTCTCCTCTTCCATCCTAACCTCTCCCCCTCCCTCACAGCTCAATTGACCCAACTCTCCTCTCCCATCCTCTTCCATCCTAACCTCTCCCCCTCCCGCACAGCTCAATTGACCCAACTCTCCTCTCCCATCCTCTCCCATCCTAACCTCTCCCCCTCCCGCACAGCTCAATTGACCCAACTCTCCAACCAACCGGAGAGCCAGTCTAAAACAGAAGTCGAGCGTAGAATACAGAAACAGAAGACAACACTTGAGTCTCAGCTGAGTCTGAAGGCACAAGAGCTTCTACAACATCGCATGGTTAATAGTGTGTGTATGTGTGTGTGTGTGTGTGTGTGTGTGTGTGTATGTGTGTAGTAGTAGTAGGTGAGGAACAAGAGCTTCTACAGCATCGTATGGTTAATAGTGTGTGTGTGTGAGTGTGTGTGTGTATGTGTAGTAGTAGTAGGTCAGGAACAAGAGCTTCTACAGCATCGCATGGTTAATAGTGTGTGTGTGTGTGTGGTGGTAGGTGAGGCACAAGAGCTTCTACAGCATCGCATGGTTAATAGTGTGTGTGTGTGTGTGTGTGTGTAGTAGTAATAGGTGAGGAACAAGAGCTTCTACAACATCGTATGGTTAATAGTAAGCATATGTGTATGTGTATGTGTGTGTGTGTGTGTGTGTGTGTAGTAGTAGTAGTAGGTGAGGCACAAGAGCTTCTACAGCATCGCATGGTTAATAGTGTGTGTGTGTGTGTGGTGGTAGGTGAGGCACAAGAGCTTCTACAGCATCGCATGGTTAATAGTGTGTGTGTGTGTGTGTGTGTGTAGTAGTAATAGGTGAGGAACAAGAGCTTCTACAACATCGCATGGTTAATAGTGTATGTGTGTATGTGTATGTGTGTGTGTAGTAGTAGTAGTAGGTGAGGAACAAGAGCTTCTACAACATCGTATGGTTAATAGTATGTGTGTGTGTATGTGTGTGTGTGTGTGTGTGTGTGTAGTAGTAATAGGTGAGGAACAAGAGCTTCTACAACATCGTATGGTTAATAGTAAGCATATGTGAGTGTGTGTGTGTGTGTGTGTGTGTGTGTGTGTGTGTAGTAGTAGTAGTAGGTTGTTGTTGTTGTTTAAGTATTTATTATAAGCACATCATTAATAATTATAATTCTATAATGTGTATCTAACAATATATATCACATATAGATAAAAATAGCGAATGTATACATTATATATATATAATATTATATATATATATATAATTCGCACGATAATATTATGAATAAACGAATATCAATGTTTGTCGATAAGAAATTTTTTTAATTTCTTTTTAAAGATATTAATTGATATATTTTGATTTCTAAGTTGCGGGGGTAGTTTATTCCATCTAATTGTTGATGAAGAGCTGAATTTTCTTCTTTCGTATTTGATGCAATGGGTAATAGGTTGGTGTAGTATAGTGGAATTGTTATTACGTAAAAGTCTAGTGTTTGGTTTATGTTTTATTTTGTTTCGTAAATTATAGGGTAAGTTATAAGTAATAGTCTTTTTAAGTATTGTAAGTATTTTGTAGTTGATAGAGTCTTCAGTGTTTAGCCAGTTAAGTTTTTTACGTAAGTCAGTAATGCTAGTTGTATAGTCAGTCTTCTGTAGTCGGTATATATTTCTAATTGAGCGGTTAATTATTTTGTCTAGTTTGTCTATTTTCAGTTTTTCAGTTCCTGTGAATAGTGAGTTGCAGTATTGTAGTCTTGAAAGTATGAGAGTCTGAGTCAGTAGTTTTGTAGTATTTCTATTTAAGTATGGTCGTATTTTTTTAATATTGAATAGCTGTGCAGTCGTAGATTGAGTAAGTAAGCTGTAATGTTTATCTAGATTAAGTTTATTATTGAAGTTGACGCCTAAGTATTTAACAGAATTGGTGGGAATGATTTTGTGTTGATTAATAATAATGTCAGGGAAGTAAGTATTTGGGTCATTAGTTATATTTAATAGTTCAGTTTTATTGTGGTTTAGTAGTAGGTTATTATTTGTTAGCCAGTTTTGTAGTTCATTTAAACAGTCTTGTAGTTGGGTAGAGTTTGTTATCGTTGCGTGTAGTTCTATGTCGTCTGCGTATAAGTTGTAAGTAATAGATGGATAACGTTTCATAATTGTTTGTAATGGAATAAGATATATAGAGAAGAGAATTGGGGAAAGTATTGAACCTTGAGGAACACCGTGATCGATGGTATATGATTTAGAGTAATAATTTCTTATTTTAATGGAATAATTTCTATCTTTAATAAAATTAGAAAACCATTCCATAGTTACATCTTGAATTCCTATGTTTCTAAGTCTTTCTAGCAGTATGTCATGTCTAAGGGTGTCGAATGCAGAGGATAAGTCAAGTAGTATTAGCTGTATTGGTTGTCCAGTGTCTAGTGAGTTATATAAGTCGTCAAAAAGAGAGAGTACGGTAGTTTCAGTACTATGTAGTTTACGGAATGCATTTTGTCGTATGTCCAGCAACATATTTTCAGTTAAGTAGTGTGAAAGTTGAGTATAAACAGTTTTTTCAAGAATTTTAGTTAGTAGAGGTAGTTGAGATATAGGTCTGTAATTTGAGAATTCAGAAGAGTCAAGATTAGTTTTTTTATTATTGGCGTAATTATTACGTTTTTTAGTAAATTTGGAATAGTTCCTGTTAGAAGTGAGTCATCAATTATATTTTTGTAAGTCAAAGTCAGAGTTGATGCTAGTTTTTTTATTAAGTATAGAGGAATTGGGTCGTGTGGTGAAGAGCATCTAGCAGTGACAATATAATTGTAGATTGCAGTATTAGTAGGTACAGTAAAATGTGTTAGTGTCGAAGTGCATGGTAATATTTGGGGTGCATTATAAAGAGGGTCAAATGTACAAGAGAGTCTATTACAAATGGTGTTAATTTTGTCTTTAAAATATTCTGCAAATTTCTTACATAGTTGATCATCGGGAAAATGTGGGAGCGTAGAATTTTTATTATTTCCTAAGAGGGTCTTAGTTATTGAGTAGAGTCGTTTATAGTCGTGTGAACAATCGTTAATTTTGTTAGTAAAGTAGTCTGTTTTTGTAGATTTCAGTTCATTCCTGTATATATATCTATGTTTTCGTAGGTCAATTATATTTGAGTGTGATGGTGATTTCGTAAAAAGTCTACATGATTTTCTAAATAAAACTTTTAAATTATTTAATTTGGAGTTAAACCATGGAGTTTCGTTATGTATAGTTAAGTAGTTTGTTTTCAGTGGTGCATGTTGATTTAATAGTTGTTTAAGTATAGTGTTTAAGTTGAGTACTGTAATTTGGGTTTTATTTATCATAGAGATAAAATCAGATGAAAATTCATCAATATTTATTTTCCTGATACACCTGTAAGTAAGTAGGGTCTGTCTAGGTGAGGAGTTCAGTATATTAAGTTGAGAGTTTATTGCGTAATGGTCAGTGAGTAATGTAGAGCGTGTTGGTTTATGTATTAGTATATTAGAATGGTTGTATGTAAGTATCAGGTCTAGTATATGTCCGTGGGTATGAGTTGCAAAATTAACGTGTTGAGTTAAATTCAGTTCGTTACAAAGTCGTTTAAAGTCTTGGTGGTGTAGTTTGTCAGAGTCATAGTGGAAGTTGAAATCTCCTAGAATGACCAGGTTGTCATAGTTATGTTCATGTATAAAGTTTGTAAATTCTAAAGCAAAAGTTGTATGGCAGTTATTTGGTGGTCTGTATACTAGTAGGATCGGAATTATATTATTTTTTATTTTCAGTTTAGTAAAAAGAAAGTCGCAGTTTGATGTACAAATCTCGGGCTGAGGAATAATTGTGATGTGATTTTTTACTAACAAAGCTATTCCTCCTCCATTTCTACCATCTGATCTACACTTTTGTATAAACGAGTATCCAAGGCTTTTAAGACCAGCAGGAATGACGGTGTCTACATTTTTTAGCCAAGACTCTGTAATTGCTATAATCGAAAAGCGATATTCCATAATAAAGTTAGTAATAATATCAATGTTAGCAGTTAAAGATCTGGCATTTATTAAAGTAAGAGATAAGTAGTTTATGCTGTTGTTTAGTCATGTATGCTTATTCGTGGAAGTTAATTCATCCGCAGTGGAGGTTAGTTCATCCTTATTATTAATATAGTTTGTAAAAGAAGTTGTCCAATCAGTAAATAATTCATTTGGAACATTTAGTGGTTTTGTTTTCCAGTTAACCTTATTATTATCTATTTTTTGTCTGAGTTCGTATGTGTTTGTCTTTAAGTTCAATGAGCATTTATATCCCTTAATTAGATTAGCTTTTATAGCGTGAAAATATATATGTTTTCGTCGTATTATTTCGGGTGATAGATAGTTATGTAGGAAAAGTCGGTTATAGTCAGTAGTTTTCAGTAATGGGTTGAGTGAGATAAAAGAATCTTTAGCATAGAGAGTAGTAAATGATATAAAACAATAACTATTTTTAAATATAACTTTAGATAATAGTGTGTGTGTGTGGTGGTAGTAGGTGAGGAACAAGAGCTTCTACAACATCGCATGGTTAATAGTGTGTGTGTGTGAGTGTGAGTGTGAGTGGTGGTAGTAGTAGGTGAGGAACAAGAGCTTCTACAGCATCGTATGGTTAATAGTGTGTGTGAGTGTATGTGTGTGTGTATGTGTATGTGTAGTAGTAGTAGGTGAGGAACAAGAGCTTCTACAGCATCGTATGGTTAATAGTGTGTGTGTGTGAGTGTGAGTGTGAGTGGTGGTAGTAGTAGGTGAGGAACAAGAGCTTCTACAGCATCGTATGGTTAATAGTGTGTGTGAGTGTATGTGTGTGTGTGTATGTGTGTGGTAGTAGTAGGTGAGGAACAAGAGCTTCTACAACATCGTATGGTTAATAGCTAACCTAAGTAGGTGTTCAAGTGAAGTTGCAGTAGTATAGTCTATGTATTTAATCACCAATATCCAATTTTAGTTACATTTTTTGTTTAATTTGTGTCGGATGATTGTGATAATTATATAATAATACGGTTACGTGAACCTCAACAATTCAAACTAAATACACGCTACACCACTGGTACGCTTTCAACCACTTGTGGTGTGGTTCGAATAAATACCAGTTGTGGTTTACGACCAGTTCGGTTTTTACATGCTGTGAATACAAGTTTCTCGATTGCACCACTAGTAGTTGAACCACTTATGGTTGACCAAAAATACACCCTAAGAATGTATTTCATAAATATATGTGTATGTGTGTATATATATATATATATATATATATATATATGAATATAAATATAGTATATGTCATTTACATACAATCATATTTTATTTTAAATTTTGGAATTTTGTGACTAAATTAATAATACTATTTCTAGTAGTAATTTACTACCTATAAATATATATATATATATTAGAATGATAATATGATAACTGATGTTTAAATGTATAAGGCAATATCAATATAGAAGTCCATTTACATTCATCAATCAAGGGCTTATAGCTAAACATGTTAAACAATAGAAGTTATATTGAAAAGGTAATACATGTATTTCGATGAAGGACAATTCGTATTCATATGAATTATATTAATCATTGTTATTATTATTATGATGATTAGTATTCTCATCGTAAACATTTTGATTATATGACGTAAGTTATTCAGCGTCTAATTGACGCGTTTGATTGACGCGTTTCCTAATGACTCTGCCGGGCATCGAACCCGCGACCCTGCGATCATCAGCTGGATGTAATCTATAGCTTAGCGTGCGTGTAGGTAGGCTTAACACCGGACACACTGCACACACACACACACACAAGCGTGTGTTTTACTGCTACGGCTGTGGTGGTGGTGGTGTAGGACTTCGTGTCCTTGCGTGACTAGGTCATCGCTCTCTCTCTCTCTCTGTATGGTAGTAGTAGTAGTAGTAGTAGTAGTAGTAGTAGTAGTAGTAGTAGTAAACAACACAACAACAACAACAGCACTAGAAACCACCACCACTGCAGGGCACATGTCCATTATAGATGTCATAGAAATACCACACTGGTAGGTACCACACTGCCGGCTGGGCTGTAGTGTTTACATGCTCGTGTGTGTGTGTGTGTGTGTGTGTGTGTGTGTGTGTGTGTGTATATGTGCATGTGTCTTATATTAGAGTGTATTTATGTATATACGTGTATGTATTAGTAAATACATATTTATTTATATTTATATTTATATATATATACTCATATATACTCATATATAAATATATATATATGTATATATATATATATATATATATATATATATATATATATATAAATATATATATATATATATATATATATATAAATATATATATATATATATATAAATATATATATATATTATTATATAGATATTTACATATATGTTTGTGAGCATACTACAAGTGTATATGTATATATGTTTATATATGTATTTGCCTACACATCTATCTACCTACCTAGCCCATCAAGGCAAAATCTCTATCCAAACAATGAGATATCAATACCTATTGTGATATTCCATTACCAGAAGCACACACACACACACACACACATACATCTATTGTTATAACCAGTGTGCTGTGTGCCCAGATGCCAATACCACACAGTAGATAGTCCCCATAGAATACACACAAAGTGCATGCTTATTTAGTGGTTAACACATTAAAGTCAATAATTGCATAATAAATATATATATATAATCTAATAATTAAGGAGATTAACTATTAGATCGAAATATTGAAATATAGAGTTAAATTTTAACCTCTAATCATTAGAGTTAATAATTGTGTTTGAGTTGGTGTGAAACCCCTATTACAGGCTGTGCCATTATTGTTGTACATATTGCAGGGTTGTAAATTACAACTTGTAATCATATTCATATGTAAATATTTGTTCTTATCGTAATCATAAAACATATGTAAATTTACATGATCTAGTTTTGTAAATTCTAATATCTACTTTTATTTAAATTATACATATATATATAATTTGGTATCTATTATTTTATAATATTAATTTTTGTAAATTAAACTAATATTAAATTAGTCTGCTTGATATGATTTTTGAAAAAAATATATTATTTTATTAAAATGATATTATGTCAAAATAAGAAAATTTGATTAATTCCCTTTAAAATGATATATAATATGATGCACAAAAGTAAATATAAGTGCCTAAAATATGCATTTATAATCGATAAGCGATTCAAAATAAATATAAAAATGTGTATTAATTTATTTACTAATAGTGTAGGTCCCATTTTCGTAGTCTTATACTTATCAACACATTTTAAATTTAGACTATATACAGAGATGGGCAAATTTCAAAAAAAATCTATATTAGATACTGATAAAATATTTTTGATAATTTATATAATAGATACTGCTACTGATATTTTTAGAAACTTTATAATAGATACTGATACCGATACAGGTATTTAGATACTTTTTTATAAAATAAATTATAAATACATTTATTTTATACATTTTATTTATATATATCAATTATAGATATTTTAAATTTATTTTATTATAAAAGCATTATACCTACTAACTTCATTTATATCAAATATTTAAGCATAGTAAATATAACTATATAGGATAAACCTACAATATAAACGAAATAATAATAATATAATGAATATAAAATAATAATAATAATATAATACAAATTAAAATAAATGAGAATTGGATTTTAATATTACCAGATTGCTAAAATTTAAATCTGTCAAACGACCTCTTTTCGGGTTATTGATTTGCCCAGCATATGAAAAAAGTCTCTCTACAGGGAGGAAGAAGGCAATGGTGTATTAAATTTAATAAATATTTGTTTAATTCAATCTTTACTATGAATGTTCTATGCTGATATTATCCGATTTTAGAAATAAATCAAGTGGATTTTCTTTATAAATATTTTCATTTTTTTTCAAATTGAAATTTTTTTTTATCGTCATCAATATCTTCATTGTTATCTTCATTGACTGTATGTTTATCTACTATCTATAACAATAATATTTTATATAATTATTAAATAGGTTTTTGATTATTAAAAACAAAGCACCAATGAATCATCAACATTAAATATAAAAGAATATTTTATATATAAACAATTATAGCTGAATATTAAAAGTACATCAAATAATATTTTATATAATTATTATATAGGTTTTTAATTCTTTTATTTAAATAAAGTACAAATGAATTCACCAATTCAATGATGCGCGAATATTTAATACATATAATTATAGTATATAGGATATTCATTATATTCACATATTCATTAGGTTATATATATTCAATATAACAAAGAATAATTTATAATAATATACAATAATATAATAATTTACAATACTTATTATTAGAGATTGTTTGGTATATATATAATAAGTATTACTATGTTTTTAATAAATATGTATTCACCTCTATATATAATAATAATTCGTATTAATTAATCCAATACATTTTATATATATATATATATATATATATATATAAAATAGAATCTTGTATGATCATAATAGCTATTATTTAAAATACATTTAATTTAATACTCTATTATAATAGATACCTATATTAGATACAATTCTAGCTTTAATAGATACAGATATCAATACTTTAATAATTTCTATAATAGATAGTGATATTAGATAATAAAGTATCGGCGATAATGTATCGCCGATAATATATCGGCGATACTGCCCATCTCTGACTATATATATATATATATAACTATAAATTTATTTTACAAGATATAAAAAAAAGTTAGGTATTCATTTATGTATTTCTAAAATTATGATGCTATATATATGAAATACAAATTTTAAATAAAATAATATTTAAATTAAAAAAAAATTTAATTTTAAAACACATATATATTTGTTCTATTTTTAAAACTAATTTTGTATATTTGAAACACCATAATTTTTGAACTACACGATCAAACTACATGAAATTTTCAGAATTTATATATAATATGATACTCTTCAGATATAACTCATAATAATAAAATATATTTCATAACTACATATAATAAATTTAACATTTATGGAAATTTTTAATAAAATATATATAGTTCTATATTTAATATACAAAATAAATAAAAATTAGATTAGTATTTTATGTATTATGATGTTAGTAAATCATACATAACTATGTTCACCATGTAACAATTCATATGTGTCACCAGCTCTTAAGGCTCTTAAGAGGTTTTAAAAAATAAAATTACAATCATTATTTGTTATTGACAAAACATATATAGTTAAACTTTAACCTCTAATAATTAGAGTTAATAATTGCGTTTGAGTTGGTGTGAAAACCCTTTAACTAATATAATAATTATTAGATGTAATCGATATAGAAATTATTATAAAAACTTATCGTACAACTTGTATCAAATGAGAAATATAATATAAAAGTATAAGAACTGATTAAAATAATTATAATTACCATAATAGAGTCAAAAAGCAGATACATAATACAGTCAACATTGATTATCTCAGAATATTATTCTGTTCTCATTTGCTATTACAGACGTCAATAATAAACTAATAATATTAGTCACATTTTTACATTATGTCTATTTTTATGTATATAAAACATATGTTTGTTATTAGATTTTGAGATGATTATACATTTTTTATTAAATATTAACTCTTTATTATGAGTGTTATTGCTTTTTTTTAAATAAAATATTTAAAAAATATTCTTTATAATCATTTACCTTATATATATATATATTAATATTATGCAATTTAAATTATATTTAAATATTAATTATTTCCAGAGAATTACAATTTTGTACATAAATATGTACATTCCTATCCAATTACATTGAATACAACAAACAGGTAACCTCCCCACATGGGTAAATGTAAACACAATATAGGTGCATTTTTATTCATAACTGCCACCACTATGACTATGTCTCCATTGTGTTTCATTGTCATGCGCTATGATGTAATAGTTATCAGTGTATAGTTATTTAGGGAACAATGCTATGTAATGTATAATGTATATATATATATATACTAAATTTTAATAATATTCTAATAATATCTAATAATAATATTACAATAATTTAAAATAACCATCACCATAACGCATTATTGTATATGATATAATCTCATTATTAGATGATATTTTGAAATAATGAAAGCCATACCTATTTTTATATATATTATATTATATTACTAGGTTATGTATTATTGGATTACATATATATATATATATATATATATATATATATATATATATATATATATATATATATATATATATAACAACAATATAACACACCTTTAGATTTAACAATGATTTTACCTAATTTGACATCATTAAAATATTCTTAGAAAATTAATCAAATATAAATGGTATACATTTTTTCAAATTTTATTATTTATAGATATTAATATAATTATATATACATATATATATATATATATATATATATATATATATATATATATATATATATATAATTGACCTTATAATTGAAAATATCTAAAATTAATTCAAAGAAATTTATATATATATATATTTTTAATTATCAAAAATCAGGTACACAATTTTCATATAAACATATAAAATAATATTATATTGACGATGAAAAATAACCCACAATCGCCACGGCTAACTGTCACTGATTGGTCGACGCGATCACAGGTGCCGCATTGATAATACACCCCCTCGATATTTCACTTTCTCTACCGACATTATATAATGCCCGTGTCCTTAGATGTTGACATATTGCGCTGGGCTCGCTCGCACGTACACACACGCACACACGATATACAATAATACAATAATGATTATAGTGCTGACATTATAGCCACATTCCTGACATACTAGCAATACTGACACTACAGTGACATATCACCCTAGTATATAGCATACGGATAACCTAACCACAGCCCATAATACACTGCACTTAATACATTGCTAACATACTCGCGAATCTGACATCATACATGGCAGTATTTTGAACGGAGATTACTAAACTGACACTATACTAAACTGACACTAATAAGCATTGACAGCAGAATACACTGACACTTACACCTTACTGATACACCAGTTACACTACTGGTAACATACCTATACACTAGTGACACCATACTGACACACTAGCTATCTGACCATAACACTATACACTTACAATAGTGTCACATTAGTGTCATACGTTCACTATTCCCACCACATTATCACTGATATACATACATACGATATGATAGTGACACTACAGCTATAACATATGTTGACACCAGTATATAATGACACCATACTGACACCACACTACCGACCCACTACCGTCACCGTATTGACACCACAATGACACCACCCACCCACACATACACAGTCGCTGGCAGACATGCACAAAGAGACATTCAGTCACCTCAGTCTGCTACAGAACCACATCCTAGACGAACAGCTCATCCGCTGGAAGCGACAGCAACAACTAGCTGGCAACAGTAACCAGTTCGAAGGAAGTCTCGAGCTCTTGCAGCAATGGTTCAACTCCTTCCCCCTCTTTCCCCGCTCCCTCCCTCTCTCTCTCTCTGTCGTTTATATCTCCCGTTAGCCTGCTGCGATATATTGCCTCTTATTCCCTATTCCCTCTTCCCTTACTATTATGCTTATCTAACCTAGTTATCCCCTGTTATGCTACTATATAAGAATGCATAACCTTCAGATAGTATACATTACCAATAATCGTGCACCAATACTTACTATTGTTAAAATTACCTCTCATTAACCTTATAACCCCATATTCGTATTTAGGCTAAATCATTTTACCTCTTATACCTTACATTATAAACCTTTTTATCGATATAAATATATATATATATATATATATATATATATATATATATATATATATATTATATCATATGTATATCTAATCTTAAAAGTGTATTGATATTAATTATTATATTACTATTATTAGATTATAAATAAATAAGATATTAATTTCTGTATTATCTATTTATATATATATATATATATATCAGTGTTCATTCTAGGTTTCAGGGCAACTACCAAAAAAAAATTATTATAGGGCATTTAAATATATTTTACTAAGTAAAATGTAGGATGACATATATGGGTAATTTCGCCATCTATTTATAAATTCATTTATGATAAATAATATATTAGATGGACACTTATACCCTGAGGCAATTTAAACCTGTAACAATTGTTACTTACAAAAGCTACTTAGGAGACTTTTTGAATTAGAGATGTAAATAAATAGCAAATAAGTATTCGATTCGATTACTTATTATTCGTTTACAATTAAATGATTTACAAATTGTAATTCTAATACATTGATATCAAATAATTCTTTTTATATTCAATCTCTCAACATTTGATTCATGAGATATTCAGATATTAAAAATTTGAAATTCGAACATTTATAATATTGAAAATTATGTTGTCGAGATCTTATAATATTGAAAATTATGTTATTGAGATATTATAATATTGAAAATTATGTTGTCGATATGTTATAATATTGAAAATTAGGTAGTCGAGATCTTATAATATTGAAAATTATGTTATCGATATGTTATAATATTGAAAATTAGGTAGTCGAGATCTTATAATATTGAAAATTATGTTGTCGATATGTCTTACTATTAAAAATTATGTAGTCGAGATCTTATAATATTGGAAATTATGTTGTCGATATGTTATAATATTGAAAATTAGGTAGTCGAGATCTTATAATATTGAAAATTATGTTGTCGATATGTCTTACTATTGAAAATTATGTAGTCGAGATCTTATAATATTGGAAATTATGTTGTCGATATGTCTTAATATTGAAAATTATGTAGTCGAGATCTTATAATATTGGAAATTAGATGGTTGATATGTTATATTGAAAATTAGGTAGTCGAGAAGTTATAATATTATGATTATTGTAATATCATATATATAATTATATATTTATTATAATAATGTAATAGTAACTCTATCAAACTTATATATATATATACACTTATTTTTTTATATAAATGTATTGGTAATATTACTAATCAATCGAATAGTATATTTATAATTTAAACTTTCATATTATTATAATGATTATTATAAGCATAATGATATATTTCGCGAGAAACACATGTATACTATTATGTTAAGTATACAGGATTAGTTATTTGCTTGGAAATGTATTTATAGGAATATATAAATAAATAAGTTTCTATATAATACAAATTATAAGATACTAAATATATAATATATATAGTAATTATTTTCATTAATTATATATTATATATATACAATTAACGATATATAATATATCATATAACATATCCTACTTATAAATACTTAAAAATACTTATAGGTAGATAAAAATATACAAAAATACCTATATCTATATTAATATTATATCATACTGGTACACATTATTATATATAATTTATATAAGATATTTTAATTTCATAATATAAAAAATTAATTAGAATTTATATTATTTTGTATTGATTATTAAAATGTAATAATTTGTTTGCACATTTTTGTTAATATCTTTTGTTTAAATACAAATTAAAAAAAACATAATATTAATTGTATTATATAATTTAATAAGCTTTCCAGTGATACCAATTTTATCATAATAAAATCAATATAAAATATTTCATGCTCATGTATCAACATGAAGTACATACTCCGTACAATGGTTGATTTTAAATTCAATATATATAATAACTAATAAGTAGTACAATACATGATATTTATGACATTATATTTTAAACATTATATATTATATATAAGAATAATAATTATGATAAGTATGATAATTAATATATAATATGATATTATTAAATATTAATGTAATAATAAAAATAATAATTTTAAATTTAATAATTAGATTATAATACATTTAAAAAGTATACAGTTTAATTATTATGAATATAAAAAACAGTGAACTTATTAATAATATTGGTGATTAAATGTTTCATTATTTTTATATTTTCATGGTTTTTAATATGTCATATATCACTTTAATATTACGTTTTAAAATAGGATTTTGAATAAATATATAAAAATTACAAATTTTAAATAAAACAATCACGTGATTTATATATATTGGGAGAAAAGAATTGGAATAAAAATAATTATTGAATTAATTTTCATATATTATTATAAATATAAATTGGTAGCAAATTCACTACCCAATATTTAAAGTTTGCTACCCAATTTTCATTTTGGGTAGTGAATTTGCTACCCAATCTAAAAATAGATTATTCTAAATATAGATCAAGCAGTTTATTATCATATTTCATATTTAATTTGTATTTGAATCTAAATTGTTTGTTTATATAAAATATCAAACGGATATAACAAAGGGCAAATAGTATATATTCGCCATTATTTGAAAAATAATGAATTTATCCTAATGTTATGACAGAAGTTATTCATATTCTCCATTATGTTAATACTTAAATAATAATAGAATAATAATAATACATTTAATCGCCATTTTATAAATATTTATTGAAAATCTGCCATTTATTAAATAAAAATTCTTCATTATTTTAATACTTAAATAATAATACATTTAATCGCCATTTTACAAATATTTATTAAAAATCTGCCATTTATTAAATAATAAATTCTTCATTATTTTAATACTTAATAATAACATAATAATAACACATTTAATCGTCATTTTATAAATATTCATTGGAAAACTGACATTTAATAAATAATATATTCCTTTAATTATAGATATAACACATTTAATTAATGATATTATAAGTATATTAATAATAACTTAATAATTAAACTGAATCCATATAATTATATATTTAGGGCAGCTACCCACAAAATTAGGGCACTTCCCAATTTGGGTAGCTGGGTAGCTCTAGAATTAACACTGATATATATATATATAAATATAGTTAGAATTAATGTATATACATGATATTCATATAAGTATCTATTATGATGTGAACTATGTTGCATAATTAACTACAATGTATAACATCTCATCGTTATATCAATATATTTATTATTAATTTGGTAATTTTTTTACCATACGTTAAGTTATTTTATTTTATTCAATCTTCACTTATCCATAGATAAATATACAGTTTTAGAACCATTATATATGTGTATTTTATATTATCATTAACTATTATTTATAAACGTAATTGATACTGATATAATTATACTATATGTATACAGTTGTTGTTCATGTATACATTCTATTAATTCTTATGTTATATTGTACATAAATATTCTGATATTGATTATTTCTTACTATTACTAGATTATATGTTCGTTTGATATCAAACCTCTTATAATATCTATAATATATATATATATATATATAATTATTACTTCTTTATTATACTATTTGATATCAATTATTCTCTCACATTAATAAGTGTATGTGACTTGTGTCACTGGTGTTGTGTCTATAATGCCTCGTTGGAAATGCCTAAATAACTGATGATAATAATAATAATAATAATAATAATAAATGTATTTCTAATGACTATTCTCGTCGAAAACCTACCTACTACTACTACACACACTGTAGTATCATACCCCCCATACACACTACTACTACTACTACTACTACTACTACTACTACTACTACTACTACTACTACTACTACTACTACTACTACTACTACTACTACTACTACTACTACTACTACTACTACTACTACTACTACTACTACTACTACTACTACTACTACTACTACTACTACTACTACTACTACTACTACTACTACTTTCGGTATCACTAACTATTTTGTGTATCACTAACTTATTTATATTTCGTATTATTCTTGATATATTTCCGTAATTATTATTTATTGTTACCCATCATTTTAAATCTATTCAATAAACCTTATTATCTATCTATCACATTATCTATATTCACTTCCTTGTATCGTAGCTATACAAATAAATCTAAACGCTGACTTATTGTGTTGCCGCTGCACAAATAAATGTCTCTCTATCACCCTATCTATCTATGAATCACGCTGGTTTACGTCTAATGACTCACTATTAATGACTCACTTGTTGATGACTCACTTGTTGATGACTCACTTGTTGATGACTCACTTGTTGATGCTGCTGCGGGAGCGTAACTCTCGAAGCCGATAGAGGAAGCATTCACAATATTCATTGTATTTAGCAAAATAAAACTCTATCTCTTGATATCCGCCTATCTTCTATACACACCCTATCTATCCATATACACCCTATCTATCTATCTACACCCTATCTATCTATATCACCCTATCTATCTATATACATCCTATCTACACACCCACACACACCGTCCCTTACCCTATTGTCATTGGTTGTATCGTCAAATATTGTCAAATATGTATACATCTATATATTTATCTATTCATACACCGTCTTACATTGCCGCTTTAAAAATAAATCTCTACGCACATTTATTTTCGCTAGATCCTACTACCTACACCCCGCCGCCCCACACCGCCCCCTTACTCTATTGTCCTCGGCACAGGTGCGAAACCCTCGCCGAACTGATCTGGACCAATCGTCAGCAGATCAAGAAGGTGGAGCTACTGTGCGCCCAGCTGCCCATAGACATGCCCCCGGGTAGGGCCGACCTACTTCCCATGCTGAACACCACCATCACGGGTCTTCTCTCCGCTTTGGTCACCAGGTCCGTATCGAACCCCACCCCCACCCCCGCGTCTATGATGACGACGATGATTTTATTTTAACACTAATTTAATTATAAAATTCTTATACTGTGACAATAATAGATACAATACAATAATGTTCTAGTGTAAACATTAATACATATATATATATATATATATATATATATATATATATATATACAATGTATATTATACATACATACATTTATACATTTATACATATGTATATTTGAATTATTTTTATGAATTATACTATATTAGATTGAATTAATACTTTATAAATTTCAGGTTTCATTGCTATAAACATATATATATATATATATATTGAAATAAACTGTAAAAATATCAAATTATTTTGAATAGTATTAGTTATATGTTATGCGTTTAAAATAATGATCTCCAGTACAAATAAAGTTATTGAGATAAGCATCTACATTTAATAAGAAACTTATTTCACATTTTGCTATTCTGTTATATTTAATAGATTCTGTATATGGTAACCAACGTTATTCATTATGTGTAAGTTAATACACCCAATATTAATATTATTAAAAAAAAATACACAATATTTTAATTATATTTAATATTTGAAAAGGGAGACGATCAAAAAGGACGAGTTGGGGGTTAGAGGTTACATTTTAAATAAGAGTTAATAGTATATATGTATATATTGTATTGGTATTTGTGGGTTATTTGGTTTAAGTGGGTTTAGTGTTGTCTTGCTGGTTTTTTTAGCTGCATTACATCCCAAAATGAGCCTATATAAATTTATTTCGTATTTCAAATGTAACCTTTAACCCTCAACTGTTCCTTTTTGATTGTAATCCTTTGAAAACACTTTAAAGCACTGCAAGCAAGTGATATTTTAATACTATATCAATCTATTGTGATATATATTTTTTATAAATATGTACTATTAATGTATCATTAATATTTAAATATAACACAGAAAATTAAAATTAATAATTTTTTATAGAAAACAAAATAATTACAGACTATTATATTGTCTTGAAAATGTCTATTCATTATTTCTATTATTCAATGAGATATTGAATATTGTGTGAGACATAAAAAAAACATTATTTTGTGTAAATAGCATTTAAAGTTCAATACAATTTTGAATTACCATTTAGAAAACTATATATATATATATATATGTACAATTTACAATGTATAATGTACATAGAATATATAGAATATATAAAATATATGATATGACAAATATTATTTATTTATATCAAGTAAGATTATATGTATAATAAATACACAAATAAGTAGAAGTATATAAATTTTAGTATACTTATTATATAAAATATATTATATTATATAAATATATTATATTATGAAATTATTATATTCAATTTATTATTGATTATTTTGTAATTAATACTAGTAATTTCAATTGGTACTTCCAATAAAATTATATTTTTAGTTACTTATATGACGATTTAAAGTATTCTTTATAGATCAAGTGATAGATAAATATTTTTTTATTTTATTTCTAACATAATATTTAAAAAAAATTTCCGAAGCACCAAAATATCCCCTAAATGCTCCTTAAGGGGATATTTGGTCTGTGGGAATTCAATGTAAATAGATAGAGATTTTATTTTATATTTTACATCTATAACTCGATCTATAATTATAGATAATTAATTAATATTTTATAATTCTGTAAACTGTATATTGTATAATTGTTCTTATACTGGTCTATATTTGTGTAAGAAAATATTATTTATTTTGAGATTTGCAATATCAAAAAGTAGTTCAAATTTATACTTATTCAATTTTATTTTATAATTATTTGTTTATTATTATAAATCAAAGAGATAATATATATTAATAATTTAATCAAGTTTGGATCACTATTTCTAGAGTTATAGAATTTAAAAAAAATTAAAAAATGCAATAAATAATTCGTTTGAGTAAATCGAGTCTAAAAATAGATTACAATATATTTGTGACATATTTATATGCTTATATATGAACATAAATTCAATATATAAATACATTTTATTTTATAATCGAATTTTCAGACATTTATGAATGTTATTATTGTATATACATATATATTATTTTAAATTAAGTTATTACTTTAAATACTTTAAATATAGATATAAGAATATAGAATATATGAATATTTAAATGATAAAATAAGTAATTTTTTTTAAATTAACAAAATAGAAATAGATGCTATATTGCTATATTCATAGATAACACATTCAAGCAACGAATCAGATGCTCGT
Organism: Osedax fenrisi; assembly: GCA_964019155.1. Classification (NCBI taxonomy): domain Eukaryota; kingdom Metazoa; phylum Annelida; class Polychaeta; order Sabellida; family Siboglinidae; genus Osedax; species Osedax fenrisi. The sequence goes on from OZ025243.1 coordinate 82,816,375, forward strand.
ATTCTATTTATTTAACCTGTAACCTTCAAGACTACTTGTAATCACAATAATAGTAGATATTATTGGTATTTTATTATATTTGAAATATTAAATTACAACAATTGAATTGTTTGCATTTTTTTTTCAAGTTTTTTAGTTATTTTTCAATAATATTGTATGTCAGTCATATTTAATTTTCAAAAAGATGATGTTTTAAAGTTTTTTTTTAAAGATTTGTAAATCGTTGTAGTCATATTTAATTTTATGAATATTGATTGATATTATAGTAAATATTATATTTCTTACATAAAAATTAAAAAATATGCTACTATTTACACAAGTCACGTATCATCCCTAAAGCCAATATACAGTGGAAAGTATAATTTTAAATATTTAAAGTATAATAATGTAGTTAATAAAAGAATGATACATACATTAATAAATAATATAAACATTTTTACGGATAACGTAAAAATAATTCTAATAAAATAAATAATAGAAATAAAATATATGTTTAATAAACTTCACAATATTCGCGAAATTCATTCATAATCTCTCATCAATTGAATACTCCTCAAATATGTCACGTGTAATAGCGATACATTACATAACCCTATTGTTGCATGATCACCCCATTATCACCCCCACGATCACCCCATTATCACCCCCCTACATCATCCAATAACACATACATCACTACATTACATGTAATATCGCACATAACATTACATCACCTCCCCCCACAGCACATTCATCATAGAGAGGCAGCTCCTCCTACCCCCATCATTACCTATCCCACCCCCACCCCCCCACCCCACAGCACAGTCATCATAGAGAGGCAGCACCTCCTCCTACCCCCATCATTACCTAACCCACCCCCACCCCCCCACCCCACAGCACGTTCATCATAGAAAAGCAACCCCCTCAGGTGCTAAAGAAAGACGCCCGTTTCACGTCCACAGTAAGGCTACTAGTGGGTGGTAGACTCAACGTGCACATGAACCCACCAGCCGTTAAGGCCTCCATCATCAGGTAGGCAGTAGAGCCACCTATTGGCAGCTCACGGTGTTCATCAGATTTGATGTTCACGATATTTATATTATTAATAATTGTGATTTTCTAAAGAACTATATTGTAAAAAGTATTTCATTATTATATTAATTATTGGATTATTATATATTATGAATATTTATATATTTTATAATATATATATATATATATATTTATTAGATTATATTATATTATATAGTATTTTTTATAATATTATATTATATAGTATTATCAAAGATTTTCCGAAGGAAAGATATAACACTTACGCGAAATCGTGTAATTCGAATTTCTATACAAAATACCCTGGTGCCACCTATAGCGGGTTACTTTTAGGAACTATGCGTTGTTTATAATGTAAATTCGTATTTAACTATACACTTTTAAAATGTTAAATAATATGCTTTAAATTAATATTTATATGATGAAAACTAAGTGTTCATTACTAATATATAACAAACAAATATGATATGTATGTTTTAAATGCTATAAGTATATATTTAGTGAGTAAAAGCTAATTTATATTGCATGTAATTTAATAGAGCAATGAAAACATTGTTGTATGCAAACAGAGCTGAACCTAAATCTATTTCAGTGATTTCGATACTACTTCTAGCAGCGGTTGGGGCTATTACTAAATTACGTTGCATGCATAGGGAGTGTTATATCTTTGCTTCGCAAAATCTTTGGTATTATACTGTATTTATAATAATTTGTATTAATGACCTTTACATTTGTGTATAATTGATATATTAATATATAATATAATATATATTAATATTATTATTTACAAAGTTTGTATCAGGTTAATGCTTTATTTACACATTTTAGCTAGTCTAGATTGAAGATTATGTTTACAAAACAAAGGTTTAAGGCAAATAAGGGAACAGATAATAATAATGCATCACAATATCCAAAATTTGTGTAATAATATTTATTTATAAAATTTGAAATATGAAAGATCTTTAAAATCGTACATAGATGATTACGTACAATAAAACTTATAACAAATTCAATATATTCTACAGCTTTTATATTGGTGTTATTTATATATCTTATATAGTTATACTAATAATATGTCATATTTATAATATATTTTATTTTCATATATAGTAAGATATATTTAATTAATTAAATAATTCAATACAAATTTAATTAAAAACTGTAAACTATATTTACACAAAATAATTATTATTACCAAGTACATTCACCATAATTACTCTTCATATAGTAATAAATTATTTTTGTATTTAAAAGTTTTATTATATATTCACAACACATGTGTTGTATTGTTGTAGTATTATTATATTATGGAATTGTTTTTATAGATAAGAATTTATAATTATTTGTGAAATAATATTTTGTTAATTTTGTCCTTGTTATTCTACATATCTATACATATCATATAGATATATATTAAATAATTTAAAAAAATCTTGTACAAATTATCAGATTATTAGTAATAAAATAAAATAAATAAAATGATGGTATAAATAAATTAGTTATTACTATAATAATCTTTGAAAAATAGTCCTTTTTTATAACTTGTACATGTTTAAAATGATCTGTTCTCGCGATTTCATTAGATGTAGGTATACCAGTAATGAATACACTAGCATTGATACCTCTACACTATTATACTGACAGCTTCATTCTCTCGGGTTCAATATATGTATGTCTTATCTGAAGTTATTTAGAAGTAAAATGTACTGATTAGTTTTAGTTATATTTATTTTATTATATAACAAAACAAAAACTACTAATAAATGATTATATATATATATATATATATATATATATATATATATATATAAATAATTATATTATTTTTCAACATGAAATTTCTCTTCATTGTATTGAAATGTGTTGTTCATATTCATTATTAATTATATCAAAGTTATATAAACAAAATAATTATAAGTATCGTTATCATTTAGTATAATATTTATACGACTAAATAAGATACGCAAATTTAAAGAATATATCTTTAGACGTATATATTGTATATAGAAAGAATCTTGCTATTAAAGGGTTCCTTTTTACTTATTATATAACTATATTGTATTGGATACATATTCCATGCGTATTAATTATTTATTGACAGTATATAAGTAAAATAACTATTATTCATTATTCACATATTTCCTGCGATAATAAATGTAACGAATAAGTCGTAATGCAAGAGGAACAGTCTCTAGCTAATGCATCTGTTTAATAGCGATATCAATGGCCATAGCCGTTGCTTCCGGTATATCACACTCCCTAGCAGCATTACCGATACCACAGTATATACATCACTATCATCGCTAGCATCACTATTACCAATGCACTCAAACTATCTATCCTACCGATAATCACTATACGCCTTTGATTCATTATTCTTATTATATATTTTGTTATTTCTATATTTGATCACTCGATACAGAACGTTTGATATTAATTTTTTGTCTAAATTAACATTCATTCATTCATACCTATTCATTCATACCCCAATCTTACATACTATTACACTTGTACACTTGCATCATGATCTATACACACACTGACACACTGACACACACTTACACACTTACCAACACACACACACACTCACATACACACACTCACACACACACTTACACACTTACCAACACACACACACACACTCACATTCACTTACACACACACACTCATACTGACACACACACACCCCCACTCACACACACACACACTCACCCATAGCGAGGAGCAGGCTAAAGGTTTGCTAAAGAACGAGAAGACGGGCCGTAACGAGAGCTGCGGGGACATCCTCAACAACACGGGCACCATGGAGTATCACCAGGCTAACGGGCAACTGTCCGTGACCTTCAGAAACATGGTCCGTCGAGTGTTTCGTACCTAGTCGATTAGTAACGTATCGTAGGATAACATTATTGAAGTAGTAACCTTGTAACCTTGTAACCAATTTGTTTAGACACTGCGATCAACATCAGTAATGAGTTTTCGGCGGTGTATCGTATATTAATATTATTATAAGCTATATTAAATAGATGTGTTTTCAATTTGACTTTAAAGGTGTAGTAGTACATGGTGTTAACTCGATCGCGAAATGATTGTTGCGTTAAAGTTGTAGCGCGTACATGTCGCCTCGCGATAGTCTCACGCGATGTAATGATACGAGTCGCGGGGCTAAAGAAGCTTCTTTTCGGGTTTCCGAGCAAAGGCTCGACTATCCCTAGCAATCACCGCGGGGTGGGCTTTCATACGACAGCGAGTAATATTCAGAGACCGGGACATCGGCGTAACATACGAATGTCCTATGTATGTTCGGCATCGTAAGCCGAGGCATTTTTTTATTAATTATAAACCCAATGTTAATTTTTGTACCACGTTGTTTCGGGTATCAATTTATATCTATTTTTTCTTCGTTATTTTTGTTTATTTATTTATTTTTTGTTTACCTAATAAGATATATAACTATATATTATTATTGCACACATACATATGGAATAGTAGTACATTATATTGTAGTTGTTGTGAGACTCCGGTATAGCCTATACTGTATAGCCTGACCCCTGCGTGTATTACACGGATCATGTGACCCCCAGTAAGTAGTAGTAGTTGTCATCACGTGTACACTGTTGTTACTGAATATTATATTATATATAAACCGCGTTAAAATGAAATCATATCGTAATTATAATTATCATCGTATTTATTATAATTAATTAAACGCTTACAGGCTTTAAAAAGAATCCGACGCGCTGAAAAGAAAGGAAATGAGGTTAGAGTGTCATATTAATCAAGTTACCACATGTAATTAACGGTATTCTTATTATCATTATCAGAGGTAGGCTGGTTAAATCATCATTCTAATTAGAATCCAATTATGATTTATTTTAGAATATAATATATATATATATATATTATTATTATTATTATTATTATTATTATTATCAGATTAAGGCAATGCCAAGGTAATTATAGAATTAGTGTTGCTTATCGAGACAATTACCCCTTTATTAACATCACAAGTTTCATTATAGATAAGAATAATAAATAAATAATAATGTTATAATATTATGACTTTCTGTTTACATATATATGATAACAAATAATAAAATATAATGAAACTAAGTACAATCATCATGTAATAATATAAATAAATGATAACATAATAAAATTAAAATCTAAGAAATACATCAAGATTTAAATTAAATTAAATTAAATAAAACATAAAGGAACTAAATAGGGGATAGCCAATATTTAAATCTAAAAGAAACAAGAAAAAGAAAGAAACAAATATATTAAATAAAATATAAGTACAATGGTATAATAAAAATGAAACATATTATAATACTGACAATTTTTAATTCATTATTTTTTTAATAATAATAAATAATTATGATAATTTATATTTAATAATATATATGTTTGTAATTTTATATTATGTCAGAAAGTAATAAATGTAAAAATGATAAAACTAATTTTATAAGTCGGAAAAAATAAAATTTTAAATTATTTTAATCAATCTGATAAAAGATATAATTTTAATTTTAAATTTTAATTATATATATTTTTTTTTAATACTGATAATTTATAATTTATAATATATATTTTTTAAATTTTATATTATGTCATAAAGTAATATAAGTAAAAACAATAAAACTAATTTTATTTAAGGGTGGAGGCAAGTTAAAATATGATTAATATTTTCATTTTAACAAAAAAATTTTATTACATATTTTCCATATTTAATATCTTATTTATAAATTTGTAAAATTTATTTAATTATTTGTAAGTAAATCAATATAAAGTGTTTTTATAAGCGTAATCGATATAATTTAAATAAGAGATTATTATAATATTCATTATATTATATTCATAAATGATGATTCATAATTTATAATTGCTAATGTAAATCAAATAAAATATCATTATGTATTAACATGTCTAAGCGCAAACAATACAATATACATTTTAAATCTAATATAATTAAAGAAGTTGATGAATTTTACTGAACAATCAAGAATTATATAAATATACTATATATATATATATATATATATATATATATATATATATATATATATATATATAACCTATAGGTTTTTAATGCATTTTCAATTATTAATTAATTCTTAAAATCATTGGAAAAGTAAAAATCTCTTTATAAGAAAACCTCTCTATAAGAACATCATTACTGAAAAAAATAGTTTCTTATAGAGAGGTTTTACTGTATATATATATATATATATATATATATATATATCATATATAAATGTAATTAATATATATTTTTTAATCTTTTGTGATTATTTGTTTTAAAAAACTTTGAATTTCATTTTCTCAAGTTTCTACATTTTCACGTAGTAACCACAACAGAAATGACTACTACTTTTTTAATTTTTATTATTTTTATCTGAAATTTGTACTATAACATATAAATCTATATAAATCCTGTTGGATTTATTATTATATTTTATATTAATTAAATAAATGATAATAAACTTGCATTTTCATGAAAAAAATAAAAACAAATATTTAACTAATCGTGACTATTTTTTTAAGGGGACGAGCGCCACTCGTTTTATCATAAAAAAAATTGTATTCTATTTTTTTTTTATGAGAAAATATGTCATTGATTATTTGTACGTCTATACATCTAAAAACTGTGATATAAATCATCATATAAGTATCTAAAAAATGATTTTTATAGACCCTATTTTTCACAATATTATTCAATATATTATACAATATATATTATATGATAAAATTGTGAATACTCGATCGATTGAAATAATTTGAAAACCATTAGCAACTGTCATATTATGTTTTTTATTTATAATTTGAATTTATGAATATGTGAATACATAGGCGACGCTACATGTCATTCATTAGCCAATGAATATTCAAGATTTTATACGTGTATTTTCTGATAGCGTCATTTATTTCACAATTTATTATTATTATAGAGATAGAGATTATATATATATATAAATTAGTGTATACATATTTATAATGAGAATAAATATGTACTCATATATATATACATGAGTTTTTATTTCTATATTATCAGTTATTCCATAGTATATCACACAATATAAATGAAAATCACCATAAATTTACCATAAAAATAACTATTTACTATGAACTCGATTATCTCAGAACTTTATTTTCTCATGCATACCAACTTTAAAAACCATAATGCTTTTTTTCCCTTTATTGAATTTTATTCAAATCTTCACCATTATAAAGATAATTAATTTTGTTATATGAAACAGTGGTACTTTTTTATTTTAGTCATAAAGAAAATATATAATACAAATAATTTAACATACAAAATTAAAAAATAATAAGTTTTACAAAACATAAATATTTTATGATTGGTAATTGATATAAAAAATGTTCTACTGTTTTCATATAGAATAGAATAAACTCTACACAATAAAACAAAAATTAAATGTATAACTATATTGTATAAAAAGTCTTGGTGTTTTTAAAACACGTACCAATTCCCTATCTCCTACATGTTAAAATCTATTTATAGACCGAGTGGCGCTCTTCCCCTTAAACTATTTTAAATTAAGTACATTTATATAAAGACAGATCCTATATGATGGAGGAAACTTTCCTCAGGAAAGTATATGTTGAATACAAAAATTAAGTAATTATCTCAATTAGTTATTTATCCTTAGCGTTTTTAGATAGAGCCCCCACCCCCTTAAGTGGAAAAAATAAAATTTGAAGTTATTTTAATCAATTTTTGATATAAGAAATAATTTGAATTTTTTTTTATATTTATTTAAATTTGAATTTTTTTTTAAAGAATTATATAGTGAATTCCATAAATAGGTACCAAATTATAAGGCAATGTGAACATATATTTAAATTTGACGAAGGAATATTAAAGTTATGTATGTCACATATTGGATAAATATTAGATTTTTTACTAAAATGATTGATTATTATTTCATGGTGAACATTATTATATAACTTAAACATGAATTCACAAGTATTATATTTTACTAAGTCATTGAAAGATAGTATACTTTTTAATTTAAATAAATCCTTAGTATGATATAAATAAGGTTTATTATATATAATACGAATAATTCTTTATTTAAAATGCACAATGTGTTAGTCTTATAAGTATTACCCCATAATATTATACAATAATGAATACGTGGTAACACAATTGAATTATATAAATGAAGTAATGCTTTTTGGTTTAAAAATTTAAAATTATATTAGTTATCCAAATTATTTTTTAGATATAATATGTGTAGTTTCCAATCCAAATTCTAATCAATTATATAACTAAAAATTCTGTAGATTTAACTCTAGTTAAATTTATATTATTTATTTAGATATTAATGTGGGATAATTTGTATTGAATAACATATTGAATAACATATCGAATAACAGGTTTTATTAATATTTAAAGTAAGTCTATTTGAATATTATTTAAATATTACTATTTTATAAACCATTTATTTATATTTAATAATTAATTTTGTATTATTGAATCTAGAAATACTTGATCACAATCATCAACATACAAAATAGTATCAAATAATGAGATCACTCCCCTTGTATATCAAAATGCCATTAGTAATATCAATAGTAATATCAATAGTAATATCAATAGTAATATCAATAGCTATGTATACATACATATATACCAAAATACATACATATACATATACATATACACACATATGAATGAATGAATGAATGAAATCAGTTTATAGACAATTGTCTAAGGAGGATCATTGAAAGCTATAAGTAGCTTTATTAAGTCGATACCTTCATAGTATATGAATATAATAGCTTTGGGACATTTATACAATAATAATAAGACTTGTGTACTAGAATTCAATATAATAAGAGTAAAGACATATATATAAAGAGAATAATAATAATAATAAAAATAATGTCCCTCAGTGTATTTCATCATGTTTCATCAATCCATTAAATAAACTAATAAAATAAAATGTGTTAAAACTTGTGCAAACTAATATAAAACAAAAAGTGCGAATAAAATAATAAAAAATTATTGAAATGTAATAACATAAAATGATTCAAATGGTTTAGTATATACAAATTAAAATAAAGTATGTTTAAAACTTGTGCAAACAATTATATAACAAAAAAGTGCGAATAAAATAATAAAAAATGATAAAAATATAATAACATAAAAATGGCCAAAGTAGTTTTAAATATAAAAATTTTAAAAATTGACGAAGATTAAAAATATTACAAATTATTAAAATGCTAAAATATAAAAACTAATATTTATTTAAAAAGTAATTCTTTAATACTTTTTTTAATTTGTGTATATTATGTATATTTTCAGATTTTAATATATTATTACTCATTATATTATTATAGTATTTTGGGCCTTTAAAAAAAATTGTGTTTTGAAATTTCGTTGTTTTCATTAATGGTAAAATAAATCTTGTTTTGTCTTTATTATAAATAAAAAATGTATCTAGATTAATGTTATAGTTATTATGTAAAAGGTTATATAAAAATAATATTATTCTAAAAGTTATGAGTTCATTCAATTTTAAAATAGAATTATATTTAAACATATTATTAGTGTGTGATAAACGAATCAGAGGTAATTGAGACTTGTCTATCATATTTTTATTTATAATTCAAATTGTTTTTTTTTGTATTAATACTAGTTTTTTTAATCTATCTTCATAAACATTACCCCATATTTCTATTCCATATGACATATTTGATAAAAATAGTGAATTATATAATATAATTAAATTGCGTATGTTAAGAAACTTTAGCTTCCGAAAAAGATATACAATTTTTGATAATTTATTACACAAATTTATAATATGAAACGAATATGTTAAATTACTATCTAATATAATACCTAAAAACGTATATCTATCTACTATTTCTATGTTCGCATTATTTAAATTTATATTATTTATAATTTTTGTATTAAAATAAGGAAGTATTTTAGTTTTTTCAATTTTCAATTTTAATTTATTTATATTAAACCAATGACATAATCTATCTAAATATAATTGCATATTACTACTCAATTCTTCATTTGAATTTGCAAATATAGAGAGTGATGTGTCATCTGCATATATATTTAAATTTATATTATCATCATTATTAAATATATTTGATATGTCATTAATAAATATAATAAAAAATAATGGACCTAATACTGATCCCTGAGGAACACCAAAACGTACATTTCTAACAGATGATACAGTATTATTTATTCGAGTTTTAACTTTTCTATCTAATAAATAATTTTTTAAAAACACATTTACATGACCCCTAAAACCACAGTATTCTAATTTTTTTAATAAAATGTCGTGGTCTACAACATCGAACGCTTTTTTAAGGTCTAAAAATAGCGTAGCAATTTTTTTATTTAAACTATGTTTAGTAAATAAAAATGTTGTAAGTTAAAATGTGAAAGGGTAGTATTGGATTTTTCTACAAATCCATATTGGTTATCATTAATTATTTTATTTTTATATATAAAGTCCATCATTCTATTATAAATTATTTTTTCGAAGATTTTACTAATTTGCGGTAGTAATGAAATGGGTCTATAGTTGATTATCTGTTTTTTATCATTAGCTTTAAATACTGGTTTAATGATAGCAATTTTCATATTATCAGGAAATTCAGAATTAGCCAAGCATAAATTAAATAAATATTCTAATGGTTTAGCAATAGAATTTATTAAAAGCTTGATTAAAAATATATAAACATATACACTAACACACACACACACACACCTATACCCAAACAAACATTCACACACATATACATCTACACACACAGACCGTCACAGAAGAGAAGTTCTCTATACTGTTTCAGAGTCAGTTTACAGTCGGGGGAGGGGAACTCGTGTTCCAAGTATGGGTAAGTGACCACTAGTGCTATGCATAGATTATCACTACGTGTATACGTGTATATATATGAACTGCCTGCGTGGCTCAGTGGCTAAGGCGTCAGACACGCGAGCAGTAGGACACGGGTTCGAGCCTCGTCCGGACTATTAATTAATTTTATAAAATGGGTCTTAACATAATATTTAGAATTTATCTTATATAATTGTGTATAAATAAATAATAGGCTCTCGTTAAAACCATGGATGCCTTAACATGAGAGCGGCTTCCAAGGGACATTAAAGCCATATGGTTATAATATACAACTTTATCTAAGTTCCTGAATGGGATGAAAGGACTCCACCAAATAAAAATAACAATAACAATATACTTAAGTAATTTAGTATGTGAACAATTACAATTTAATGTATATTATAATCTGATATTTAAAACTAATATTTAGATATTTTATATATCAATGGACATTTTTTTTTAAATATCTATGAATTATATTTGAATCAATATATTTACTTCCATGAATTCTCAATGTACACTGTTCATTCAAATAGTGAAAACAAAGTATTGCACATTTATACAAATAGTTGACTACCCTATTATAATGTTTATGATATATATAGCCAATCAAATTTCGAAGGCAATGTTGTTAATGCGTTTTCTATTAAACTAATGCAATGATTATACTAAACGTAATTCACACTAATCAAGTTAGTAGTAAGTTGAAATTTATATTTAATATTACCAGTGAATATAATCAATGCTGTAGGTTTCAAAGTAGTACACTATTTAATTACAAACAACTTCAGTAACAATAAAACTTCCAATAAATAATAATAATTATTATTATTTTAGTATTTCTAGTATTTCTAGCTATTTCTATCACTGTATTTCGCTCACAGTAGTATTATTACTAGAATCATTACTACACCACTACCCACCCGTACTACAAGCACACACAGCACACCACCCTTACACTATGCCTAACCACCCATCGCCACCCCCACCACCTCAGACCCTGTCACTTCCCGTTGTGGTTACCGTCCATGGTAACCAGGAGTGTAACGCCATGGCAACCGTTCTGTGGGACAACGCCTTCGCTGAACCCGTTTGTATACCCCCCATCCTCCCCACCTCCGCCCCATCTAGACTCCCACCCTTCCGTAGATACCACCACCTATACCCACATATCATAACTACTACTACTACTATTACCCCCGCCCCATACCCACATATCATAACTACTACTACCACTACTATTACCCCCGCCCCATACCCACATATCATAACTACTACTACTACTACTACTACTACCCCCGCCCCATACCCACATATCATAACTACTACTACTACTACTACCCCCGCCCCATACCCACATATCATAACTACTACTACCACTACTATTACCCCCGCCCCATACCCACATATCATAACTACTACTACCATTACTATTACCCCCGCCCCATACCCACATATCATAACTACTACTACTACTACTACTACCCCCGCCCCATACCCACATATCATAACTACTACTACTACTACTACTATTACCCCCGCCCCATACCCACATATCATAACTACTACTACTACTACTACTACCCCCGCCCCATACCCACATATCATAACTACTACTACCACTACTATTACCCCCGCCCCATACCCACATATCATAACTACTACTACTACTACTACTACTACCCCCGCCCCATACCCACATATCATAACTACTACTACTACTACTACCCCCGCCCCATACCCACATATCATAACTACTACTACCACTACTATTACCCCCGCCCCATACCCACATATCATAACTACTACTACCACTACTATTACCCCCGCCCCATACCCACATATCATAACTACTACTACTACTACTACTACCCCCGCCCCATACCCATATATCATAACTACTACTACTACTACTACTATTACCCCCGCCCCATACCCACATATCATAACTACTACTACTACTACTATTACCCCCGCCCCATACCCACATATCATAACTACTACTACTACTACTACTACCCCCGCCCCATACCCACATATCATAACTACTACTACTACTACTATTACCCCCGCCCCATACCCACATATCATAACTACTACTACTACTACTACTATTACCCCCGCCCCATACCCACATATCATAACTACTACTACTACTACTACTATTACCCCCGCCCCATACCCACATATCATAACTACTACTACTACTACTATTACCCCCGCCCCATACCCACATATCATAACTACTACTACTACTACTATTACCCCCGCCCCATACCCACATATCATAACTACTACTACCACTACTATTACCCCCGCCCCATACCCACATATCATAACTACTACTACTACTACTACTATTACCCCCGCCCCATACCCACATATCATAACTACTACTACCACTACTATTACCCCCGCCCCATACCCACATATCATAACTACTACTACTACCACTACTATTACCCCCGCCCCATACCCACATATCATAACTACTACTACCACTACTACCCCCGCCCCATACCCACATATCATAACTACTACTACTACTACTATTACCCCCGCCCCATACCCACATATCATAACTACTACTACCACTACTATTACCCCCGCCCCATACCCACATATCATAACTACTACTACTACTACTACTATTACCCCCGCCCCATACCCATATATCATAACTACTACTACTACTACTACTACCCCCGCCCCATACCCACATATCATAACTACTACTACTACTACTACTATTACCCCCGCCCCATACCCATATATCATAACTACTACTACCACTACTATTACCCCCGCCCCATACCCACATATCATAACTACTACTACTACTACTACTATTACCCCCGCCCCATACCCATATATCATAACTACTACTACCACTACTATTACCCCCGCCCCATACCCACATATCATAACTACTACTACCACTACTACCCCCGCCCCATACCCACATATCATAACTACTACTACCACTACTACCCCCGCCCCATACCCACATATCATAACTACTACTACTACTACTACCCCCGCCCCATACCCACATATCATAACTACTACTACTACTACTACCACTAATATTAACCCCACACCTAGTATTGTACCCTACAACCACCAGCACCACCATTACTACTATCGCTCACTCTCACCACCAGGGGAGGATACCGTTCAACGTACCCGACAAGGTGACCTGGCCTTCCCTAGCGCAGGCTCTCAACACTAAGTTTGCTGCCAGCGCTGGTTACGGTCTCACTGCTGATAACATATCATACCTCGCATACAAGCTGTTCGGTTAGCCACCCGTGTTGTTGTCAGTGTTGTCAGTGTTGTTGTTGTTGTTGTTGTCAGTGTTGTTGTTGTTGTTGTTGTCAGTGTTGTTGTTGTTGTTGTTGTTGTTGTTGTTGTGTTCTATAGTCAGTGTAGCGGCCATGTATGGTTATAAGTGAAAACTTCATCTAAGTTCCTGGATGGGATGAAAGGACTCCACTGAAATAAAATTACAATATATATATATATATATATTTATATATATATATATATATATTTATATATATATATATATATATGTTATAATAATATTTAATAACATTATAGCAACATATAAATCACTCTATTTCCATTAACACTGTACCCGTAACGCAGGTGAATTTGAAGACTATTCTCAAATGACCGTAACCTGGGCCCAGTTCAATAGGGTAAGCACCCCCACCCCTCGTAGGTCTCGTAACAACCCCACCGCCTCCTCACCCTACCACCATCAGGAGCCACTATCTTCGCGTAACTTCACTTTCTGGGAGTGGTTCTACGCGATCCTGAAGCTCACCAAGGACTGGCTGCACGGACCCTGGAAGGAAAGGTTATGTCCTCTCGCCCTTGTGCTATCATCATTACCCCATCGTCCCTATCATTACCTCATCCCCTTATTCTTATTTAGGACTGGCTATGCACCCAAGTTTAATGTTAACGTAATAGATAGGTTAAAATAAGTCTACTGAAAAACTTTCACAAACTTTATTATTTAATATTTTTTTAAAACAATTGTTAATTACTATTACGATATATTAAATCTATAAATAGTAGATTCAAATTTATTTATAACCAACTAAAAGGTAATATTAAATTTGTAAACAAATTATGTAAATTTACATACCTTATTTTTTGAATAATCTATTACGTTACGATTAAAATCGGACGCAGATGCCTTACATAAGGGAGTGTATTATTTAGACGATGCATGTCCTTATTCGAATACATCTATGTCCTTAGTTATTAGTGTCACATTACGAGTGGAGCTAGATCGTTAGTTTACTTACGCAATAAGATCTGGTCAATATCATAAGAGATTTAAATCGATTTAAATAAATCAATTGCTAAATATGGTTATCTAAATACTACCTAGACCATCACAACTATTATCAATTTCTAGTAATTGAAAATGTTAAATATAAAATTTTTGCTTTCGGGTATTTAGTATTAATTTCAATGTTGGTATTTCCTATCACGAGTACAATGGCTATTTTAATATATTAATACTACGGGGTATAGAGTATAAGGTACAAGATCATTTTTACATCTAATAGATACATAAAAGGATTACTTATAAAAGATTTATTCACTAATTTATATTTATTATAATTTTTATTTTTTTTGTTATTTTTTTAAAAATTAATCTGATATTTATAATACCTGTTTTTTTTTTATATTATTTTATAATATTTAGAATAACAAGGAAACAATTAACAAAGTGTTATTTAAAAATAATTATTATTATTCATAATAACAACCTAATATTTGAACTATATGAGATAACATTATTAAAAAAAACTGTTAATTTTTACATTTATAAATCTATAATTATATTTAAATTACAAAAATGTTGTTCTATTAAATTAATAACTTGAATTAAAATTAAATTATATATAATTGTATTTGATAGTGTATTTGATCAAATCACCAAATACAACAATACAGATACGAATACATTCCTTATCATTCAAATACAAATACAAATATACCCAATCAATGTATCTCAAATTAAATACGTATTTAACCACATCTCTGAACACTTACGATCTCCCTGACCAATACTACAACCACATCTACTACGTTACCTACTAGTACTACCACTAGTACTTACCCACTACTACGTTACCTACTAGTACTAATTACCCACTAGTACCACCACATCTACTACGCTACCCACTACCACTAGTACTACCACTAGTACTTACCCACTACTACGTTACCTACTAGTACTAATTACCCACTAGTAACACCACATCTACTACGCTACCCACTACCACTAGTACTACCACTAGTACTTACCCACTACTACGTTACCTACTAGTACTAATTACCCACTAGTAACACCACATCTACTACGCTACCCACTACCACTAGTACTACCACTAGTACTTACCCACTACTATGTTACCCATTAGTACTATAACTAGTACTATCACTAGTACCACTACATCTACTACGTTACCCACTACCACCACACATTAACACAACACACCCACCACCACTTCCTCCTTGCAGACTTATTCACGGCTTCGTAAGCAAGCAACAGGCTCAGGACTGGCTGATGAGCTGCCCGCACGGCACTTTCCTGTTGAGGTTCAGCGACAGCGAGATAGGGGGCATCACCATAGCTTGGATAGCTGATGATACTGCTAGTTAGTACAGCAAACTAGAGCTTGGATAGCTGATGATACTGCTAGTTAGTACAGCAAACTAGAGCTTGGATAGCTGATGATACTGCTAGTTAGTACAGCAAACTAGAGCTACCACCAAATCAATGTATTTTATTATATCGTAGCCATAACGATTATAATATAAAAAATGAATTACCACAAATATCTATAATTCATTAAATTGTAAATATTTAATATAATAATTGATATATATATATATATATATATATATATTATTCTTTGCGTATTCCAATAAATTATGTTATTATTAACATTTACTTCAACTATATACTTTCACCTCTAATTTTGCATAAATAAAAAAACAATCTATCAACTCATTTAGTTTATAAAGATTTAATGCTTTTGAAAATATTATTTTGAATATTATTTTTCAGAAAACTATTATCCTTGTTTTTCAAATATTTAATATTTTGTATTGCTATTATATTTATCATTACGCTATTTTTAAATAGGAATATTGCCTAGGTGTGTGTGTATTTCATGAATAATAAATATGTGAAATATTATATAATTAAGGAGCGAGTAAAGAGACTATTTTTGTAATAGATATATTATTTATTAAAAATAATAAAATTAAATGTACCTTTAAAATGATATATGACATAAAAGTAGTTATAAGTTCCATAAATAATCATTTATAAGCATAAGCGAATGAAACAATTATAAAATTTATAGTAATATATTTACTAAATAAATCAAATAATTAGGTTTACATATCTTAAAGTATTGTAAACTTAATTTTAGTTGTTATATAATTGATTGCCAAATATTATAAAATACAATAAAAAACCAATTAATATGTTATATATTATTAAAAATATCATACTTTTAGGAAAAAAAATGTAAAATTCTACTATCTCGAAGATAATTCTAATATACTAAGTTATATACTAGTTAATATATTTTTGGTAAAAACTAATTTAGAAAAATATCCTATGTTCCTTCATGTACAAAATTGTATTTACACGGTTCTTAATATACTATCAAATTGAATGAAAGTCAAACTATAGCATGACCTCAATATATTACTCATACATACATACATACATATATGCATACATACATACATACATACACACATACATACATACATACATACATACATACATACAACGTATTACATTCTATTAAATATTTGATATTACACCACAATCAATATCGCCTACATTGAATACTTTATACTTCTCATCTATTTCTATAAGTTTACTATTCAGAACCATCCAATAATCATAATAATAAGTTCAAAAACGTATCTTATATTATGGCATATGTAAATCAATAATGTAAATACATTTACTTATTGTTTATTATTAGTTTTATCTCCTGTTTTATGTAATTTTGAATATCAATTTTCTATATTCAATAAATTATATTATTATTATTATCATCAGCAAACAATTCACGTTTATTCCGTGGTGCAGATGAACGGTTGTATTATCTACAATCTAATTACGCATACTTTGTTATCATACATTGCATAGGATCAAAGTATAAGTACACCTAATTATATATATGAAATAAATTGATAACTTCGCGATTTATATTACAATACCGCGGCCGAAAGCTGCGAGGCCTCTCTTTAAGGTGCGAATATTCACTCTAGACACCACCGACTCGATTAATCTTTAAACACCTCGACTATTATTCACCAATCATTGCGTCGTTCGCGTGAAGTTAGGTCTCGACTGCGCGGTTTCGAAATATAAACCGCGTACTTTATCAATGTATTTGATATCTTATCAAGCGTGAAATAGTATGACTCGTAATGATTGTAAATATTACGCGCGTTCACCGGCACCACCGATTAAAGAATAAAGGTGAATTATTATCCGACGATAAGATATGTTTTTGAACTTATTATTATTATTATTATTGGATGATTCTAACCTGTAGATTATATCATTGCTTAGCTAACAATCAATGCATAACAAGCGTCTAATCGCTACCACCCCCCCCTCCCCCCCCCGTCAGCCAATGAGAGACAAGTCTGGAACCTGGCTCCGTTCACCGACAAAGACTTCAGAATCCGCGGGGTCGGCGACCGGGTCAAGGACCTTCATAACCTCGTCTACCTATTCCCCGACGTACCCAAAGCGAACGCTTTCTCGCGGTTCTGGACCCAAACCCCTTCCGATATATCGGGTATTGCCGGGGGAGGGTACGTTAAACCGGACCTTACTACCACCATTCCGGGGTTAGCACTGCAACTAGAGTTCTATAGTACCATTCCGGGGTTAGACAGACCC
Source organism: Osedax fenrisi (assembly GCA_964019155.1). Classification (NCBI taxonomy): domain Eukaryota; kingdom Metazoa; phylum Annelida; class Polychaeta; order Sabellida; family Siboglinidae; genus Osedax; species Osedax fenrisi. Next base: position 82,835,266 of record OZ025243.1, read on the forward strand.
TAATACCACTATTATGGGTATAGCTAGAATTTACTACCACCATTCTGGGGTTAGCAGTGAAACTAGAGTTCTATAGCACCATTCCGGGGTTAGATAACTGAAACTATCACTTAGGGGTATAGCGATACCTTACTAGTTCCTCTCTGTACAGTTAGAGCCCAAGATAGGTCTCTCCTCTATAACAATATGGTGCTAGTTGTCAATATTGACTTTTATACTACCACCATTCCGGGTTAGCAGTGAAACTAGATTTCTTGCCTCGTGTTAGGTTTCATTCTAGAATAAAACACATTAATCGGGTTAAACTTGATATTACCACCAGTATTTAGTTGTAAAACAATACAAAACAACGATAATTCTGAGGTCGGTGGTTAAAGTTTTGACCTATATCCCGGGGTTAGAGGTAAGAAACTAGACTCTATTCTAGAAGTTAGTGATAGTAGCCGATTATTTAGTTTCTATCGGAATAAAGTGGATATCACGAGAACAGGATAACTGCTGGCGTTAACCCAATCTTTTCCTACTACTTATATCCCTGCTATCTCTGGTGAACCACTAACTATGTCGCAATAGTGTAGTTTTCTAAGTTTAGTAAGTTTATTTATAATTATACAAGTGACTTTTTTACTGGTCAAGGGCTAACGCTCCTTGTAGGAAAACTTTTTTACTAAAGCAAATGTATTACTAAAAATGTACTTTATTATTAAAAAGTAAATACTACTAAACTTTATTACTAAAAGAAATAAACTTTATTACTAAAAAAAATAAACTTTATTACTAAAAGAACTAAATTTATTCTAAAAAGTAACTACTTTATTACTAAAAATAACTACTTTATTACTAAAAAGTAACTACTTTATTACTAAAAAGTAACTACTTTATTACTATAATGTAACTACTTTATTACTAAAAGTAGTTACTTCATTACTAATAAGTAACTAATTTATTACTAAAAAGTAACTACTTAATACTTAAGAGTAACTACTTTATTACTAAAGAGTAACTACTTTATTTATAAAATGTAACTACTTTATTATTACTAAAAGTAACATCTTTATTACTAAAAAGTAGGTACTTTATTACAAAAGAAATACAATTTATTACCAAATATTAATGAAATACAAATAAAAGTAAGCTTAATAAATGTTAATAAATATTAATTTATTAAAACTTCCAAAAATTAAAACTTAACCCAACCTAACCACAACCGTGACAATATAATTTTATAGGCTCACTCGGGAAGTAATGCAGCTAAAAAAAACCTCCAAAAATTAAAAATTAACCCAACCCAAACCCAACCAAACCCACCTAAACCCAAACCCAAACCCAACCCAAACCCACCTAAACCCAAACCCAAACCCAACCCAACCCAACCCAAACCCAACCCAAACACAACTCAACCCACCTAAACCCAAACACAAACCCAAACCCAAACCAAAACCCAAACCAAAACCCAAACCAAAACCCAAACCCAACCCAAACCCAAACCCAACCCAAACCCAAACCCAAACCCAAGTGCCCAAGTTACCTTTTATAATTTATTCGATACAGTTAAAATTATTAAAATCGAATTATTAATATAGATTTTGATTTTATACATGTTAAATTATTATAAATTCAAATTTTTACATGGTGGAGATAGGAAATGTATTTTTGTAAAGTCATTCATGAGGTAAATAATCATAGTAACCTCACCGCGATTGGTTACATTTATATCTAATCATTACCGTTAACATTATAGAATAGAAATTAGAATTTTTTTTTTTTTATAAATTGCAATTTTTTTTCTTGACCTTTTTCTTGACCATTTGTATGATGAAATTTGGTGAAAAATTTAACCGAGCTAGACACCCAATTATTCATATATTAATGGTTTTTCTCAATTTATTATAGGTACTTTCGTACTCCGCATCCGTTGAAATCATAAATGAAGCGAACTCATTACCGGAAGTCGGTCAAATTTACCCCTCAAAAATAACGTATTTTTCACTATTTCGGCTGTAGCTCGAAGAATATTAAATATTAGATATCAAAATACGATATTATATTTTAATTATCTATGTAATCAATTTAAAATTATTAAAATTGAATCATTATTGTGGATTTTGATTTTTTACATCACCTAATAATTTTAAGAATTTATTTTTACATGGAGGAGATAGGAAATAATTATTATATTATCGTTAAACCAAATAACTGAAATCTAGTATGTATGATATATATTAATACTCGTCATAAATGTTATTTTTATAATTATATCTATTTTATAAAGATATATTTTTTTTTTAAAATTTTAAAATATAATTAATTAATATAAATATAATAATTAATAGCGATTAATATAATAACTTATTTGATAATATTTACATTATTTTATTATATTGATAGTATAGTAATACTAAAATAATTAAAACATATCTATATATATCTATAAATATCAAGTAAATAGAATTTCATATTTTATAAATATATAATTTGTGTTATAAAATTATAAAATTATAAATATAATTATATATATTTGTTAATAATAGTTACCCTAATTAATTATTCGTATATATTTATATTATTTTATCATATAGATAGTATAATAATAATAAAATAAGTACAAAAAACTATATAATAATATTAAATAATAAGTTAATAGAATACAAATATTTATAAATTTATAATTTGTGTTATAAATTTATAAAATTATAATATAATTAAATGTATTAGTTAATATTATTTACACTACCATAATTTTCGAAAATATTTACATTATTTTAGTATCTAGATATTATATTATTATTAAAATAAGTAAAAAATAATGAAATTATATTAATTATACTATAAATTATAAAGTTACAAATATGGAAATCCAGTGATTATTATAGATTATCTATGTTTTACATGATAAAAATATTATAAATTCAAATTTTTACATGGTGGAGATAGGAAATGTACTTTTTAAAGCCATTTATGTGGCGAATAATCATAGTAAATGCATATCGGATGGCTAAATTTATATCTACTCATTACCATTAACATTATAGAATAGAAATTAGATTTTTTTTTTTTTTTTATAAATTGCAATTTTTTTTCTTGACCATTTGTACGATGAATTTTGGTGAAATATTAAAACCGATCCGTACCCCAAATGCTTCATATATTAATGGTTTTTCTCATTTTATATTAGGTACTTTCGTACTCCGCATCCGTTGAATCTATAATCGAGGTGAACGCGTTAGCGGAAGTCGGTCAAATTTACCACTCTAAAATCACGTATTTTTCACTATTTCGGCCATAACTCGAAGAATATTAAATATTAGATATCACAATTTATACCACGATATTATATTTTAATTATCTATTTAATAAAGTTAAAATTATTGAAATCGAATCATTATCGTGGATTTTGTTTTTTACATCACCTAATAATTTTAAGAATATATTTTTACATGGCGGAGATAGGAAATAATTATTATAAACTCGTTAAACCGAATAACTGAAATCTAGTACGTACGATATATAATAATACTCGTCATAAATGTTATTTTTATAATTATATCTATATATTATAGATTTTTTTACGCGATACGAATATTATAAATTTAAATTTTTACACGGTAGAGATAGGACATTTTTTTTTATAAACTCGAAATTTAAATTTAACGAAATCTAGTATTATTAATGTTGAAGTATTATTAGTATCGGGCGAAAAAAATTCGTATATAACGTATTTTATGTCGTCCGTATACGCGATATAGACTTTCTACCTATCTCCGCCATAGAGAATAGAGAGAACAATATAATGCCTCGATCGATGAATAGAATATTTATAAATAGAATAAATATATAAATATATAAATATAGTACGTATAGTATATATTACTCGTACTAATTATATCGTAATTATATCGTAATATTATTACTAATTTAGTATCTATATAGTATAGATTTAATATATCGCGAAAAAAATGCGTATATAACGTATTTTATAACGCCCTTATACGCGCGGCCGAAGAATTTTTACGTTAACGAAAATATTTCGTAAATTTTTTTTTAACGGCGGAGATAGGAAAAAAAAATTTATAATCTCGAAATTTAAATTTAACGAAATCTAGTATTATTAGGGTTCGAGTAATATTAGTATCGGGCGAAAAAAATGCGTATATAAAGTATTTTATGTCGTCCGTATACGCGATATAAGATCGCCCGTAGAATTTGTACGTTAACGAAAATATTTCGTAATTTTTTTTTTAACGGCGGAGATAGGACATTTTTTTTTATAAACTCGAAAATTAAATTTATCTAAATCTAGTATTATTAGGGTTCGAGTAATATTAGTATCGGGTGAAAAAAATTCGTATATAATGTATTTTATGTCGTCCGTATACGCGATATAGACTTTCTACCTATCTCCGCCATAGAGAATCGAGAGAACAATAGAATGCCTAGATCGATGAATAGAGATTATTTAAATATATAAATATATAAAATTATATGTTATATCACGTATACTAACCGTGTCCTAATTAAATAATCGATATATATAAATATTATCGACGATTTATTATCTAGAGGGTATTAGATTTATAAATGTGGAAAAAGTTTGAAATTTCTCGATATAGCTCGCGCTATATCTGAAGGTCTGATGGCTCGCTTCGCTCGCCAAAATAGTACCAAGACGACGACGATTAAGAGAAATAATATATATGTAGATTATGTTTTGATAACTAAAATCACTTTTCATTGTATATTTCATGGAATACATTAAATAATATATACATAATGTTATTTTTATTTGATGGAGTCCTTTCATCCCATCCAGGAACTTAGATGTGAAGTTTTCACTTATAACCATATATGGCTCTAATATCCCTTCGAAGCAGATCTCATGTTAAGGCATCATTGGTTTTAACGAGAGCCGATCATTATTTATACACAATTATATAAGTTATATACATATATATATATATATATATATATATATATATATATATATATACTAGTAATAATACTTAGCACAGTTAAATAATGTGTATGAATATTTATATATTATATAGAATACACAAACAACTAATATATAGATTATTATAAATTTAAATACGTATAATCTATAAGTTTGAATATAATATAGAATATTGATAATACTTATGATATGAAGCAGCCATGAAATAGTGAAGTTTTCGTTAAAATAGAATGATACCTTCATATATTTGTGTGAATATTTGAATAATTAAAATAATATTATTCAACTACAGTGATAGATACAACTACTTCTCCATTAGAATGTAGAATGCATGAGTCGTTAGAAACTCGCTGTATGCGTACATCAAACATGTGATAGAGACCCACCGCCACCCCGCACCTACTCACCCTTATTACAATACCCCGTCCCTACCCCCTACTCACCCTTATTACAATACACCGCCCCTACTCACCCTTATTACAATACCCCTCCCCAACTAACTGAATATATTAACGAGTAGACAACAAATCCTCATCCCACTCATTATAATGGCTGACCACCCTAAATCAATAGATCCCATCAGCCCCACTCATCGTAATTACAACTCCCCGCACCCCTTCCCTCATTACAACCCCCCGCACCCCTCATCCTCATTACACTACCCCCCTCCCCCCCATTACACTACCCCCCTCACCCTCATTACACTACCCCCTCACCCTCATTACACTACCCCCTCACCCTCATTACACTACCCCCTCACCCTCATTACATTACCCCCTCACCCTCATTACATTACCCCCTCCCCCCCATTACACTACCCCCCTCACCCTCATTACACTACCCCCTCACCCTCATTACACTACCCCCTCACCCTCATTACACTAACCCCCTCACCCTCATTACACTACCCCCCTCCCCCTCATTACACTACCCCCCTCCCCCTCATTACACTAACCCCCCACCTAACCGCCCAGATTGATGAATAGACCCGCGGCCCCGCTGAACCACGAAGACCCCCGCACCCCGCAGTACCCTTCTACAAGGTCCCCGGCAGGCTCAGAGCTCACCTACGCTTCAGACAATTCCATAGCTCATCCCGAGTTAGTAGTGCTTAGGTAGGGGCCTATAGTGCTTTAGTTAGGGCCTGTGGAGCTTAAGTAGGGGCCTATGGAGCTTTAGGTAGGGGCCTATAGTGCTTAGGTAGGGGCCTGTGGGGCTTTAGGTAGGGGCCTATGGAGCTTTAGGTAGGGGCCTATAGTGCTTAGGTAGGGGTCTATGGAGCTTTAGGTAGGGGCCTATAGTGCTTTAGTTAGGGCCTGTGTAGCTTTAGTTAGGGGCCTGTGGGGCTTTAGGTAGGGGCCTATTTAGTAACTTCTTCAACACACTGCATAGTGCTAGATAGACTAATATACATTGATACATTGATAGCACGCCCTGAGTTAGTAACTTATGTAGTACCATAGTACCCCAAGTCAGTAACACTTCAACATTACACATTTGTAGCCAGTAACAAATCCTGTACGATTAGTTACTACTAAAAAGTCTCTGATAAGGTACAATATTACAAAGTTAAGTTCGTACCATTTACACCCCTCTGTATCCTATTTACCCAGAATTAGTAATGCCTTCAGTACGAGCCCTATATTGTAGTGATGTAAACCAACATTATTATAAAGTAACACTCTCAGATCGGGTTCGGATCAATTACAAATAAAAAAGTAACGGGAGTAAAATCGAGTAAAATATTAAAAGTATCGGATCTGAAAGTTGTACATTTTGAAAATATAGCGAGACTTTATAATAATGTTCATATACATGCCTACAATATATGGCTTGTACTGAAGCCATTACTAATTCTGGGTAAATAGGCCACAGAGGGGTTTAAATGGTACAAACTAACTTTGTAATATTGTACCTTATCAGAGACTTTTTAGTAGTAACAAATCGAACCCCATTTAAACATCGTACTATTTACACCCCTCCTATGTGGAATATTTAACCCTAGTTAGTACCACCTTCAGAACACTGTAGAAGGGGTGCTAGCGAGACTAATAAACCTAGATAAGCATTGCATAGAACACATTGCTTTAGTAACGTATACCCTCAACACTTTAGAGAAGGTGATATTACTTTAGAAGGCACTAGAACAAAGCAATAAACACGCCTCTTGGTACACGAGAACAATAGATAAAATAACACAAAAAATAAGAACAATAATAATAATAACCGAATATAACCGAATTATAGTATAGTATTAGTATAGTATAATATTAGTATACTATAGTATTAATATTATAGTTTGTATAAAAAAATAATGGAATATAGAGATAACAAATATAAATATAGAGTATTCGAGTTAAACTAATATCCCTTTTTATTAGATTGGTAGGTTAGATGGTTCTAATTTTGTAATTAATGTTATTATTATGTTAAGGATAGCCACACTGCACTGAAATGCTATTTATAGTGCGGCACTAAAACCTACTGATAAAAAACTAATGGAGTTATTTACCTACTTTTTTTTATCGAGTTAAAGTACACTCATCAGTAAAAATACGCATTTTCATGTAATGAAATTAAATTCGAAATCGACGTAAAAATAAACACACGTTATTGTAATAATATACATTTATTTCAGTATTTTGTAGATAATGATTTATTTTATTTATATACGATATAATTATTTATAAACCTCCTCTAGGTTTTAACGTTATATGATATTTATTTACATTAAACATGTTAAATATAAATAATAATAATCGTAGAACTAGTAACCATTTATCAAATTAAACATTAATCAAATATAGGGGGCACTGCTAGTATTCAATAAGTTGGAGTATAGACAAAGCGAATCTATTTTATGCAAGTTTCGACTTCTATGCATTACTCACAAGGCTATATATATGGGAGTTCCGTCTTACCTATCGAAGGGACTCATAATTCGAACAACTACTCGTCCGAGTCGCAAATGTGAGCTGATGAAACTCTCTCTACCGCTTGTCTCATCTATGTATGCAGATGCTGCTTTCACTGTTGCTGCTCCGAAATACTGGAATAGTCTTCCCGATGAATTACGCACCATGTCATCATTTATGAGTTTTAAATGTCGACTACATACATATATGGTATCATTATAATGTCTTCTTTTTAAATTTATTATTATTTGCGTAACTATTTATTTGTTTTATTATTTCAACTTGACGCATATAAACGTCCATCGTTTTCTGAGTCAATAAACCTTTCTATTATTATTTATTATTATTATTATAATTCAAGGAGTAGTTTCCCATTTCGTGTATTTACATGTAAATAGATGGGAGATACTTATATGTATATTCAAACGAGTATGAATATCATACCGTTCATTAGATTTCATTTATCATAATACTAGATATATAGATTGCTATAAAATCGTGGAGATATATTTCTAATATATAATATACAGACATTTATTTTAATTTTTTTCTGGTATTTCTATACACAAATTATTTGATCTATTAAAGGGGTTTCACACCATCTCGAACACAATTATTAACTCTAATTATTAGAGTTAATAATTGCGTTCGAGTTTGTGTGAAACCCCTTTTAGTACAATTATTATATTTATGAAAATATCTAGATATAATGTTATTCAGTTATTCATTATACCAACAAAATGTAATAGTACACCTACAATATTAACTAAGAATAACTCTAGAATTCATAGAAGCATCATACAATAATGATTCTGATCAAATCCATCTAAAGTTTAACTAATGTTTAAATCAATTTTGTTATAAAATAAATATAAAATATAAAATAAATAAATATTATACCATAAAATATGCTTTTAATGGTATCTTTAAATAATTTCAATTTATAATTTGTTGACACTTACAAATATATTAAATATTATTGTTATGCATTTCAAAATTATAGTTAAGTTAAGTTAAGTTTTATTATTATTGGATTTCCCTCCCATTAATATATTATTTCATTAATGGGGATGTCCCAGTATGCATTTGTCAGTTTACCATGTAAATAGGCAGCATATTGTCTATTAATAGTCTGGCACACAGAATTATATTCATTGAATCAATCTGTTTTTATATGTCTTATATTTATAAAATATACATGTATACCTGCATAGACATATATTTATTATTGTGTATATATATATATATATATAAATTACCATTTTAAATTGTTATTTATTGTCATTTATTCTATATAAATTGTATTTTTACTATTTTTAGAAAATAATATTTATGAAAGATATCTATGGTAAACAGATGTTCTTTGTAATATAAAAAAAAATAATAATATGGCTATAATAGTTTTTATATGCATATCCTTTATACATGCACTGTTTGAATTCATTATTTTGAGAAAACAGATAATTCATTTATATTACATAAATTATGTATGAATATATTATATATATAATTATTATATATAAACCAATTTGTATGTCATTTCCACACTATTTTCATGAATAATTTGTTTACAGATATTAAAAAACATGTATTAGGTAGTATTATTAAGTAATATTATGAAAAAAAAATATTAAAAAAAAAAATTATCACCACAACAAATTGTGTGACGTCCCTTTAAGGATACATTATTAATATTTCATTAATTATATATATATATATATCATGATTTATAATCTTATAGTGTTATATTTACGCCGTAAATTCAAAAAATATACTGCTATAAAAAAGCTATACTTTCAACCCACCGAAAACTGATCTATTTCCTAATCGGCGTAAATGTTTTCAATGAATTGTGTTATCTTATGCAATATCTTTACAAATCCGAACAGTTAGACGTTCACAAGATGTTAGCTAAAGGTATGTGTAACATTGGTTATTCAGTGAATTAACCGGGCGAAGCAGCATGTCTAATGCCATCGCCAAGTGCTTCTACTATTAGCGTATTATAATTGGGTAATGTTCACTCTGTAGTCTCTAACACGCCCCTTTACATAAGCCACGCCCCCTTTACTAACGTTAACCACGCCCCCATTACTATCATTAACAATACTTCCATTATTACTACTACCAAACATCCATTACCATCTCCATTAACCTGTTTACTACGACAAGCCACGCCCCCTACTTCACTAACCACGCCCCCCGTCCGCCCCGTTGACAGCTCCCAGATGGACACACTGGACGACACCAACAGTCCCGAGAACTTCATGCAGGAGTTCAACATGACCGACTACAACCCGGAGGACATCGATCAGATCAACGTCAACGAGCTCCTCCTCCAGTACAACAAGACCGCGAACATCATGTAGTAGCCACGCCCCCCGCACGCCACGCCCACCGCCCCGCCCCCGAACTAGTATTAGACAATGCAGGGAGCGTCGGAGGAGGAGGTTCCGCGATCGTATTATGTCCGTCTGTCTCTCGTGACTCGCTGGATGATACTAGAGTACCGGGGTAGTACTCTCTACGAGAGACCGCCCACTTCCGATATCGTCGACGCCCCCTTCTGACGACGACGCCCCCTCCTTCTCCTCTACGCTCGCCCCCTCTGCCTATTTAACAGACCTTCATACACGCTGTACACTTGCCACCACCACCGAACCACTTTAGCTACCATTGTAGAAGTTCTGTTCTCTTTAATAGTAGTACTACTGATACTACTGGAACTAGTACTATAACTACTACTGTTACTACTATTATTGATACTACTACTACTACTACTACTACTACTACTACTACTACTACTACTACTACTACTACTACTACTACTACTACTACTACTACTACTACTACTACTACTACTACTACTACTACTATTACTACTACTACTACTACTACTACTACTACTACTACTACTACTACTACTACTACTACTACTACTACTACTATTACTACTACTACTGTTACTACTACTATTACTACTACTACTGTTACTACTACTACTATTGCGACTAGTAATACTGTTACTACTACTACTACTACTACTACTACTACTACTGTTACTACTACTACTATTGCGACTAGTAATACTGTTACTACTACTACTACTACTACTACTACTACTACTATTGCTACTAGTAATACTGTTACTACTACTACTACTACTACTACTACTATTGCTACTAGTACTACTACTACTACTACTACTACTACTACTATTGCTACTAGTAATACTGTTACTACTACTATTAGAACTACCCCCACATATTAAACTACATATCCATGATGATTATATGAACCCTTATTTTATAACTCCAGTGAATTACACTGCGCAAGTTGTGTATGTTGGTGCCTCTACCATAACATTGCATACATTTACACATACACAAACATATATATATATATATATATCATATTTTTTAATAAAAAATAAAATCTACATATTCTCTTCAATGTTTTCACCATTAAGTATACTTAATTATAATGAAACCTATTATTAAGATAAATTAAAAAAGTAATATATTTTGTTATTTATAAAATAACTTATTTTATTCATATCAGAAAGTAAAGCTTCAAAAGATCTACAAATCATCAAAATAGACAGTTTATAATATGTAATCTTTATGAAATAATAAATATATTAACAAATATTGCAAAATATCGTTTAATTAATTATAGCTATCATACAATAGTTTACAGGTTAACATTTTTATATGAACACAATATTTAGAAGTATATTACGATAGTTGTAATATGAACGGTTCATGTGTGTACACTGTCCCACTATGTCATGTGTCTAATTTGACTGTAAGCCCTAAGGTTGAAGCATTTGAGGATGGAAAAAAAATATTGAAAGAAAGAATTGAAAGAGGATGAAAGTGGAATTTATCATAACAATATTATTTTATTAAAGTTTATTCAGAACAATTTAACATTTTTAAATCTAAATAATATGTAAATTATATCAAAATATATAAATATTTATTATAATTTACTATAATACAAGTATCTCTCGTATAAAATAGAAACTATCATATAATATTACTTGAGGAATTGCCAGTGTGCATTTCACAGTTTACCATGTACATAGAATAGAAAGGCAGCATAGGTATATTAATAGTCTGGCCCACAGAATTATATTCATTGAATCAATGTTTTTTTCAATCTATGTATGCACACAGACATATATTTATTATATATAGCCTATTGTGTATTTACATTACTGTTTTAAATTGTTATTTATTCTATAGAAATTGTATTTTTACTATTATTAGAAAATAATATTTATAGTAATATATAAACAGATGTTCTTTGTATAATAAAAAAAAAAGTAATATAGCTATATTAGTTTTTATATGAATAGCTTTTATATATACACTGTTAGAGTGAATTAATTATTTTGAGAAAACAGCATATGGATATATTAGATATTATATATAAACCACTTATGTAATTTTAAGATAGTTTTCATGAATAATTTGTTTACAGATATTCAAAAACAGAGTAGTATGAAATGAAAAAAATGTTAAATAAAAAATTATTTTCACCAAAATAAAGTGTGTGACATTCCCTTAATTAATAATAATAGTAACTTAAGCAGAAGTAGTGTAATATTAGTGAACTGCTTGATGATAAAATTGTAAACTTGATTCCACATTTGAATAATAACATAATAAATTAGGTAACGGAATATTTTTATTTATAATTGAATTAAAATGTCTATAATCTTTCTCAATCAAATCAATAATTTCAAAGTATTTCGGGTTATAAATCGTAGAATACAACCTATACCAGAACTATTACTATTATTCTGTGAATTACAGAGAGCAGATGTCTTCCTATACATGTGTAATTTAAATATTTATGCATTGACTGTGTATTTATCAAATAATATGTATTATTATTTATTTAATAACAACTTAATTATAATAGCTAAGATATATGAAATAAACAAATATATTAATTATATATTATTGCATAATAATAATTACATGTACAATTATGAAATATGATGATTTATTTAAAATTATCAACTAGTTTTATATAGAAATTAGCATAATTAATATCAAAAATTAGTACTGCTTTATTTTATAGGTTTCATAAATTAAGATAATTTTTATAAAATAATGATTCCAAATTAAGTAATTAAGGGGATATTGCTGGATATATTAATATATTTAACATATTATATATAGCTGTTAATAACTTGAAAAGACCAAGGTCTTATTTTGAAGCCATTTGGATAACGAAGAAAGAATACTAAATGAAATTAAATTACTCCAATAAACTATATCTATCTATCTATCTGTATATATATATATATACATTATTATAATATAAATTTCACAATTGATATGAAATAACAATTATATATTATTGCATAGTTGTATTAATTATATATTATGTATATACTTAATTATGTATTATCGCAGTTACATTCAAGTAATATGAAATAATGCTGACAAATCTATAAAAAATGAATTCTATTCTCTGGAGAATTATAATTAGCTGTAATTCATTGAAGTATTACTCTGTAAATATTGATAAATGAATAAATAATTATTAATGAATATTAATAATTCCTTTTAAGTTTTAAAAATAAGTTTACGCCAGTAAATATCTGTAATATTAAATAATATATGATTCATAAATTGGACCTACAATTAGTGTATATTTCCCATTTATTATAACAACTAAAACTTAGTATTTATTTATTACATATCTAAAGTGACGCGATAATGTGTTATTGTTGAATGTTTGTACACATTGATATTTTATTTAATAATATATTATTTTATAATAAAATATCAATATCAAAGATATGACGTTATTGAAATAATCAAGATTATGATTATATTTCTTTAGATTTCACACTCATTTATTAGACAAATATTGTGAATCATTTATTTTGTTGGGATATCTATTATACATTAATGTTTAAACTCGATACATTGATTATTATGATATTCAACAATGCGAAATAGCTACACAAACCACCGATGGGGAAGAACTACCAATATTTGGCATGTAAAGTGAGTCATGCGCATTGGTTTGAAACTGGTAGTTATAATAACAAATATATATATATATACATTTATCAGTGAAAAACATCATATATTATAAATAGCATGTGTGTGATTACTTATATCATAACATAGTATAAATGTATATTCAATTTATTCTTATTTGTAAATAATAATAGTTTTAAGAGAACTAATGTGACGTAACATTATGATGTAACGCGGCGTGTGTTCCTATCGACCAATCGCGTCAGCCGTAGTCTCACGATGACTCACGATGACTCACGAGGGGCGCGCGCGAAAAGAAACAATATAAAAGATTTCATAAAAATAAATGAGTAATGATAAAATCTAAGATATAAAATATAATGTGGGCATGTGGGTGTGGATATCTTTGGAGTGATGTATGTGTGTGATGTGTGGTGTGGTGTGTGTATAAATAACAACAAAATGACGTGTGAAGACGGTGATTAGGGGGTGGGGTTAACATCCAGACGAGCTATCTTCATGGCTTGATCGTCTGTGGGGTTAATGATTGGGGTTAAGTTGATAGGCAGTAGGGGTGGGATCTATACAGTAGGGGAAAGCGTGGAGTCAATAACTATGGGGGGGGGGTTTATAGATGGGAAGGGTGGGGTCAATAATAGTGGGGTAGTTTATTGGTGGAATACGAGGAGGTTATGGGGGAGGGAGGGGTATCAAAGACAAGGAGATGGGCCCACTACAATGATGGTGAATAAAGGTAGAAGGGGTAAGTCAGGAGGAGGAGAGACAACAATGGACTTCACATGTAAAACACTAACTTGCATCTGACTGGGTGGAATAACTGTTCCTGTGTGGGGGGTAGTATAGGGTTAGGGGGGGGGGGTAGTATAGGGTTAAAGGGGGTAGTATAGGGTTAGGGGGGGTAGTATAGGGTTAAAGGGGGGTAGTATAGGGTTAAGGGGGGTAGTATAGGGTTAAGGGGGTAGTATAGGGTTAGGGGGGTAGTATAGGGTTAGGGGGGTAGTATAGGGTTAGGGGGGGTAGTATAGGGTTAGGGGGGGTAGTATAGGGTTAGAGGGGGTAGTATAGGGTTATAGGGGGTAGTATAGGATTAGGGGGGGTAGTATAGGGTTAGGGGGGGTAGTATAGGGTTAGAGGGGGTAGTATAGGGTTAGAGGGGGTAGTATAGGGTTAGTGGGGGTAGTATAGGGTTAGGGGGGGTAGTATAGGGTTAGGGGGGGTAGTATAGGGTTAGAGGGGGTAGTATAGGGTTAGAGGGGGTAGTATAGGGTTAGTGGGGGTAGTATAGGGTTAGAGGGGGTAGTAGGGTTAGAGGGGGTAGTGGGGTAGTATACAGTATGGGAATAGTAGGGTTAGTGGGGTAGTAAGGACAGTGGGGTAGTAGGGTTAGTAGATCTAGTGGGGGTAGTAGAGCTAGTGGGGGTAGTAGGGTTAGAGGGGGTAGTATACAGTGTGGGAGTAGTGAAGCTAGTTTAAGAATGGGCTTTAAAGTGATGAAAATTAAATTTTCTTATTTAAATTATTTGATTACTTTCAACGAAATAAATAATTATTTTACATGCTATTATATGTAATAATTAATCATAATAGAATGTTCATCTATTGGCTTATCCACTATTTGTATTCTATTACATATGTATATATATATGTGTAATTTCAATAAATGAATATTATTATAACATGTATATACAACAGGGGTTATACCACCACTAATATAAGCGCTGTATTCTATCGGCCATTATTAATGTAATGCGCGCGCCGTTTTTATAAAAACAAGCGGCAATAAATTGAAATTAGTGACATACATTTCGCAACATTCGATTAAATAATCAAACAATTAGTCATCGACGATACGTAAATATTCACCGCAACGCGTATGAAGTTCATGCTTTTTTAATGCATACACACGCTTGTATATCACTGACAGCAATGCGCTAGAGAGAAAAAAACACACACCAAATATGAATAATATTTCAATATCGTGCTATATGATTGCGTATGTGTATGTTTTATATATATGATAATACGGTTAATATAACACGCATATAATAATGCAGCATATATGCAGTATATATAGCGTAAGTTATCGTTAGCAAATATGTTAACTTTATACTTTCGACTATATATTTACTCGAATAAATTATCAATCAATCAATAACACATTTGTATCTATATGTGTTAGAGCGGTATCGCCAGGCAGTGGGGACACATGTACATACAGATCCACTAGAATATGGGGCATAGTACTATCGCGCCTGTGATACCCCCTTCGGTAACTCATGTACTCATTAATATCAATTGGGATATTTCATAAATCAATTCGAATAAGAAATGTTCACCTAAAATCAATGTTAGCTATGTGCTGCACTATATTCATAAGTAAGGGTGAGAGTAAACATCACACGAGCTTATTTGATTTAGTATATTTGATTGATCTCTATAGAATAGCATCATTCAAAAGGTATTTTTCAAGGTTTTAAAGTTATGATATATATATATATATATATGTGAGTTTTTATAAAATATAAATATATAGAAATAGTTCCTCAAATTGTTTGAATATTTATTAATAGTTTCGTAGAATCTAGAATCGTTAAATAATTAATCACTTTACTAGATATAGTTGTCCAAACATAAAACATAATTACACTAGTTATTAACAATATCACAATTAGTAATCTGATTTATGAAGATAATTTGTTATTAATAATTCGTCAATAAATAAAACAATTCTATTAATAAATATGATGTAATAGTAACAAATATACACAATAGTAATGCAATCAGTTATTGTTTATGGGGGGGAGGGTTGTGTTCAAAACCAATTGAAATCAGAAAACAATACATGTATATTGCATAATACTTATTTATAATAAATCATGTAATATCTGTCAACAAAAATATAAATTTAATCGATTTAAAAATACCATAAAAAGCATCTTTGAAGGCATTATATATATGTATATTGAAAAATAATTTATAGTATACTATATTATATAAAAATCAAACCTAAATAAATTTAATAAATATAATTACATTTATTTTACATGTATTATATAATTTTTAAAGAAAAAACAAAAATAAAAATGATCTATTATTATGTATGCATTATATTTTTTAATAGAAATATTTCTCCATGATTAAATAGCTATATATATATATATATATATATATATATATATATATATATATATATATATATATATATATATATATATATATATATATATATATATATAAGGTATAAAATAAAACAAATCTGATGAAATCAATGAATACTTTTTAATACACCTATGTATCACCTGCCTACATGTAAAGTAACGTAATCGCTTGCAGATATAACCCTCTTCTTAATTACATAATCAAATATCTTAACATATTTATAATCTTTATATATCTGTTATATACATTTATATATCTTTTTTGTATATGACGAATTTAATGTATTTATTCATATATATATATATATATATATATATATATATATATATATATATATAATAAAAAAAAAGATATATAACTGCATATAAAAAATATATAAATATTATAAATATCTTAATATATTAGATTATATAGTGATTACATATTACTAGTAGCAATACAATTTTAAACGAATGCCATTAACTCTAAAGATAGGTGGCAGTACTAACCCCGGAGATGGTTTCGCCGGCAGCTGGGACGGCGGTGGTGCCGTAGAGTTCAAGAGTTCATTGCGTTCTTGGATGAGTTTGTTCTTGAGGGTTAAGATGGCAGCGATGTTATCCCGAGAGGCTGCGTCAGAACCTTTAGTACACTCTTGGCGGTCGTTAAGGAGACGGATGTTCTCGTCTAGCTCTTTGAGACGGTCCTAGTGGGGGTGAAGGGGGTGGAGGGGTTAGGGGGTGAAGGGGGTGGGAGGGTTAGGGGTGATGAGGGGTGGGGACTGATGTTGTTATCTAGCTCTTTGAGGCGGTCCTAGTGGGGGTGAACGGGGTTAGGGGGTGGAGGGGTTAGTGAGTGGATGGGGGAGGAGGCAGTTGTTTTTATCTGACTCATTGAGGCGGTACTATTTGGGTGGAGGGGGGTTAAGAGGAGGAGTTAAGGGTAGTGGGCCTACAGTTTCAATGAATACTATTCATATACTTGTGATGATATAAAAACATTAATTAGAAATATACTTATTGCTTTCCAACGCACATGTAGCAAGAAACATATGATACATCTAAACTATAACGTAGAGTGTCTACAGAGTGGACGCTATTGAATGAGATGCAGCGATATGATTGGACGAGACACTAACCAGTACTGTATTGTCTTCTGTTTGACACGTATCAAGATTCCTGTCGAATGGAGTAGGTGTGAATAAAATTATAAAATATTAATTACGAAATATAACTAATAGGGTACGGCATACTTGTCTGTCTGTCCGACACAGTTCACCGCCAGGTGGCAGTGTGATGACAAGCAGCGCCTCACGGTGGGGAGAGGTTCAATAATATTGAAGTGTAATTATTTTGTAATATTAACTCGATTCGACGTAAAGCTAATTATTATGGAATGGTAATAGGAAACTAGGATACGGTGTTGTACCATGTGATGTAGGGTGTTGCACTATGTGATGTAGGGTGTTGTACCATGTGATGTAGGGTGTTGCACTATGTGATGTAGGGTGTTGTACTATGTGATGTAGGGTGTTGCACCATGTGATGTAGGGTGTTGCACCATGTGATGTAGGGTGTTGCACCATGTGATGTAGGGTGTTGAACCATGTGATGTAGGGTGTTGCACTATGTGATGTAGGGTGTTGTACTATGTGATGTAGGGTGTTGCACCATGTGATGTAGGGTGTTGCACTATGTGATGTAGGGTGTTGCACTATGTGATGTAGGGTGTTGCACCATGTGATGTAGGGTGTTGCACCATGTGATGTAGGGTGTTGCACCATGTGATGTAGGGTGTTGCACTATGTGATGTAGGGTGTTGCACCATGTGATGTAGGGTGTTGCACCATGTGATGTAGGGTGTTGCACCATGTGATGTAGGGTGTTGCACCATGTGATGTAGGGTGTTGTACCATGTGATGTAGGGTGTTGCACCATGTGATGTAGGGTGTTGTACCATGTGATGTAGGGTGTTGCACCATGTGATGTAGGGTGTTGCAACATGTGATGTAGGGTGTTGCACTATGTGATGTAGGGTGTTGTACCATGTGATGTAGGGTGTTGCACTATGTGATGTAGGGTGTTGCACCATGTGATGTAGGGTGTTGCACCATGTGATGTAGGGTGTTGCACTATGTGATGTAGGGTGTTGTACCATGTGATGTAGGGTGTTGCACTATGTGATGTAGGGTGTTGTACTATGTGATGTAGGGTGTTGCACTATGTGATGTAGGGTGTTGCACTATGTGATGTAGGGTGTTGAACTATGTGATGTAGGGTGTTGCACTATGTGATGTAGGGTGTTGTACCATGTGATGTAGGGTGTTGCACCATGTGATGTAGGGTGTTGCACCATGTGATGTAGGGTGTTGCACTATGTGATGTAGGGTGTTGTACTATGTGATGTAGGGTGTTGCACCATGTGATGTAGGGTGTTGCACTATGTGATGTAGGGTGTTGCACTATGTGATGTAGGGTGTTGAACTATGTGATGTAGGGTGTTGCACTATGTGATGTAGGGTGTTGCACTATGTGATGTAGGGTGTTGTACCATGTGATGTAGGGTGTTGCACTATGTGATGTAGGGTGTTGCACTATGTGATGTAGGGTGTTGCACTATGTGATGTAGGGTGTTGTACCATGTGATGTAGGGTGTTGCACTATGTGATGTAGGGTGTTGCACCATGTGATGTAGGGTGTTGTACCATGTGATGTAGGGTGTTGCACTATGTGATGTAGGGTGTTGCACTATGTGATGTAGGGTGTTGCACCATGTGATGTAGGGTGTTGCACTATGTGATGTAGGGTGTTGCACCATGTGATGTAGGGTGTTGCACCATGTGATGTAGGGTGTTGCACTATGTGATGTAGGGTGTTGCACCATGTGATGTAGGGTGTTGCACCATGTGATGTAGGATGTTGCACTATGTGATGTAGGGTGTTGCACCATGTGATGTAGGGTGTTGCACTATGTGATGTAGGGTGTTGCACCATGTGATGTAGGGTGTTGCACTATGTGATGTAGGGTGTGATGTAGGGTATTGCACCATGTGATGTAGGGTGTTGCACTATGTGATGTAGGGCGTGATGTAGGGTGTTGCACCATGTGATGTAGGGTGTTGCACTATGTGATGTAGGGTGTTGCACCATGTGATGTAGGGTGTTGCACTATGTGATGTAGGGTGTTGCACCATGTGATGTAGGGTGTTGCACTATGTGATGTAGGGTGTTGCACCATGTGATGTAGGGTGTTGCACCATGTGATGTAGGGTGTTGCACTATGTGATGTAGGGTGTTGCACCATGTGATGTAGGGTGTTGCACTATGTGATGTAGGGTGTGATGTAGGGTGTTGCACCATGTGATGTAGGGTGTTGCACCATGTGATGTAGGGTGTTTCACTATGTGATGTAGGGTGTTGTACTATGTGATGTAGGGTGTTGCACCATGTGATGTAGGGTGTTGCACTATGTGATGTAGGGTGTTGCACCATGTGATGTAGGGTGTTGCACCATGTGATGTAGGGTGTTGCACTATGTGATGTAGGGTGTTGCACCATGTGATGTAGGGTGTTGCACTATGTGATGTAGGGTGTTGCACCATGTGATGTAGGGTGTTGCACTATGTGATGTAGGGTGTGATGTAGGGTGTTGCACCATGTGATGTAGGGTGTTGCACTATGTGATGTAGGGTGTGATGTAGGGTGTTGCACCATGTGATGTAGGGTGTTGCACTATGTGATGTAGGGTGTTGCACCATGTGATGTAGGGTGTTGCACCATGTGATGTAGGGTGTTGCACCATGTGATGTAGGGTGTTGCACTATGTGATGTAGGGTGTTGCACCATGTGATGTAGGGTGTTGCACCATGTGATGTAGGGTGTTGCACCATGTGATGTAGGGTGTTGCACCATGTGATGTAGGGTGTTGCACTATGTGATGTAGGGTGTTGCACCATGTGATGTAGGGTGTTGCACTATGTGATGTAGGGTGTTGCACCATGTGATGTAGGGTGTTGCACTATGTGATGTAGGGTGTGATGTAGATACTATTGTGATACACGTTACCGCGGCTACTATTATTGCAGTAAGGGGTGCGGGGTGCAGAGAAAGTAAACCATTCTCTTCATTTATCTAAAATGAGTCATAAAATGTTGTCAAAATGAGTCATAATTTAACTCTAAAAAGTGTCCAAACTAAACGTTAACAGAGAGTAGATAAGTGAACCATTTTTTAACATTTATATTTATAATATCGCTTTAGTTCAAGTAGAGAGAGCGAGAGAGAGAGAAAGAACAGAGTTTTTATGAGAAGAGTTATTTATGCGACTTGGCATGAAGACGAGAACAAACGTCCGCCAACTTAACACTCACCAGGGGGAGCCCTCTCTCTCGCGTCCACTAACTTCGGTGTCGACCTCTGTTTGACATTGAGACCGGCATCGGCCAGCACCTTCAGCGAGTAGTCGTAGAGCTTCGACCGATGAGTCAGCAATGCCGGATTACTGATGCACAACTGTTTGGCGGCTTCTTTTATGTAGCCCTGGTGGCGGAAATGATTACTAATAATTATTCACCGAATCGGCTGTAAAATAGCGAGCGCCGATGACTAATGTCGGTGAGAATTTGTAGAAAATCGTAAAAAACTAATATGCTAATCACGAGCGCGGTGAGATGTTTTTTAGGGTAATGTTTCATAAACAAAAACAACAGGATACCTCTCTACCAGTAGATTAATTAAGTATACCATCGTGTATATATATATATATATAATATAGCGTGTATAATATATACAAAAACACACACGCATACGCATTCATACGCATTAAATAAATATTTAATAATGGTTTTACATGTTTTTTCATAACGTTTGCGAATGTCTACCGAGATATGAAACCAATTATGATGTAATCTATGATATAACAAGCTAGCTATCGCATGTAATCTATGACGTAATAACCCGACTATGATGTAATAAAAAGGCTACGACTAAGGATAGTATACAGTATGTTTATGAATATTACTGGAAACTGTAGTAGTAGTAGTAGTAGTAGTATAATTTATTAGTCAAAAAAATCCAATTTTAAATATTCCTCATCGAGATAAACTGTTCCAGTACGCCTGCTAGCTGTTACTGTACGGTATCATTGAGTGCAGGTATGGGTATCATTGAAGGCAGAACACGTATACACACATCCACCCGTTGTGGTGGTCTGTACTAGTTATTACTATTTGTACACTATGGGAATTTATAATTAAATTAGTGTTTAAATAAGAGTATCATCATCATCATCATGCATTACATTATCCATACAAGCTCGTGTAGATAATAAAGTATATTCTTAGGGAGTTAGGGAAATAAAGAGTGACTATTGCTGAGGTGTATAACAGCGTGTGTGCTTTAGCTATGATGTAACAATAGCTATGATGTAACTATCATAGCTATGACATAACTATTCAACGGCTCCTCGTATAATCCAATGTTTTATTTTTATTTTACTTCTCCGTTAATTCTTGTTTTTTTTTGTATCATGTCGTTTTATCTTACTGTTATCACATTTATATATTTTGTTTATATATGTTATATAAATATATGTTTATATATAATTATAACTTTCTTATATAACCAGTAATTCAATAAATTTTTGATCTATCTATCTATCTATCTAACTAACTATGCCGTAACTATGCCGTAACTATGCCGTAACTATGCCGTAACTATGACGTAATAGACACCTGTTGAGAGAACACGATACCGTCAATGATGAGTTCGGCTTGTGTGGCGATGAGGTCAATCTGTGACCTTGAGAGATCGGCGGTAGCGAATAAACCCTAAGTGGTGTAAGGGAGGGTATCAAGCAGGGATGGGGGCAAACGTATTTGAATGATTAGTCAGAAATATGTGTTGTACTCGATGATGCGCGATCATTTTAATCATTAACTAAATAGCGCACACATTTTTTAATAAAGTTATAAATTTATAAACGTAAAAAATCAACAGTAAATCTATATTTTATATAGGAATTTTTTAGGTTTTAAAAATGTTTAATTCTATATTGGAATACGAGTTATATTGGAAGAGGTCATTTGTAAATATATCAGTAAGTAATTTGAGATGACATTAAAGGTGGTATCTCGACTAAAGGAAACACTTTATAAACAATACTTGATGTATAGTCCAACTATAGAGGGAGCTAGTGACATCTTAATAATATCAGTATATATAATAAATAACTATATTTTAATAAACATAATTCGAGTATGAATCTCTGCGCGTATACAATTTATGTTTTTATATTACACAACGAATAAGTTTATATAAAAAGTATAATCAAATAAATATTAGGCTTTTATTAATATAACAGTGGTATATATGATAATTTATAATATAATTAATAAGTTATATATGATAATTTGATATCGTCTAGAGACCTCTATAGTCAAAACAATTAATAATTGTAATAATATTACTCATAATTGTGTATAGTTAGATGTACTGTTAGCATTTAACGATATAATAATATTAACAACTATTTTTAATTAATTAGATCTGTGAATATAAATATAATATTTGTATTTCATATGAAATAATTTGTGAATTAATTTGTGATTAATAGATGTAATATATATTAACTACAAGGTATAAGTTCGTATATTTAATGTATTATTAATAAATATGTACAGGTTGGTATATATCATTTATTTTATTTGAACTTAATAATAATATTAGAGATATATTAATATTAACATTACTATACATAATATATATATATATACTTAAATATTATCAAATAATATCAAACTTTTAACGTATTCTTGAATGTACGAGTATTAGCATGTATCAAATGATATCCAATACGCTTTTATTCAATAGTTATATTAGTTAATTATATTTTAAATAATATAATAAGTTTTTATT
>OZ025243.1:82864212-82931712 GCA_964019155.1 Osedax fenrisi
AAAAAGAGAGAACGAGAGTTTATAAAAACAAAACGGGTTCAACCGGCGTTTGTTTTTTACGAAATTGTTCTAGAGCATATCTGATAAAAAGCATGTTGAAATATAATGCACTTATATACATAATATTCACATTATATATATACATACATACATACATACATACATACATACACACATACACGTGTAATATGTATTATTGATTATTAAATACTAAGCTAGAGTAGTCTATTAAAACATAAAAACATTTCGCTGTCTGTGGCTAGCTCGCCACTGGATAACATCATAGACTGTCTGATGATGATGATGATGTCATATCGACTACTATGATGTCATACTGAGTTCTGCTATGATGTAAGTGACCTAGAGCAGGTTCTGTGTTTCACTCATATCTCTTTGTTCCTGTACCCTACTGACTACTGACCCCTGTTCTGAGAGTTATTGACCCCTATTACGCAATACCACGATTACATCATCACCGCCGCCTGACATAACACCGATGGGGTAGCTAAACTAATGCGTACTCTTTAGAGAATAGGGCTGCTTTAGTAGAACATTCAGTTCCGGTGTATTCCCATTGGTTGAGTTCTTATGGTGCCTGGGGGCAAAGGTCACGAGTGATAATCGAGGTCACGACCCCTATTACGTAGGCTAGATCACATCGCAGTAGCGGCGCTCATTCGCTGATAATAGACTTTAAAAAAGGAGCCAAGTTATAAATCACCAGTGGTCTATATATAGGCTATAAAAAATGATCGGCTGCAAAAAATCTCAAGCTGCAGAAATATATACATAATGTTTAAATAATGTATATAGCCAGTTCATATAGAGAGTGTGTGCGTGTGTGAGTGCGTGCGTGTGTGAGTGTGGTAGCACACACGTGTTTGTATATAATCACCTGATTATTACCCTTGGGTTACTGGTACCCTAACTTACTACTATGTAGTTCTGTGTTTATAAGCGCGCGTGCATGCATGTATGCGCGTGTATGTGTGTGCGCGTGTGTATGTGTTGGTGTGTGTATGGGTATAGGTGACGATGTAGATGTGGGTTTAGTGTACAGTGATAGCGTACGTGATGGTTCTACTAGATTTAGTGTGATGAGGACAGGGGTTAAAGGTCACGATAGAGGTCGCGTAGACACGGTTACGTAACTAGAGTTTATAAGTAACTGACTTACTTATTTAATTGTAACTGATTTAGTTCTCCGCTGTAGAATGTGCTAGACTTAATAGGCTCTGCGTTTTCTGCTTGCTAAGCGAAATACAAACTGCATTAAATGCTAATGTAAACATGTCTTATGTAATAACAATTAACACTGGCGGTGATCTATTTATAGATTTGATCAATGACACCCCACCCCCCACTGATACGATGTGGCATGTTTGATAACGTGATGTCAGGTTCTTATGTGATTGATATTGATTATGTAAGATTGAATCATCACACATCGAGATAGTTGATTATTATGTGACGCTGCGTCATTACTGTCACAACACTATCACTTGTTACGTGTGCTGAACGTGTTGTTGTATTGTTTCATTTCTAAATAATTAATAATTGAAAAGGTCGAATTAAATATAAATTCGTGGTGTTAATATGGAGGTGGTGGTAGTGGAGGTGGTGGTGGTGGTAGTGGTGGAGGTAGTAGTGGTGGTGGAGGTAGTGCTGGAGGTAGTGCTGGAGGTAGTAGTGGTGGTGGAGGTAGTGGAGGTAGTGGTGGTAGTGGAGGTGGTGGAGGTAGTAGTAGTGGTGGAGGTAGTGGTGGTAGTAGTGGTGGTGAAGGTAGTAGTGGAGGTAGTGGTGGTGGAGGTAGTGGTGGTGGTGGAGGTAGTGGAGGTAGTGGTGGTGGAGGTGGTTACATCACTATAGTGGAGGTGGTGGTGTTAACAACATGCGAGTCATATTACATCATGACTGTGGTTATGCAACAATACGCTTTATGCACAAATCAATAACACAGACTATAGACGATGTATATAGACGCAATATGCTAGACATGAGAGATATGCTTTTTATGCAAGCAAAAAATATATATTTCTCCGTCTAAATATAGAATCATATATCAAATTTATACCCCACATTGATTATTTCATATAGTATATATAAATACATATATATATATATAAATACATATATATAAATATAAATTTATAAATTTTAATATATACACATATATATATATATATATACCAAGGACAGGACATGTCTTATCTCTATTACAGCTATGGTAACTTTGTGTAATTTAAATATAAAAATATATTCATTTCAGTGGTATATGTTACTATTCAATGATTGATGCATGGATAGTAGAACTATTCGAAGCATCGAACATAATAACACAACAATTATAGCAGTTTAAATTGTACATTGAAATTGCATCGAATTAAATATATGTGTATACACGATTCGATAATATTCATTGAATGTGTATTGACAATATTATTCAGTAAACATTGGTGAATATGTACATGTACAAATATAACAATCGAGGCGTATTTGTGTTCAAATTGGAAAAAAACAGATTTAATCTCTAATATCAGTCTACCCAATTCTAATGTCTATGGTTTGATTGAATTATTAAAAAACAACACTTCACAATACATTAGTAAATTAAAAAGGTACTGCCAGTCCATAATGCCATACTACAAAATCATTCAACCTTAACATACACGTATCCTGATATTATTTATAAGTAGTAATGTTCTTGGTAATAACTGTATTCAATGCTCACACACACACACACACACACTAATTAACACTAATTAACAAACAAACTCTGAACCAAATTTAAAAACAATCTAAAAATACTTACTTGAACTGAACTAGCTTACTTTACGAACTTCACTTTAAAACACTCATTTCCAAACTTTTTATTCGTATCATTATATAACAATATTGTTATTATGGATTTCGCCATAAATTAAATACTATTATTAAATACTACGATACATTACACACACCCACACACCTACCTGGGTAGTTGATCCACTCCTGCAGTGATTTCTGAAGCCGGCGCACGTGCAGCGGTTTAGAAGCCATACCCACCAGGGCCATGATCTCTAGGAACTCATCCTCTCCCGCCTCGCACAGTTGACGTACATCATCTCCACCTGGTGGTAGATGCAGGCATTATTATCGGAGGGTTATCTTAGAGGCGGTGTATAGAGAGATAGGTCTATAGATAGCTGCACACATTATTATTGGGCTATATTCGTGGTGTATAGAGACGGTCTATAGATATCTGTAGACGTTATGTTGGCAGTGTAGAGAGATAGGTCTATAGATAGCCGTAGACGTGTATAGTTAAGTAGGTGTGTTTAATACGCACACACTGACATGAAATAATAATTTAATAATAAATAATAAATGAAAAAAAGAATGGTGGTTAGATATGCGGTAAGAATTAATGTGTATACCGTCGAGGTTATGTGTCTCGATGTCGTCGTGTCGTCGTGATATGTAACGACTATTTACAGCAGTGGCTTCGACGGGACATTAGCACCATTTATTTATAGTGAGGACTACTTCTAAGTTACTGGATGAGATAAAAGGACTTAGAACTTTCTAGAAACAGAGATTATACTCATAACCACATAGCTTTAATGATCCTTAGACACCACTCTCATATTAAGACATCAATGTTTTAATGAGAGATGATTATTTTTTATAGAAAATTATATATTATATCAGTTCAAAATGTTATTGTAAGACCTATTTTATGGGTTCAGACGGTGTTTGAAACCTCATCAGAACCCATAAAATTATATTCACAAATATAATCGACTGCGTATTTAACATGAATATTAGAATCTAATCATATATATATATATATATATATTTAAATTGAATGCGTCGAATAATTATATTTATTAATATTAATAATATTTTATATATAAAGCGTTAATAATTAATAACCTGCGATATAGGCTATAATATAACCACCGAGTATTATATTAAAGCAACAATTGGTGTGTATTTTATGCGAAGAGATCAATATGAATCATTACGCAATAACGTGCTGATAATTATGTAATAGAATGATGCAACATGCGATGTAATAATACTCTATACTTATATGCATACTATATCAGGCGATGGGAGAAATTACTAAATTTTCCAGAAACTGAACTCTGAACCCTACCAATGACTGTAGACTAACAAGTACGATGTACTCCGCACCTACTACTAGTTATTACATCGTATAGAGATTATTTATCTCTTTAAGATTCTCTTATTTCAGAATTCATCGGAATCGATAACGAAATATTAAATTTTGCGTCGTCGCTTTATCGCGGAAAGCGCGTTTATCAAGGAGTGCGTGTAGTCGCGAAACTAGCAGACGACCTTGGGAGATGAACGTATCGAAGTACTGAAGGAGATTGGCGCGTTCGAGGACTCGATACTGCTGAAGTTCGGATTCGTTGCGGGGCACCGAGCTGGTCATGTTGGTGCTAGCGGCGGGGCTGGCGCTGGTTCTGGTGGCAGCGTCTGAGGTAGAGTCTCCCGTGTCTCTGAGGTCGCGGGTAGGCGTTCTGGAGGTCGTTGTGCTGCGTACGATAGTCAGTCGTTAACGCAAGTGGAGTAAATAATTAAATTTAATCGTTATTCGGTGCTATTCGATTTAAAAATAGACGATCTTAAATTCAAATCTTAAGGTGACGCCGTGATTATTTTTATACTATTCATTAGGTATACGAATAAGGCTATGTATATATATGGCTTTATTTTTATTAATGCACTAATTGCTATGTATCATGGTATGAACACGCCTGCTTTAAGTGTATAGATTAAGTATCG
The DNA here is from genome assembly GCA_964019155.1 of Osedax fenrisi. NCBI lineage: Eukaryota > Metazoa > Annelida > Polychaeta > Sabellida > Siboglinidae > Osedax > Osedax fenrisi. The sequence continues at coordinate 82,869,010 of OZ025243.1, forward strand.
GTACAGACTGACGTTATTGATTCACGTGTGCGTTAAAAAACGTGAATAACATGCCGAGCTCTCTTTTTATCAGGCGCTGGCCTATAATAATATAACAATGACGCGGGCGTGCAATTACAGTGAAAATAACAACAACGACAACGTAATCTTAGATCGGAGCATAGTTTTTACGTTGGCGAGGTGGTCGATGAATAGGCGATAGAGAGAAAGAGAGAGAACATTAAGGAAGCGATGATTTATGCCTGAGAGATAGTGAGAGATAGTGAGAGATAGAGAGAGATAGAGAGAGAGAGAGAGAGAGAGAGAGAGAGAGAGAGAGAGAGAGAGAGAGAGAGAGAGAGAGAGAGAGAGAGAGAGAGAAGAGAGAGAGAGAGAGAGAGAGAGAGAGAGAGAGAGATAGAGAGAGAGAGAAAGAGAGAGAGAGAGAGAGAGAGAGAGAGAGAGAGAGTGAAGGTTGCCTAAGGTACACATGTGAACGAGACGCGTGAAGTGTTCATGTTACCAGGTGCAGTGGTGTATTCGGGGGGATACATTTGCATTTATGTAGGTGTGAAATGTTTACACAGGTGGAATAGCCGAATTATAATAGGTAAACCGCAGTTTACAATCAAAATTAGGGCGGGGCCGAATGTTTAATTATGTGCAATGCTAGTATTTCATCATGAACTCATAGAAATATATCCGACCACACAGCGCTATGAGAGTATATCTTATTATCATATTATTATATCAGATTTAGTCTTTTTATAGCAGGGTATTTGTAGAAAAAGCTAGACCAAGAGCTTATTGATATACTTACTCTCATTAATATGACAACGGGTGCATTTTTGAACGATATAGAAGGTGTAGAAATAATAGTAAATATGTAATGGATAATGTATATTTTATGTTTTATTTAGAAGAATATTTATGTATTCGTTTAAATTCTAAAATGTGAATACATTTAATAAATGTTTAGGTTAAATTTGAATTATTTCTGAAATTTAAACGAAAGTGTTGATAAATTATAATATTATTAGATATAGTGTATATTACTAACTATTATCTAGACACAATATTTTTCATAATAAGTTATCTTATCTGAAATTATATTTTTTTATATATTTAAATATAAACTAATTAGAAATGAAATTTTGATAAAAGATTATTAGTTGTTAGGTTACACTTAAAAAAAAAATACTCAAATAAGTTTGTATCAATATTATCAGTGAAAATATATCTGTGATATATAATATCACCATTATGAGTATCACATATATAACTTTTAATACAAATATTGCATTGATATCTTAATTTATTTTATTTATCAATCAAATAATATAAACTTGATCTTCACTAAAATATTTAACATTAATATTAATTTGTACAATAAATTATTATTAATAATATTTATTATTAATATTTATTAATTTTTATAAATAATTTAAAAATTAAATTTCTAATTTCCATGTTCACAATTTATAATTTTAATTGAATAAGTAAATATACCATTTGTATAATAAATTAGAGAAATAAAGTGATACTATAATGATATTTCTTTATATTATTAATGTAGTATTAAATTATATACATGAAATAAATAATATTTTTTTTACTTTAATAATATTATAATTTTTATTTACACAATCTAAATAAATAAATTAAAATCCATTGTTTAAATTTTTAAATATTAAATAATATATATTACACTTTTTACACTCAGTTTGAAATTATACCCATATTAAAATGGTTTTAGTAAAATCTGAAAATGCATAGTATATCAAAATCAAATTTTTAAAAAATTATTATTATTTTTTAACTAAATATTTAAAATTAATTTAATAATTGTTAACATATTAACATAATTGTTATAGTACAATTTTTCGTTGTTGTGGACCAAAATAATATTGAATCCGTAAAACTCCTACACAAATAGTTTGATTAGATCTATTTTCAATGTTGACATCATTAACCACGCCGACTAAACTTACTGTAAAGTAACGCACTTTCCTTACTGAACGAGTACATTAAACATGGAACTTACGATATAAACACTAAGCACGATATCACATATAAATCCTCGTTATTTGCAGTACCGCAATGATCTCGGCTAGGCTCGTAATATATTTGATTTATATGTTACGACTGACGGATGTGGTTAAGTTCCTTGCATCGATAATCACTAATACACTAATGATATTAATACACGAGGGTCAACTACTTGTGGATCATGTGAACAAGTCGCCTATCGTGTTCGTTGAAAGGAACTCGATTTAAAAATCGCGTAACTTCATTAAATATGTAAGGAACGCGATTCTAAAACAGGAGGTATAAAGTGAGAACATTACATATGAATAGCGCGTATATAAAGTTTAACTTAATAATATAAGTTTCTTCGCGTTCCGTACAAGATACAAGATATATTAAATAGTCTTACCATAATAAGAACAAGCTAATATTTGTCATTAATATACTAAAGATGAAGGTTAATATTATAATTTATTATTTAATCTACGTATTTATTTTATAAACAATACATGTTATTATATACAATAATGTCGACCTGGTAAGGTAAGTAATAAACAATAATATTATTTAATTAAATTCCAACACTTTACAAAACCCCCGTGGAGAAACAACAATGGTCCAATACATTTATTGTTTATAAAATAAAGTCCTAGATTCAATAATAAAATATAATATTAAACTTCATCTTTAGTATATTAATGAAAAATATTATCTTGTTCTGATTATGGTAATACTATTTAATATATGTATCTTGTACTCGAAGAAACTTATATTTTTAAGTTAAAATTTATATACGCTGTAAATATATATGTGCTGTTCTTGTTTTAAACTTCGTTTTTTTAGAATCGAGTTACTTTGTTAACTAGGTAAGAAACGCGATCTTAAAAAGCATTCCTATCGAAATAAACAAGGAACGCGTTTCTAAAATCGCATTCCTTACATATTTAATGAAGAAATGTGGTTTTTAAATCGCGTTCCTTGTAAATAACTGGATCGGCGACTTGTTCATATGATCAATACTTTTTTGCACAAAATATCTAATAAAAATAAAAATAAAATATTTATGTAATATTTTATAAAAATAAAAATTCAAGATTAATAAAAGTCAAATAAAATATGAATATAGATACTCTGAGCTGATAGTTTTGGACACGAATTGGGATTATTAGCAAAATGATTTTGGTAATAAAATAATATTTAATAATACCCATTACAATATTTAATATATACACACTATCATTAATGTGCTATATAATAATTAAATATGTTTATAAATAAATATATAAATGTTAAATATAATTATTATAATAAATATATATATATTATATAGTTTATTGAGTATTAAATACACACTAAATTACATGAAATAATAATTAATGACATACAAATAATATACATTTTAAAACGATGATATATATTATTTGAATTACAAAATTATTTAAACTTTTATTCGATAAATTATTGATGATCAATAATTATAATTGATCATATTATTATAATTAATAAATATAAAAATTACTTAAGTATAACACTTTCCTCATTTAATTTTATAATGCTTTATTATATAGCATGTATATATTATATATATATAATTTGCACATCTAAATATACATATATATATATATGTAAACAATGAGCCAGTATTATTTTTGCAGGCCGATAGATTTTCCCCCTAATAAAATATAAATTTCTACGATAAATATAGAAATATACACATATATAGATAATAGTATATAACAATCATACACAATTATGTTATTTTCATATACAAATATAATATTGACATAACAAAGAATATATTTATAATTGTATGATTTATCATAATCATTATGATCATTATGATAATGATAAATCATTTATTATAAAAATAATATTTGTATAATTCAATTATTAAATGCAGTTCATTTTTATTTTTATTAATATTTGTTATAAGTATAACAACATAAATTAATAATACTAACTTTTTATACGAGATCATATATTTATAACATTATAAATTAATAATATAAAAATGAATACTGCTTCAGCTATAATATGGCATTCTTATAAAAAAAAATATTTTTTTATGTTATTTACATTATCTAGGGAACATGTGTGAATGATGTATTAATTTAAAATCTTTTTAAAATTTTTATTTAAATTATTTTTTTTAATATTATAAATATATAAATAATTTAACAATATATCATGATCATAAATTATTTAATATTAATAAAATTCTATTGATTTATATATAATATAAATAAGTATTAAAAAAATAAATATATTTAACATATTATGATTTTTATATATGACCAATGATAAAACAATACATAAATTTCATTTCCGTAAGATTGTGTTTCATGATCCAATCAAATTATATTATTATTTGAATTAAAAATAATCAATGTCCTTATTTATAAATACATAGTATTAAAAAAGTGATTTAAAATTACTATATAAATAATATACAACAATATTAAAAACTCAAATATAGTGTTTGTTAGGTATAAACTATTGTTACTTACAAATATCAATTTAAATTGATATAGTGAATCGTTATATTACACAAAATAAAATAATCCTATTTCTTTAAATTAAAGAACAATTGTCTGAATTATTAATGTTTAATATAAATCTAAAGTTTATTTACTATATTTGTGTCTTAAAGTCATTATAACCTTAGTTATTAGGATACCTAAGAATATTATTATATTTTTAATTTTTACAAACATGTTTATTTAATGTTTTAAAAAGCATATTTTATGCAACGATATTATTATAATTATTATACAATTATTTTGCCGTATATTACTATTACTATAATGTATAGTAACTATAACATAAAGTATATATATTATTATATCTATATTACGTATATATAGCTTAGTAATGGTGTTGCTATATATAAAAAGCATATGTTTGATGTATAATATCGAATATCATATTCACTATGTCCTTCGTTTTTTTTATTTTGAAAACTGAATTCAAATTTAAAATATTGTATATCATATATTATATATATATCACTATATAATTAAAAAGTATGTATATATATATCATAATATATACTACATTTTAATTATTCGTATTAGTTATTCAAGTAAACTAATTAATTTAAACACATTTAATATGTACAATATTAAAATGGACATATTCGATACAGATCGTTTACACAAAAGTATAATATTATAATAATATGATATATGTATATAAATATAATTAAAGATAGTTGATAAAATTAGTTTTTCTATGGTTTTTCTTTATCTTAAACGTTAAAAAATCAATTCTATAGTTAAATTATTTATTATAAATACATTTGTTAGATATTCTCTTCTTTTTCTATATCATCAATTTCCTACAATAAATGATTATAAACAAGCTATATAATTTTATATAATAATACTTTTTGATAATTATTTAGTAATTAGTTTTTATATAATATATTTGTATTACAATTTTTATTAATAAATAAACTAACTGTATTCATATTCATATTTTCCCTGATAAAAATGTTGGATACTTTTTCATTTCCCAATCTATTTCTAAATTTGAATTTCAATTATTAAACCAGTTTATTAACATATTATTTATTCTATTCATATTATATTAATATGATTATAAAAACTAAATTTTAATTGCAATTATTATTAATTATATTCTATTCATATTATATGAATATGATATTATATTTCTATTCAGAAGCTCGCCTACTTTTTTTTATTACTTTTTTGGGAAAAATATTTGTATTTGTGCGAAAAATATATATATTATATAAATTATATAATATAATAGTGTTGTAATATATATTATTATAATACTATAAAGGTTAATGACATTGTAAAATGGCAAGTATTCTGATTTATATTATATATAAATATAAATAATTAATATATATTTGAAATATAAGTGTATATAATAATAATATTTAATTATTTAATCACATATAATAATAGCAGATATAAATAGACTCCTCGATATAAATATATATATCATTAACTTACTTGTAAATTAACTGAAATGAGATAATTAAATAATAATAATTAATTATATACTAAAACATAGAAATAATAAGGAAAACAAAAATGAAAAATCACCAAAAATGCCTAATATTATCAAAAGGTTTAAACCAAAAACCCCTACATCTGCCAATCCTGATCCCATATATATATTTGTAATTCATTAAATAGTTGTTATCTATTTAATCTAACACTAACGATACATATTTCCAATTTATTAACATGTAAATTCATTAAAAGATGTGGGTATCTCTATATCTCGGTAAAACACGTTAAAACTATTTTGAAAAATAAGTATAATTGTATAAAATATATGTAAGTAAATAATAAATTGGTGATAAATCTATGTAAAATATTTATTGAAAAAATATGTTTAATATTATATAAAATAAAATATATTATATTAAATATATTGAATTTATATAAACTTTACATTGGCTTACATTGACCAAGTTAATGACATTCTATACAAAGTCCTGCTTAATTTGTATTTTATCGAATAGTTTCAACATTTATATCAGTAATAGTATATTATATATAAAATAGTGCGAAATTTTGATATAAAATTAATATATTATGTTTAAAAGTAAAAATGAAATAAATAGAAAATATTGAATATTCCATCATTTGTTTTTACTGTAGATGAGGCCAAATTTAAAATATTTTATATTTATCGCTATATAATTTATAATCATAACGACTAATATATATATATATTTAATAATATAATACGATATATATTACCACAGAATCATTGTGATTAGATCAGTGTGTAAAATACTGAAATGAATATTTTAAATCGTAATAAAAATAATAATACAGACAATGAGTTTTTCTAACTAGTATAGATAAAAAGGAAAACATTCAATTAATATTCGTTTATTATGAAAACACTAGAATTTAACCCTATGAATCCCAGCCTTTTTAATAAAATGTGAAAATAATGTATATTTAAAAAAAAGTGTACGCAATATATTGCAAGTTATATTTATTTTATAAAGTATATAATAAATCTGGAAAACAAATTGGATTTAAATTATTAGTCGAAATATTATACTTAATTAATTTGAATAATTAAAATAGTTCATATTTCAATATATAAATACTACATAAAATATTATAATATACATATAGATTATAATAGATAAAATGTTTATAACATTCTACTTATTAAACTGAAAAAATATTATATATTAATTAATTATTTAATTTATATTATAAATTAATATATTTATTTAATTAAAATTAATCAAGTATTTTCATAATAAATGTTATATGTTGTATTTTAACATAATACTCAAAATATAAGATATATACATAGTTATTGGATATTATTACATATATAATGATTTTTATTAATATAATACAAATACTGAGTATTTTTTAATATTCGTTTATAATCACCAAACGAAAAATCATTAAATTATAAAAATAATGTGCGATTAATGCTTTTTGGTTAATACTCATTTTAAATCTAGGGAAGGAATTTTTTACTCATATACGATATTATTTTTAACATATATATTGATGCAGATAAGATAAGATAGATTAAGATAATTATATTTAATAATAAATATATAAAAAAATGTCATATTCTATATCATTATCATATAATATGTAGATTATAATGAATTTAAGTTTTAAATACAAATCAATATATACAAATAATTGTACATACAAAATAAGTATAGGTATATTACCATATTCAATAATAAAGATTCTTTTGTAATTATTTATAATAGCCATTTATGTAATAAGCACTATTTGAGAATAAATAAACATATTACTATATATAAATAAATAATACTAAAATATAACAAGTATTAATTTAATAAAATTGAAACAAGAAAGTACATATTTAAATACTACTAATAATTCATAACACAAATAAATATAGCGTTTTTATATCGGAACTATTCTATAAACAAATTATATTATTCTTAATGAAAGATAATTAATTATAATTAAATTAATGATTAATTGAGTATTTTTAATAAATATACTAATAATTATGAAAGTAAGAATATTTCATAGATGACATTAGTAAGATATATTATAAATAATAATATCAGATAATAGAATGTTTATCATAATTTATATCATAACATTACCTTTGAATTAAAGTTTAAGAATATTACCTAAATATCGTATTCGTATAAGATAAATATATATCACTATTTAAGAGTTGGCAGTATTCATATTAAAATAATAACCTATGAATATATTTCTATTATTATTATTATTTACGAATTAAAATATGTATTTAGATAAATATAAAGTATATCATAATATATATAATATTTATTTATTTATGTAGAAAATCTGTTAGAGTCAATAATTATAGAAGAAAGAATAACACGGAATTTTTATTATTTAATATAAATAAACATTTAAAAGTAGTTAATATAAAATGGCTGTACAAGTTAATTATATAATATTGCCAACACCTGTCTTAATATAATACTAGTCAGTGATATATAAATATGTATACATGAATGTAAGTGTGTGTAAGTGTGTGTATGTGTGTGTATATGTGAGTGTGTGTGATTTGTAGAACCATCGATTAATTTGCAGAAAATAATAACGAAAAGAATGAAAGTGAAATAAGATGAAAGTCAAATCGTAACTACAATACAACTAAGGATGTTGATTATTTGCATTATGGGGGGGGCGTGTCTGTGGGCGTCGCGGTTACTCATTGGTGGTAACTACAGCAATGATCTCGTCGTTGTTGTTGCTTTGTAGGCGGTTCTGATTCTTATAGGCCAAATAGTTGAGACTTCCTCGAATGAAGATCACAAAACCTGATGACGTGAAGCTGATGTTAATATAGTACTACAGATGAGGTGGAATATATGATAATGTTCTAAAATATATAATGGTATATTAGTTAAACAATTACTAAATGGTTTAAAAGTCTATAAACTAAACTATACGATGCTATTTAAATTATATTTAGTAATAATAACGACATTATTGAATATTATGTCTATAATATGTCAAGTTAACTATTACAACACGACAATATATATATAATTAGTTAAACTAGTTAATTAGATAATAGTTTAAACATATATATATATATATATATCTATATTAATTTTGGTGAAAATAAATTAACAAAAAGAGAATAACAATATAATAAATATAATTATAGATCAATTCTGGAAATTAATTTATTCAGAATGAAGTTTAATTTAATAAATTTGCTTATGAATATTTAATAACTATATGAAGGAGAATGAATTTGCTTTTGAATATTTAATAACTATATGAAGGAGAATGGATGATATATAAGTTAGGTGAAATCAATACACGTATTAAGAATATAACGATACTACCAGAATATATATGGTCTACATTAAGAGAGTTATGAATACTAATTTATATCTGATAGCTTTATATGTATTATAACATTATTTACATTATTAATGTATTGATAAATAATAAATTAAATATGCATATAATGTATTAATGCTATTTTGCTATTATGCATACACATATAATGATATTGTTAGCACTTGAGCTGTGCTGAGTGAATTACACTTATTAATGATAACTTTACTAGTGATACAAAGTAATCAAACTTTCAAAGATCATATTATTTAGACACTCATTACAGAGGTTTATGAGAAAGGGTAGCCACTATAATTGTATTTAAATTCTGTTGATGTGAGATATTTAATTACAAAATATAGTATACACTATAACGGAATACATACATAGACATAGAACAATGAAGGTAGACATACATTTAAGTATTACATATGTTGTATCATACTGTTAGATAGAGTTACACATATAGCATGCACACATAATATACATATAACGAGGTATATAAATAAAAGATCTATAATCATTTGTGAATACACAAACCCATAACGATGAATAGCCACCATATCCAGTCATCGTGTTCAGCCTTGTAGTTAGAGTTCTGTACGACGGAGAGAGGGGGTAGGGTAGATAATAGGGGGGGTAGGGTAGATAATAGGGGGGGTAGGGTAGATAATAGGGGGGTAGGGTAGATAATAGGGGGGTAGGGTAGATAATAGGGGGGGTAGGGTAGATAATAGGGGGGGTAGGGTAGATAATAGGGGGGTAGGGTAGATAATAGGGGGGTAGGGTAGATAATAGGGGGGGGGTAGGGTAGATAATATGGGGGGGGTGTAGGGTAGATAATAGGGGGGGGGTAGGGTAGATAATAGGGGGGGGGTGTAGGGTAGATAATAGGATGGGGGTGTAGGGTAGATAATAAGGTGGGGGGGTAGGGTAGATAATAGGGGGTGTAGGGTAGATATTAAGGTGGGGGGGTAGGGTAGATAATATGGGGGGGGTCCAGGGTAGATAATAGGGGGGTGTAGGGTAGATAATATGGGGGGGGGTCCAGGGTAGATAATAGGGGGGTGTAGGGTAGATAATAGGGTGGGGGGGTAGGGTAGATAATAGGGGGGGGGTAGGGTAGATAATATGGGGGTGTATGGTAGATAATAAGGTGGGGGTGTAGGGTAGATAATATGGGGGGGGTAGGGTAGATAATATGGGGGTGTAGGGTAGATAATAGGATGGGGGGAGGGTAGATAATATGGGGGTGTAGAGTAGATAATAGGGGGGGGGGTAGGGTAGATAATAGGGGGGAGGGGGCGACTTAGGGAATACAGATAGTGTGTATAGGGTATAGGAAAAGCGTAATACATACTTCTAGTAATGAATACAACGGTGCTACCTTCATAAAGATTATATTGTTAACATGCGAGCTACGATGAATAATGCTATAGAGATATATGATGCTGATTATGATATGGGTGTACTAGATTATAATCATAGTGAATACATATGCTTTAAATCACAACAGTGACAACAACATATATATAAAAGAGTATGTAATACAAAATAAACATTTAATAAGAAAATGAAATAGGGTTTAAGATGGATAGTATAGTATAGGAAGTATAGGAAGTGAAGGAGAGAAGTAGGGTACAGGTACACACCTTTAGAATGGTGGCCCACTTAACAATGGACAGTCCGAAGCCTGAGATAGCCCCGCATCGGGCAGCCATCGTGTAGCTGAGACAGAACACAGCTATGATGCCCATCCAGTTGAAGAGGAATGCGACTGAAGGATGGGGAGGGAGAGAGAGAGAGGGCTTTAGTAGTTATATTGTGTTAATGATATCAGTATGTTGAATAAGTTAATGTAGAAGTATCAATGTTAAGTATATGATAAATATATATATATATATATATGTGTGTATTATATACTTATAATAACAAATTTGTGAAATAGAAAATTCTAAATTAAATAGAAAATAAATTCTATAAATAATAATATATAAATATAGAGCAAGGATGATTGTAAATCAAATGTTAAAAAATACTTAAAATAGAATATATGAATGATTTATATTTTATAATAAATATTAGATCTATGAATTATCATATGAAATGTAATACATAGTTAATAAATCAATATATATTCTAATATTATATTCTATAGTTATAATATTATATATAGAATATAATAGTAGTATATAAGATTAACAGTCGACCAATTGATATAACGATGACTGATTCAACACTCATTGAATGTATACCTCGCCTATCTTATGGTACTAAATAGAGTATTCACTTATAAATGAAGTAAAGCATGGGTAATTAATCCATTAGCCGTTATTGATAGTTATATAGTACTCTATAACTATATATACATAAAGTTTACTTATAATAAACATAACCGAGTATTACAATAATACGTACAGTTATACAGTGATGTAGTACCATGAGGTGGGGGGGGGGTACTAACATAGGAAACAGGCGATGAAGATACTATCCGAGCCGAGGGGGATGGCGAGGGGTACAGGGGTTAACGAATCACCGACCTCTACGACGGGAGGCGGGGATTCTAGGCCGTGGTTCATCTCTAGCATCTTAGCGTGTCTGACCTCCTCGTAGGTGGGTAGTATGGCGGCGGCATCGGTAGCAGCAGCACAGGATACGGGGGTGGAGGAGAGGGTGGGGGCGGCGGAGGCTTGGGGCGGGGTTTGGTCGTAGGACGGAGGTTTAGCATCCACCATTTCTGTGTGTGTGGATGTATGTGGGTGTGATAGGTTTTCTGTAGTAGAGAAACCCTCATGCGATATTATAAAAAAGTATATTAATATGTATATACTAACTAATTAGTTAATACCATCACTATATGTGTGTGTGTGCTGGCGCAGAGAATCAATTTAAGTTACGACTATAAATACCTATAGACAAAATTAACCTAAAACTAAACATGTATGAAGGTAGGCGGCTAATGAAAAGTTAGTAAAGAGATACTTGTAAACAAGCAGTATACGTATGTGTGTATGTGTTACAGGGGTATGAAATGTACGTGTATATAATAAAATGTTGGACTAAATATTATTGACAATATATTTAGTTAAGTAAACATACATGCGCTAACACAACCATTCTATTATATATTATTTATATATATATATATATATATATTGGGTAATACATATTATAGGATATATATTTGTATATGTTTGTATATATTTCATGTAGTTTGGAATCTATTTTATTTACTCTTGTTCCAACTTTTGGCATTGACATCATCTTTTATTATAAACAATATAAAAAGTTTCTATTAGAAACATTTAAAAATAGGTTTATTTTAAACCGATATATTAATAATAATATTCCTTAAATAGCTAAAAATATATTATAGTTTACAATTATAACATAATGATTATTATATAAATATTGAATTATTAATAAAACACTCATTATAATAGCAGTACATTATAAAATACACTGTATATATATATATATATATATATGTAAGGCTATGTGGGACCTACATTGTGAGAGAGTGTACCTGGATATAGTTATATTCATACTGAGAATAGAATTATTACTTAAAACATACTGTATGTTTCTTAGAATACAATCTAATAATGCATGGTAAAAGTTTACTATCTTGAAGCAACATTATGTATCTATTATTCTACAGAGAAGTAATGCTATCTGCAGAATGCAATCTCTACACAGTAGGGGGAGATACTAGTTAAGGAATCAACACACCTGTCATGTGATGTACTATTGCACTGATTGCTGTGTTCGGCAAGGACACACTGTTAATGTGACTACAGAAACTTGAGAGAGAAATTGACAACATTACAACACATCTGGTATATTACTTGTTTCCTGTGACCTGTTTCCCCAATTACTGATGATCACTGGTATTAACCTACTTTCTATTAGAATTATAATCTATCATAATAATAATAATAATATCATACATCATAAGAAGATCTTTATTCTTATCTCAGAATTAGTGTAATGTTTGATTGATCAGAGACAACTTACACACATACACAAACTATGACTAACAATGCATATACACCTGTATGGCTGTAGTAGCTTATGTAGTATTCACACACACACACACACACACACACACACACACACACACACACACACACACACACACACACACACACACACACACACACACACACACACACACACACACACACACACACACACACACACACACACACACACACACACACACACACACACACACACACACACACACACACACACACACACACACACACACACACACACACACACACACACACACACACACACACACACACACACACACACACACACACACACACACACACACACACACACACACACACACACACACACACACACACACACACACACACACACACACACACACACACACACACACACACACACACACACACACACACACACACACACACACACACACACACACACACACACACACACACACACACACACACACACACACACACACACACACACACACACACACACACACACACACACACACACACACACACACACACACACACACACACACACACACACACACACACACACACACACACACACACACACACACACACACACAGATGAACTAGCTCTATGGGAGAAATCCTTCATAGAGTACAAAGAAATTATTAAATCTAAATCCAAATCTACGTCTTCTAAATGACAATCACATAACACACCAATCTATCCTACTATCTTTCTTTTAAATACTAGATCTCTTAAAGCTAATATTGACCTTATACTGGACTTACTTACTGATGACAAACCCGACATTGTACTACTTACTGAAACCTGGATTACATCGCGTGATACACATATTTTTTCATGTATTAATAATATTAATTACTGTCTAACCCTTCTTCCTCGTGACAACCGTCGTGGTGGGGGAGTTGGCATATTAACCAAGAAGTCTATTGTTATAATTGAATCTAAACATATGCCTTTATATTTATCTGAATGCTTACGTTTAAGTGTTAAACTCTCTTCTATTAACTTTACCTTCTTTTTAATTTACCGACCTCCCAATACAAATATTTTACCTTTTTTCAATGACTTTACTGATATTATTCATTCTATAAATAATACCAATTTTCTTATTGCCGGTGATTTTAATTTTTTGATTTTAATTTTCATTTTGGAAACCCTTTCCCTCCACATTCTTCTTTTAGTGATTTACTTGACTCTCTTTCATTAGTACAAAATGTAAATTTTCCAACCCACATAAGTGGTAATACGCTTGACTTAATCATAACTCCTATTCTTAATAATGTTCTATTTTCTAAACCTTCTCTTTATTCTCTCATTACTGATCATTACACTATTAAATTATCACTTATTGCATCTTCATTACCTACTTCCAAATCAAAAATTCACTATCGTAAACTATCTAACATTAATTATTATAATTTTCTCTCTGATTTATCTATATATTTGCCACCTTTCCCACCTTGCATTGATACTCTTAATAACTTCCTTATTATGACACTAAATACCCATGCACCGATAAATACTAAATATCTTTCAGTACATCCAAATACTCCTTGGTATAATAGCGCTCTTTCCTCTCAAAAACGTACCCTTCGAAATAAGGAACGAATATATGTAAAGTGTCCTACATCACTGAATCACGATACATTTAAGATATATAGATCAATATATAAAAGTGCAATGAACAAGGCAAAATCTATTTTCTACCAAAATAAAATTAATGAATTTTCCCGGTCACCTCGTCATCTTTTTAAACTAACTTCATCTCTAATGGGCACTAGTAAGAAAAGCCAATATCCCAATATCCCTGCTCACATTCTTTGTACACAGTTCTCAAATCAACTTAATGGTAAAACTTTAAATACACTTAGATCTATAGCATTTAATATAGCAACTGTTTCTCCTCTTTTCTCCAATTATGATATAAATGTTTTCTCTTTACCTTTATCGTGTTCCTTTACCAGTTTTTTCAGTACTTCTTTAACTGAGATTTTATCCTTATTAAACTCTGTTAAATCTACTTCCTCTGTAGATCCTATCCCATTATCAGTTTTTAAAAAATCATCACATTTTATTTCAAATCAACTACTATCTATCTATTCGCACTCTTTAATATATGGTATATTTCCGGCATCTTTTAAACGATCTCATATAAAACCTATCCTTAAAAAGAATAATCTTGATACATCAGTCTTAACTAATTTTAGACCAATTTCTCAACTTTCTATTATGAGTAAGATTCTCGAAAGAATTGTTTCTAAGCAAATTTTTAATTACCTTTCTGTCAATAATATCCTTGACCCTCATCAGAGTGCTTTCAAGAAACACCATTCAACTGAAACTGCACTAACATCTGTTCTAAATGACTTACTTACTACTCTTGATGATAACCAATGCATACAGATGGTTCTTTTAGACCTGTCATCTGCTTTCGATACTATTAACCATGATATACTTATAAATAGGCTATATTATTTAGGTATATCTGATGCTCCCCTACTTTGGTTTAAATCTTATCTTTCAAATCGTTCCTCCTCTGTACAAATTGGTGAATCGCTATCTTCACCTATACCCGTTACTTGTGGTGTACCACAGGGATCGGTGCTTGGTCCTTTACTTTTTACTCTATATATTCTTCCACTATCTAAACTAATTCAATCCTTTCCTGACATATCTTATCATATTTATGCTGATGATATTCAGCTTTATATAAAATTACCTATTAACTCCAGTCCTGACTCTAATGTATCTCTTTCAAATTGCATTAGACATATTAACTTTTGGCTACTATCAAATTTTCTTCTATTAAATGAAACTAAGACTGAACTCATAAATATTTCTCATTCTCAATCCACATTTCCTCCTCTGTCTGTAAATAATTCTTTAATTCAACCTAAACCTTTCATTAAAAATCTCGGCTTTATCTTTGACACTAATCTTAATTATGACAGGCATATATCTAATATATGTAAAATATCTAATTTACATATATATAAAATTCGCTCTATTAGAAAATTTATAACTAAAAAATCGTGTTCTATTCTAATAAACTCTCTTATTTTTTCTCGTCTCGACTACTGTAACTCTCTTCTCTGCTCTCTTCCTTCTATATCGATATCTAAAATTGATCGTATTATTCGTGCTTCTACTAGACTTACTTTTAATTTATCTTATTCTGATTATACTACCTCTGTCTCTTCACTTATGTCCTCACTTAAATGGTTAACTTTTAAAAATCGTTGCCTATTTAAACTTCTATGCCTCACTCACAAATTATTACTTACGCACCAACCAATTTACCTGTATAACCTATTAGATCCTATTAATCCTCTTAACTCACTTAGGTCTACTAGAACCATTCGACTAAAAACGCATCCTTACAAAAAAAAGATATTTGGTGGTAGATCGTTTAAATGCATGTCCCCTATTAATTGGAATTCCATTCCAATTAATATAAGGAATATCAATAATCACGCCACCTTTAAAACTCGACTAAAATTATTGTTATTACGTAGGCAGCACTGAATGCTATATAAATCTAAATTATGACTATTATTATTTTATTATTTCATTATCGTTTCTTGTTCTCGTTTGTTTATTATTATATATATTTATATTTATACTCATCCATAGCAACTGTTTTGCTGAATATCTGTATATTGTCTATACACTTTTGAGATATGTTTTTATATATTTAAGTGTTTAAATAAACCATTACAATTACAATTACAATTACACACACACACACACACACACACACACACACACACACACACACACACACACACACACACACACACACACACACACACACACACACACATTACCCTATAATTTACGAAACAAAATAAAACATAAACCAAACACTAGACTTTTACGTAATAACAATTCCACTATACTACACCAACCTATTACCCATTGCATCAAATACGAAAGAAGAAAATTCAGCTCTTCATCAATAATTAGATGGAATAAACTACCCCCGCAACTTAGAAATCAAAATATATCAATTAATATCTTTAAAAAGAAATTAAAAAAATTTCTTATCGACAAACATTGATATTCGTTTATTCATAATATTATCGTGCGAATTATATATATATATAATATTATATATATATATAATGTATACATTCGCTATTTTTATCTATATGTGATATATATTGTTAGATACACATTATAGAATTATAATTATTAATGATGTGATTAAAATAAATACTTAAACAACAACAACAACAACAACACACACACACACACACACACACACACACACACACACAGGAATGACTAACCAGGCATTGCTACTGGTGATAGCTTCAACAGTGTACATATGTGTACTCACTGTCACTGGCATGATGACACACCAAGCATAGCTATCAGTGTATAGGTGATATCTTCTATAGTGAACCCATACACACACACACTCGCGCATAGACACACTCACTGACTAACCAGGCATGGCTACCAGTGTGGAGGTGGTAGCCTCTGCAGTGTAGATGGGGGGTGATTCAGGTTCCATATCAGTCTGAGGCAGCTGTGTGGGGTACGACAGGGGGGGTATTAATGAAGGGTGATAGGGTAGGTCACCTAAGCTACAGTGTGTACACAATAGGGTTACAGTAGGCTGGCTGACAAGTGGTGTAAACTTTGATCTCCACAACATTGCTGTTAAGTAGTAGTCAGTGTTGTTGTTAATCTACTTCACTCTATTCTACTTGTCTGTTGCATACTTGGCTGATGTGATTCATTAATCATAACTATATTACTAGTATTTCTCTACTGAATATATATTAATATGAATATATATATATATATATTGTTGTTGTAATTTAGTCATATTTGTTTATATATTAATGTATATATATATATATATATCTTTGTTATAATATGAGTCATAATATATATTAATATAAGCTGATTTCTCGTTAAGATAACACGAACATAAATAATAATTGACATTCATCCAATGACATATACACACACACATATAAGTGTGTATCGATAAGTGTACATGATCAGCTTGTGGCAATGATTCACTGTGTCTACGCTAATAAACCAATAACATATGTAAACACATAGGCAATCGACATATGCAAGGGAGTAATAGATATCGACTAATAGTAATAGATATTAACACATAGCGCGTAGTATTGGTAGAGGCAGTGCTAACATGATCTGTGTATCGCTGATATATTGCTGGTAATAATCTTAAATAGACACTTTTGTATAGTATATATAAATATATATATATATATATATATATATATATATCAAATATTTATATATATATGTGACAATTTGTGAATATGTACTTTTAAAAATAAATGAAAATAATGAAATAATAAATGACTAATTTATATAGATGTATGTTCGTTTATACATAGTTATGTATATCGTAATACATTATAAATGTATTGTTAATTTGGTTTATTATTAATGCGTTATTGATCATAAATTATTGATTATTGATCTACAAATAGCTATAGTTTTCATTAAATACATTGTGTTACATCAGCTAAACATTCACTACGGGGCCTCAATCAATCGGTCGCTTTAACTCTAACCCAACCTTCACTTGTCAATCAAAATCTATTTAAAACTAGTTTTGTTTCGTTTGTAATAACATGTCATGATTAATATATATATATATATATAAACTATATATTTCTCATTAAAATAATAATAAATTGACTGGCTGTAAACAACCCTATAATGTAGAATACATTATTATAGCCAAAATAACCTACTTAATGGATACAAACAAAGAAAACGAAAGAAATATATTCAAAGTAGACTCGAGAAGAACGAGTGGAGTAAAGTACGTTACTCCAAACTTTAATGCAGTCATACAATACAAGCACGCGGAGACGAGTGGAGTAAAGTGACAGCTAGCGCAACCTATAGTATATCCCATTCGGATACATCAAAAGTAGAATACACGTGTGAATTAATGATATACCTGTATAGATAATAACAGTAGTGGAGTGTGTGTACATAATAATAATATAATTAACAACACTATATATAACATAGCGATGATTCAAGCTTAGAGAACGTACCATTATACACTAGGATTATTAGCATTGGTACACGCTAGCATTTAATCAGGTGTAGGCGCTGCATATTGTACAGAGTGTGTCAACATAGGCAAGCCGTGGGTACTTTCACTGTGTAAACACGCACACACTAATCCTTCACAGCATCAGCACAACTTTAATTACACGTTGGTAAAGATTAAACGCCACATACTACTGGTTAATAGGAAACGTGTGCACTGGAGAATTTGTGTCGTCGCTGGTTTCATGAAATCGTGTAAATATATTCTATTACGCGCGTCGTACTGTATTGAAAGCATTATCACCATATATGGTTTTTAAGGAAACACTATTACATAAGAATACAAATTATCACGCGTTATTATATAATATATAAATGATCTATAACGGTTATTATCATTCACAAAATATATTTGTTTAGTTATTTATAGTGTTTGATATACAGTAAGAGCTGAGTGTATTGCCTAGCACAATAATGTGGCTGTATCTACATATAGGCATTATGTTGACCATATTAATGATATTATTATGTAATCTTGTGATAAGCAAATAGGAACTTGTAGCTAAGTCTTTGATCCAATAACTGCATGTATATTATTTATAAAAGATCTATGTTTATATAACAACATATTATGAAGATATATTAAGATATTAACCTAATACTTAATACCATTGTACCTATCGATAAACTCGTACTTTTCATTCGAGTAATAGTTTCTGGTCGACAGAGGATGAATATATCATCTGAATTAGCTATCAATAATGCAATAGTCATGTATGGAATCAAAATAGCAAATAAGTTACAACCTCTATAAGAAGCTGTGTCCTGCTGAAATCAAATGAAACCTTGTTCATAATGATTTAGATTTATTATTAATGTTATTTTATTATCATATAACTATTACTATTGTAATTGACTGTGAAATAAAAACTATATTGTAAATTGAAAAAAAGTCATCGTATTAATATGTAGATAAACCCATAGATTTTGTATTCGTAAAATAATGCATTGCTGATAAATGAGCTGCGATATATATATGTGATAATTAACCACTATCTTTACATGTTACAACATTTTGTTGGGAAATATAAAATGTTGATACAATCAGCATATATATGTTAATGCATCACTTTATAATATAAAGTGTATATATATACATTTGTTATATCGAAATATTATGTTGATAAACTAAATCAGAAATTATTTCTCACTATCATTCAATAATATAAATTGTATTATATAATTTGCAACATAATCGATAATTGAAAACTAAAGGGATTTATCCAAATAAATAGTTTAGTAAGCTAATTCATTTACTCGAATAATTTGAGCATTCTATTTTATTCTACTAATTGTATGATTATTTTACTATATATAGTAATACTAGTTAGGTGTTTAGATAGTTAGTAGAGTAGTCTGGTTGCTTGTTTACATCTAAAGTTCATTATGATAGCATATTTTATATCTTATTATATATTATTTACAGAAATTTATATGTACACAATGATTATCTTAATATAATTGATTACAAATTTAAAAACTAGATAAACATAGTATATATTTCAAATTGACTAAATATAAATTATATTTAGGTTACATTTCCAATACCTTTTCAATACTACAGATCCAATTTAGTATGATTTCTAATATTTAAATAATAAAGTAAAAACTATAAATAATTATTTTATAGACGTTAAATATTTATAAATAATAAATTGTAGTTATTATTTATGTCCTTCACTTCATTGATGACCTTACATTCTAATACCTTATTATATATTGTATTATCTAACTTATATACAGAAGACAGACAACAGTAAATAATTTTTTTTAATTATTTCAGGAAATTTATTAAACTTATTTTTATAACAAATTTCAAATATAAATAAATATACAAATTCAAATATAATATAACAATATTATATATATATATACAGATGTAATATGATATCTATTATAATATATACATTATATTGCATTACAAATGGTTAACAATAAAAACACAAATGCTAAAAGTGTATTAACAGTACATACACACAGTAGTACAATAGAGAGCCACAAGTATCCAATAGTAGCAAGGGTCCTAGGTTCTAATCAATTATTATCACCAGTTGCATGATATTTAAGTTAATAAATAACATTACAACATGATATATATATATATAATGTTAATGGTGAACTGCTAGATGTGACTCACAATACTTACACATATTAAATAACCTAGAGAGACAATTTGTAATACACATATTGTATACATGTGTAGTAATACAAATACAGTAATAAATATTGTAATCTATTGCGCTGTAATTTTAATTTGTTAATATTTAAATCAGATGTGATTAGTTGTGACCCGCGTAGCATAGAAACATTGACCTCTAACCCCGTAGCGCCCCCTAATGGCCACTACATGATGTTATAGGTCACACAATATAGAAATGTATAGGTCATAATCGCATGTCACGGGCATACGAGTGATCAAGAATGTTTAGTAAAGTTAAGACGATGATGATGATGAAATAGCAAGGTGTGTCCTATAGAAATAGTGTACTGGCTTCTTCGATTAAAGCCAACGGTTCTATTGTTCCGATAAAATACATAGTCCTAACAGATTGCTTTTCGTTTTTTATTGCTTTATGCTCAGGAAACAATCCCAATACGGTAAGGTAAGGTAAAAGATTATCCTAGGATGATATTCAAAATTACGGATATAGCTAAGGATTGTCCTAGGATTAACGTAGTATATTTGATCAGACGACTAGGCCCCAGTAGTAATATCGTTAGTAACGCCACACCCCCCCCTTAGCTACGATACGCATGACTGAACGCGTTACTACCACACCGTGCTTAGAGAGAAGGGTAATCGTAATAGGAATACAGCACCGTAGAGGTGATTCACTATAGACCTCTATAGAGGTGATTCACAAAAACAAACAATAACATTACCAGCGTAAGACATGTGTATTTAGATCTATATAGATAAAAATCAATACTTATATTTATAGGTGAAATAAATATTTGTATGTATATATATTCACATATATTTGACATTGATATGATACGCTATTTACTTAGGTCTTTGTTCAGTTACACGCTATTGATTATTCAGTGTCAATATTAATTGCACGTTCTCTCTCTCGCTACATAGATATCCTATAGACATTAGTAACGCACACCTCACAACGGCCAATCAGATCATGCTAATCTTAATATCAGCTTTCACATTGTTTGTTGTTGTTGTTGTTGTTATTGTTGTTATTATTCGATGGAGTCCTTTCATGCCATCCAGGAACTTAGATGAAGTTTCCCTTATAACCATATATGGCTCTAATGTCCCTTCGATAGTCATTTAGACATCGCATGAGTGTAATTAATATGATTAGAATATGATTACTAAATTCATGTCTAAAACAATGTGTTATGGATTATAATTTAGAAAATATCTACTCATAATTTCACACACACATATATAATTATTATTGAATAAATATATATTTTAATGACAAAATATATTTGATAACATGGAATGTAGATATTACATATATAAAAACTCTATATATATATTTTCATATAGGAGATATTCACTATAATACATATTTGTTGACATAACAACATTAAATATCATAGTAGGACTATTGTATTATACTTTTCTAAATAAGATTAAATATATATATATATATATATGTATATATGTATTTAATAGTGAATAATGATGTAATATATTTGAGAACAATGGTGATAATTCCTATAATGACATACCATTACTGAACAAATACAGCTATACAATAATAATACATATTTAAGTACACTATATTATTAATCTATTCTGTATATAAACCACTATATATTTATGGTTATTTTTTATCACATTCTGGAACTTATATTAAGTGGCTTTAAATGTCCCTTTTAAGCAGCTCCAATATTAAAGAATCCAAGTTTTATTGTGGACTGATCATTTTATATACAATTATATAGGATCACTTCTAAATATTATTATAAGACCTATTTTATAAGTTCAGAATGGATTATAACTTGCATCATACAATATGCATATATGGTGCATTAGCCTGCTGAGTCTATCAGGTGTATATTTATATATATATTATCGAAATAATGCATATAAATACTTAATTGATTATAATTTTGGAACTATAAAATTTACTTATTTCCAAGTTAATTTCTGGGTTATTTGAGTTAATCATGGTTCAATACAAAATTATATATAATTATTATTCATATGTATTTGTAATATTTTTTTAGATCATAACATTATTTTTTTAGAATATAATAGTAGAAATATTATTTCTTTCAAAAGTTTAAAAATGTAATGAAGCGCGTGTTGTACATGTATACATACGGCTTAAATCTATATGAATAACAACTTAATATTACTACACTATTACTGCGACTAATGTCATCCCTACTAGAGAACGGTGTACATTGTACATTGTATACTGTACAATCCACCTCCACCATTAACGTTTCAGGCTGAAAGTATTTAAACTACTTTCTTAAATCCTATTATATAGCATTATTTATGCATACCATTCATTGTATAAATATTAATATTAATATTTATTTATTTTACTAATATTTGTTATCTAATATCGATAGAGGTAACGAAAAGAAATACTTAATAATGTACTAATCTATAAAGTTGCATAAGTGAATATGCTGCAACTAGTAGGTACCATTAATAAATGGCACCCGGTCTGAGTTATTGTGAATATTCTGAGTTATTGTGAATATTCTGAGTTATTGTGAATATTCTGAGTTATTGTGAATATTCTGAGTTATTGTGAATATTCTAAGCTAGAAACTATGTATGTAACGTTTCTCTCGAGGTATCGAATATATCTCTTATTTCTAGTTCAGAATATTCACAATAACAGATACCAGGTGACCATTATTAATGGTACCCACTTCATGTCACAGCGTATTCACGATGAAATATATAACTTATGCAACATTAAGGATTAGAAAAGTATTTGTTAGTATTCATACTATTTCTATTCTATTATTAGTATTACTAAATAAATTCTTTTTGTTTGTATGGTCTTATATTAATTAGTATGAAGAGAATATATGTAGACTACTAGTTCGAATAGGGGGTAGTTTGCATGAACATAATGTACAAGTAATAATAATTCAATTAATTAAATTTATTTTAATAAATATATAATTAAATTCATTAGGATTTTCATACTGCACAATATATATATATATATATATTATATTATAACTAATTAAATAGATTTAACTACATGATAATCATAAATATTTTATTAGATATGTATCATTTAAATTTAGCTTACAATATAATATATATGTGTATACAATATTGACTTGTTTTCTATTTACACACTAATTATGATTTAACTATACAAATATTTGTTAAACGGTTATCCCACTTAAAGTATGTCCGCAACTTTCCAGAAATATTGTAATTTTAAAACCACTTTCTATCAAGTTGTAATGGGATACCCCTTATAAAGTTACAATATGTCAGGCAAGTTGCTGGGAAGTAAGGGGGTTTCCCCACTAAAATTGTAGTTAACTTAATAGAAAATCGTTTTAAAGTTACAATATTTCCGGAAAGTTGCCGGAAATTGTAGTGGAATATCCCCTTTACTCAATGACAACAATGGATTGATCATAATTCTCAAGTATGTCTTGTCTATGAAATTAGTAAAAATAATATTTTACAAAAATGATTCCGTTATTTAAAACAAATAAAAGGTTATTACCTTGATGTAAGTTATTACCCAAAAGGGTTACTAATAAATTATTAGTAATAATAGTAATAACTGATTACTACATGTATAGGGGAAATGTGTCTTATATACAGGTGTTTTGAAATATCTATAGAATGTTCATAAAAATAAGCATTTGTATATCAACTATTGCATTATAATATAATATAATGAATGAACATATTTATAATATATATACATATATATATATATAGTATATATCATATATACCATATACTATAAATGTCATATACTATATATGTGAAATATTTACATTTAATTATTTATAGAAATATGTATTGGGTATTAGCATATCACAACATGAATGTTTAAAGTAGTTATTGAGTGGTATATACATTTCACAGTTATTCCTTCACCAATATACATATATATATATAAGTTATCAGATTTATGTTTAATGTTTATCAATAATATATATAATGTACTATAGATTTCTGGCATAATTACATTTATTAAATATTATTTATCAAATTATTATTATTTAAAAAATGTGATATATAATACATACACTATAGTTTGCATATAAGTTTGCATATAAGTTTGCATATAAGTTTGCATATAAGTTTGCATATAAGTTTGCATATAAGTTTGCATATAAGTTTGCATATAAGTTTGCATATAAGTTTGCATATAGTTTGCATATAAGTTTGCATATAAGTTTGCATATAAGTTTGCATATAAGTTTGCATATAAGTTTGCATATAAGTTTGCATATAAGTTTGCATATAAGTTTGCATATAAGTTTGCATATAAGTTTGCATATAGTTTGCATATAAGTTTGCATATAAGTTTGCATATAAGTTTGCATATAAGTTTGCATATAAGTTTGCATATAAGTTTGCATATAAGTTTGCATATAAGTTTGCATATAAGTTTGCATATAAGTTTGCATATAAGTTTGCATATAAGTTTGCATATAAGTTTGCATATAAGTTTGCATATAAGTTTGCATATAAGTTTGCATATAAGTTTGCATATAAGTTTGCATATAAGTTTGCATATAAGTTTGCATATAAGTTTGCATATAAGTTTGCATATAAGTTTGCATATAAGTTTGCATATAAGTTTGCATATAAGTTTGCATATAAGTTTGCATATAAGTTTGCATATAAGTTTGCATATAAGTTTGCATATAAGTTTGCATATAAGTTTGCATATAAGTTTGCATATAAGTTTGCATATAAGTTTGCATATAAGTTTGCATATAAGTTTGCATATAAGTTTGCATATAAGTTTGCATATAAGTTTGCATATAAGTTTGCATATAAGTTTGCATATAAGTTTGCAATTTATATTCAAATCCACAGCATTAAAAAAACATTACACATAATATATATTATAGCTTAATTAAAGCTAAATAACTATCATAATAATGTATTAAATAAATATGATGAAATTATTTGATAATGATTCAGGTTATATCAATGATAGGAGGTTTGCGTGATTTTGTGAATCTTTTATTTTACGCTTGAATGATTTTATAATATAACATCCAGTTCCTGGAGTACATATTTTAATTTTATAAACTAATAATGCAAAAAAACTTTTAAAATAGTTGTCATGTTGAGTTGTGGGATATGGGATATGTATATATATATATATATATAAATATATATACAAGTATTGGGTGTGTCTATATCATACTAGTTATGTTTATGCATAAGGTGTATGCCTATATGCATAGCGTGTCAAGGCTCATGTACGTTTATTGGGGGCGAATTAAGGAACTCTGGTTATAAACAGTGGCGGTTCGCTATACATAACCATCCGTCTGCACGTGGGCGGTCATGCGTGACGACTACACAGGAATGTGCGTATTTACCAGTCACTAGCGTAAGCGCGACGCTATAATAAGATAACGATATTAATGCATAGATACATCGTATATAACGATACTAATATATATGCATATATATTATATTATGCAATATTAAACAACTAGAATATGAACTTGAAAAAGTACGTAACTTATTGATATTGCGAGAGTTGAAATATTCATGGGTATAAATATAGTGTATACTAGATGTTATTGACAGAGAGAACATGATATCTGCTAATGATTATATTAAAATCATAATATAATGTAATACACAGTATATTATTTAGAATGCTGACATATATACTATTAAAAACATTATTAATTAAAAACGAATTTATAAATAAATTCGTATTTATATTTACATATTAAATTATTTGATAATTAATTATTATTAACTTTATAATGAAGAAATACACATTTAAAAAAACGAGTAATTCATTAAATTTATTTTAATAAATATCTCGTTATCTTTGAAATCATTATATATAAATTATATCATAATGATTATATATACCACTGGAAAGTATATATTTTGTAGTAGAAACAGTAACTGTTACAGTTTAAGATTACCTAGTAAAACTATGTTACTATTGCACAGATAGACTCTATCTGAGATAGAGAGTATACTAACTCCAATCGTAGACTCGGTCTAAGAGTCTTAGACCGAGTCTACGATTGGAGTTAGTATACTCTCTATCTTAGACTCTTAGACCAAGTATATTAGATTCTAAGAGTCTAAGAGTCTTAGACCAAGACTACGATTGGTAACCAGTCAAAATCAAAATTATTAATATTATATTAAATATACAATATACAATATCATATTGAATATGATATTGAATATTATATTACTATTCTACTATTTTATTTTATAAATATAAATGTATTGACTTTATTATAAAGTTTATAAGGAATACACTATATACATTATTTAAAAAGAGTATATTATTTTATATTTTGTAATGTAAATCTTTAATATTCAAGTTTATATTGATGTTGTTAAAATGGATTATGGTCAAAAGCTTCGCGATTTGAACGCCCGCAAACTTGTTTATTGGAATTAGTGATTTTACAATAGCGTTTGATTGGCCATTATAATTAGCGCATGTCTATTTATAGACTATCATACATGAAACTGCTTATCATTAATTATATATATATATATGTGTGTGTTTTATAAGTTCACTCAGGATGTAATGCAGCTAAAAAGACCTAGCAATAGCAAAACTAAACCCAACCAAACCAAACTAAACAAGTGAATATAACTACCAATATAAATATAAATATTTGTACAAACAAACATACGCTATTGTAAATTCACTAATTCGAATAAACAGTTTTGCGGGCGTTCAAATCGCGAAGCTTTTGACCAGCTACCGTTCAAATAAAATATCTTAAATTTATGGCAAATATTGTTCTAGTTATAGAAATAACTCGAACATAACGAAGTAAATGTGTTATAGATAAATAATTAATAAGTATTCCTAACGATAACCTCTTCGTATCTACCACGACTGGTCATCAGAAATCAATTTATAATATAGATATAAGAATATAATTTCATATATTTTGTGAAAG
Organism: Osedax fenrisi; assembly: GCA_964019155.1. Taxonomy (NCBI): domain Eukaryota; kingdom Metazoa; phylum Annelida; class Polychaeta; order Sabellida; family Siboglinidae; genus Osedax; species Osedax fenrisi. The sequence continues at coordinate 82,897,608 of OZ025243.1, forward strand.
TAAATAAATATATTAGGATTATCAGAATGTGACAGGTGATTGGTATAGTGACCTATGACCTATGACATGCCAATATATAATCACTAAAATCCAAATGTTTTCAATAGTTCCATTTTACTATGTTCTTTGAGGATACTTATATACACAGACTTTGAGGGGGGTCCCCCCTCAAAGTCTGTGCTTATATGAAATGCCCATAGACATCTAAGGGGCGAAGCCATAATATATAACGTCTTTGGAAATGCCTATACTATAGCACAGACTTTGAGGGGGGACCCCATAGAGCTAGAGAGAAATTTCTCTCTAGCTCTGTGGGGGACCCCCTCAAAGTCTGTGTACTATAGTAATAGTAAAGATTTTCCGAAGGTTGCTTCGCAAAATCTTTGGTAATAGCAAAGCCCTGGGCTTTGGTAATAGTATAACTATAATATAATTATAACTATAATTATAATATACTATAGTATTTATAAATACTTATACTTAATTTTATATATATATACATATATATATATATATATATATATATATATATATATATATATATATATATATATATATATATATATATATATATATATAAATATATATATATATATATATAAATTTATATCTAAAATGCATTATTAATGATAAAATGTATAATATTATAAATGAATTATTCATACACATGCATTTCCTATAATTAACTAATTTATGTTTATACTTGTTATAAGTCAATCAATTAATAAATTAATAGTAAATATGTATACATATGTATACTTACTTTTACTTTTTACTTTTTTTGGTTTTAGGAATACGCTATGCGACACATAGTGTGCGACGTACAATGTACGTCGTACATTGTACGACGTAATAGGAGTAGGAGACTGGATCCAGTGTAGTTGTTTGAGGAGAGGTGTAATGGAATCAGAGGAACGACGGGGAAGTAGATGGACGAAATGTAGGATCTTACTACAGCATTTTGAAGACGTTACAGTTTAATAAGTTAATAGGCGGGGAGATTGAAGTATATGTTGTTGAAATAGTCGAATAAGGGGATATCTAGGAGGAGGCGATGGTAACATCAATGGGGAAGGGAATGGAGCGTCGAATTAGGCAGAAGCAGTGTAAGTGTTATTGGATGGATTTGTGCATGTGGGCAATGTGAGCTCAAGGGAAAGAGTGAAGTCGATGTTTAGGCCAAGGTTACGTACATGTTTAGAATAAGAGAGGGTAGTCATGTTTAAGATTGGGGTGGTTCAGGGAGGGTGAAGGAACGTAGGGGTAAGTGGAGAAAGATAGCTTCGGTTTTAGTGGGATTAAGTTTAAGTGAGTTGGTATTAAGCCATTGGTGTATGCAGTTAAATACAGCCTGTATTTAACTGTATTATACAGGAAGATAGTCAGTCGGAGGCATGAGTGGGGGAGTCGGTGCAATTTAGGTAGAGTTGAAGGTCATATGCGTAGGTATGAAAGGAAATATCTATATAGATTTGGAACATGGGGAGGAGTTAAATGTTAAAAAGGAGAGGACCAATAACATAACCACGGGGAACACCATGGGCGATAGAGCGGGGGGAAATGAGTGTGAGTTGATTCTAAAAGTGGAAGAACGATTGAAAATGTAAGAGGTGAACCAATTGAGGGCGATGCCAGTAATGCCATTGGTTGAAAGTCGGTGGATGATGACGTTGTAGTCAGGGTGTCAAAGGCGTAAGACATGTCAATGAGGACGAGTATGGACCCATGGTTATCGTTTAGACCGGAGAGTAAGTCAGAGGTAATGAGTGTTAGCGCGGATTCGATAGATTAGTGGGGAAGGTAGGAACTCTGAAATATGTTGGAGATGTTATTGGTTGTAAGGTATGTGATAAGTTGGGAGGAGATTACGCGTTCGAGTATCTTAGAGTGGATTGAGAGGTTAGAGATGGGTCGGTAGTTGGAGGGAGACAGAGAATCAAGGTGGGGTTTTTAAGAATGGGGATGATAACTGATTTTTTGAAATCGTGAGAGGCTGAGCCGGATGAAAGTGAGCCGCAAATGAGTTGATGAAGAGGAGTTACAACAATGTTAATTATCTGTTTTAGTATCCTAAATGTATATATATATATATATATATATATATATATATATTTATATATTTAATAAATATTATTTATATAATATATGTGTAAATACTATACTATATATAGTATAGTCACATGACTCTTCAATCGTCGGGGAATCATCCTGCTTTTCGCAATAACAAATTATCTCCATCCATCCCGGTCTTCAGCTTTTCTCGATAGCTCTTATAGTGGTTTTTCAGTCCATTTATTTACATTTAACATCAGCTGGCTCTTGGCCTTCCTCTTTGGCGATTGCCTTCTATTCTGCCTTGTAGAATATTTTTAGCTAGGTTGTAATGGCGGAATATATGACCAAAGTAATTTACGAGATTACGAGAAGTAAATTTATAAACAATAATATATAAATAAAATATATAAATAAATATATGTATAACAAAATATATACAAAATATAATAATGTATTAAAACTGTGATATAATATAAATATTACAAACAATCAATATATAATACTACTAAATTAAATATAAATGAAAAAACCCACTCTAATATCTATGGTTTTATTGTTATAAAATACCAAAATGAATATAATGCTATCTAAAATATAATTAAATATAATTTCAAAATCACTATAATATATTTTAAACCATAAAGGATTAATATATATAATAATATTAAAATTATAAATAGTATACAAATAGATAAATATACATATAGGTACTTTATTTATAATAACACATATTTTCCGAAGATTTTCAATCAAAAATTGCTTCGCAAAATCTTTAATAATAATATTCTAATAATATTATAATTAAAGGATATTTATAAAAAATAAAAATATAATTTAATCTCTATTTAAACAAAGATATAAATAGTTTAAACTAAATAATTACATTATTTATTATTTTAAAATTTAGTTTTTTTCATACCTTATATTATTTTATAAAAATGAATGCTCCGATACTTGATTCGTTAGTTTTATATTATTATATTGTAATATGTTATATGTATGTAGATATATATATATATATATATATATATATATATATATATATATATATATATATACCTATTTACCTGCTGTCATTACTATTCCATTATATTGATTTCTTGATGGATTTCTTCTTATTGAATTCTGACGCTCGACCTTTACAATATATATATATATATATATATATATATATATATATATATATATATAGTATACCTATAGTATACCTATAGGTCCTATAGGTCCTATACTATTCCGTCATTTGTAAACAATTAATATATTGTACATAGTAACAATTATCTAGGATATGAATTATTAATTTAATAGCTCCTGAAGAGTATTAAATAATTATTAGATGCAAGAATAAATGTCGCGCACCTATAGAATACACTATAGTGTGTATACAGTGTATATAGTGTGTATACAGTGTATATAGTGTGTATACAGTGTATATAGTGTGTATACAGTGTATATAGTGTGTATACAGTGTATATAGTGTGTATACAGTGTATATAGTGTGTATACAGTGTATATAGTGTGTATACAGTGTATATAGTGTGTATACAGTGTATATAGTGTATACATCGACATATTCTGGTGTCGACATTTATTCACGTTCCACACCGGAAGCACACGTGGGTGTGCGGTGTGCGGTGTGCGATAAGCGTTACGTAACGTGCGGTTATTCACTCAGCAGTGCGGGTGCTACGAGAGTGTGCGTATTCCACCCCGAAGTCGCACTAATAGACGACATTCGCTCCGTCTATATGATATGTCCAGAGTGCGGAGTGATACCCGTAGAAGATATCGCCATCGACAGGAACCAATGGAGGGTATTGTCGAACCAAACCCGCGGGGGTATACCCCTTGTCGGATGTGAAGAGGTAAGAATATACACACACACACAAACACATATATATATATATATATATATAATATTATTTGTATATATTACATCACGAATACATATATTACTAAATAATAATTAATAATAATTAGAAATGTGCTGCTTAAGCTATTATAATTATATTATAATATGTATATACTCTATAGAGTTTTATTTTACTCTATTTATATATAAATAAAGTAAAATAAAACTATTCTATATGTGTTTCCATATATATAGTGATTGATTATATAATACATACTATGTAGTGTGTATTGTTCACACGTTCACACGATTAACAGAGGCCGCTATCGAGTGAACCTCACGGTGCCGAGAAACTTTTCAGGAAAATAACTGCATCTAGATCATCTGTGGAATTTAAAAGAATGGGAAATATGCTACAAATTCCTAATTTTGTAGTGGTTTACATATAAGTATACTTATACTTATACTTAATATATATATTAAGAAATCAATAGTTTATCTCATTGTATTTCGTATATATATATATACTTTAATATATTACATATTACATAAAGGTATAACTAACTAGTTAACTAGTCATGCATGACGAGTCGTCGTAGGGGAAACATGATATTACGTCATGCACAACTTCTTCCAACTATAACGGTCTTTCGTTCAAGTAAGGATCGGGTATACCCGACATACCGGTACACTCATAGACTTCGTCCATCCGATAACTGTTGGGCGATCTATTTTCTTTGTACCTTTAACATGACCTTGTAAAATAGTGATCGCGACACATTTCTAAACACATGGCTAAACCAACTCATTTTTCTTCTTTTCACTTTCTGAAAAACACGTTCATATGAACCAATTCTAGAATAATTTACACACGGATATATATATTTGTCTTTCGTTGTCTATATGTGATGTTTAGCATTCTGATTTAGATTCAAAAGTATTCAATAATGTCTTAGATTACGCCAGAATAGTCCATGTAAAAAACCTATGCTAATCCGATTACCTCCAATAGATATGCGGAGTCATGATATTTTTGCGTATCTTACATTATCTTCTCTAAAAATATGTTAAATAACAAGATAGATAACAAGCGACTTTCAAGAAAACCTACTGTTGTTGAACATGGATACCCTATTTGATTATTAACTAGTACTGAGATTCCTGAAGAGGAATACCGGAGCTGATATCATATATATATATTGATTACTTACTTATCCCATATATTTATGGTATATCTACCTATAGGATGAATCTATCTAGGTAGCTATATAGCTATATGAGAAACTATATATATATTTTCTCATGTAATGCCATAACCCCTCATGTCATACTCGGTCAAAGGCTTTTTTGAAGTATATGAAGTTATGATATAAAGGTCTCTGTTGGTCTATATGTTTTCCGTCAGCAATCTACAATTTACAATATACAATTTAATATCTATTCTACAGTACTTCTGTTACGCGTATGTGATGTTAGTCTATGCAGTATGATTCTGAGTAGTATCTTGCTTGGGTGGCTTATCAGCCGAGTGTTCCATAGTTGGATGATATCTTTAGATTCCCTTTAGGTATACCATTATATCATATGTAATATATTAAATTGTGAATATAATTATATAATTATTATAATATTTAATCAGTCTTAACAATCTTAAAATTACTTAATTTTATTAATATAAAATATATAATTAAGTAATTAAGTATTATTATAATATATATATATATATATATATATATATATATATTATTTTTTACGTTTATAAAATCAACATTATAATTTGTTATATTAAAATTATGAATTTTTATAAATCTATTATATAAATATATTAACATTGTCTAGTGATATAAAAAAACGATATACTCTACACTATATTCTAAAGGATAGAGCAAATAACACATTCCACGAACTTCAAAAATGCACCATTATACGTAAACTCACTCTAGATGCGATGTTATCCGCCATTTTGTATTTAGAATGTAGAAAAGAAAGGATGCCTAGATCTTTTAGGGGTTTCTATATACTATACGCATGCGTATTATATATATATATATACACGTTTCAAAATGATTGTATCACTCATTTTTGATATAAAGTTATATGTTTATAATTTAATATCTATTAATATATAGATAAAAGTATACTAAATATTATCAATTAAATACTTATTTGATAAATACATTATTATTAAAATGAAAAATATATAGTGCATTAATTATATATATATATATATATATATATCTAGAATGTTGTTATCTAGCATTAATAATTATTTTCGATTATAATATAGATAAATATTATACTATTTGATAATCAACGAGAGCACATAAACTACGATATGCACAATACACGTAGAAATAAGGTCGGCTTCAAAAGCAACAACAAAGTGGATATTTCGTATGTACATAATCCTACTGAAGAAGCTGAATATCATTCACAAACTTTCGACGTCACAAGATTACACGGTTACGTCACACATCGCACCTAGGTCAAGGTCAAGGTAAATGGTAAGGTCAATGTAAAGGTCAATGTCGATCCCTTAATACACGCGAGTCACTCAACACATCGCCGATAGGTCATACGTGTGAACTTTACCTTACCTTACCTGATCGGGATAGTTTCCCGAGCATATTCTACAATCTTTTTCCAGATGTTTCTATCTTTGTTCGCTGTCTTCGCTTCTTCTACTGTTAGGCCTGTGTCATCAGTTAGTTGCTTTATATAGTTTCGTTTCGGTCTTCCACGCTTTGTAAATCCGTGAGCATGCATCCACATTAGTACACTACTTACAATCTCATTTTCGCTTCTGAAGCAGTGTCCAGCAAATCGTGTTCTTCTTTCCCGGATAGTCTTGGAGAGAGTAGGAATATTTCCATATAGTTTCTTGTTTGTTAAGTGTAGTTTCCATGATATATTAAATACTACTCTCAACATTCTTATATATGTTCCGTCAAGTTTTCTTTCCAATTTTTTAGTAAGTGTTCACGCTTCAGATCCGTAAAGTAACACTGATTCTACTACTGCTCTGAAGACATTTCTTTTGAGTGTTGCCGTAAGATTTGATTTCCATATTGAACTTAATTTGTAAAGAGAGCTCCAAGATTTGGCTATTCGGATCTTTATTTCCTTATCCATTGATGATACCTCACTTCCAAGATATGTATAGTTATCTACAGACTTCAGTTGTGTTCCATTTACAGATCTTACTTTATGGTCAGTGTTGATATTAAAATTCTGAGTTTTTCTAATATTGACCCTTAATCCTACTGAATTTGCTTTCTATTCCAAGAAATGTAGAAGCTTTTCCGCATCACTACATGAATTCGCAAAGAGTGCCAGGTCATCTGCATAATCTGCGTCTGATATTGTAACTGTTGGGTATCTTTTTCCTCTTGATTTCTGAAGTGTTAACCCTAGATCTTTATTTAGGTCAATGGATGTCCTTAAAACATAATCAAGTGTTATGATAAATAGTAAAGGTGCAAGAGTATCCCCCTGAAGTACACCTGAATTAATGTCAAAGAGTTCAGTGGCCCGTCTGGCGATCGAACCATTGATTTGTTATTACTATATAGAATCATAATTGCGTTGATAATATTGTTTGGTATGCCGTATGATTTCAGTATCTCTGCCATTTTTGGCCTATGTATCGAGTCAAATGCTTTGGAAAAATCAATAAATATTATACACGCTTCTAGGTTTTTTTATTTGATTCCTTCAATTATTCTTCTAACCGTGAGTATTTGTCTTGTTTTTCCTGAAACCATTTTGATTTGGTCTAAGAATCTCGTCTATGGCAGGTTGGATTTCTTCAGATTTCTCTAATTATGGTATTATATATTTTTGCAGCGATGCATGTCAAAGTAATACCTCTATAATTATCAGTTAATGAAAGGTCACCTTTCTTTGGGAATGGTAAAATACATCCTTTTGTCCAGTATTCTATGGGCTTTTGAAAGAATACATCATAATAAAATTAGTAATAGTAACTGGATATTGAAATAACCATATTTCCATACTTCGGGAGGTATCTCATCAATACCAGCAGATTTATTCAGTTTCGTTTTAGCCAGAACTGTTTCAAGTTCTTCTAGTGTAAAAGGACCTTGCTCAATTGCAAGTTCTTTATTGACTATTTTCACTATAGTTTGATGCGTGATTATCGGGTTTTCACCAAGTAATGATGAAAAGTGATTTTTCCATTTCTGTAAACTTTCTGTCTGATCTATAGCCTTTATTTTAGAACGATTCGTAGACTTCCTACCACTAATTATATTCACAATTTGCCATTCTAGGGCAGATTTCTTATTATCTGCGGCCATTGTGATATACTCAATTTTCTTTTGCAAATATTTTGATTGCTCAGGGATATATTTTTCTTGTAGTTTTCTTCTGGCTGAGTTGAGCTTGGTTGTGTTAATCGAGTTGGTATTACTTATCATTAATGTGGATAATTGTTTCAATTCAGTTTTTCTTCTATGATTTTATTCTCCCATGGTACTCTTTTCTTGAATTTAGCTTTTAACTTTATATGTTTCTTGGTTGACTCGGTATGAGCATTAACAAATGATATATATTTTTCATTTGTAGTTTTACAAGTTTTGATTGCGTTTTCGAAATGATTTTTTAAATATTTTGCATAATTCTGTCGAATCGTTTTATCTGTTGTTAATATACACCAATTGTAACGTTTCTTGTTTACTGTTGTCTTTTTATCAGCTCTTAGACTTAATATGAGTATTGCAGAGACGAATCTATGGTCAGAAAAACCACCTTCAAATGTGTTATATGCTTCACACTTTCTAGCACTTTATCCATTTTTTATTCACTATTATAAAGTCCAATTGTGCCTTGAAACCATTTGGATGTGTATGTGTCCATAATTTTCCTTTTTTCTTCTGGAAATTAGTATTTAAACAATGTAAACTATTTTCTATTAAGAATTGTTCCATTAGTATGCCAATTCTGTTGGCTTCAGTATGAAATGAGAATTTATTATTGTAATCTGTTCCTAAATGAGCATTAAAATCACCAGCTATAATTAAAACATGCTTTGGGACAGAGCGTGTGAAAGCGTACAGATCATGGTAACAGTTTTCAACATCTTATTCTTCTGAAACATTCGTAGGACTATAACATGATGTCACTGTTGTTGTCGGGTTTCCATTGAAATTTGCTATAAGTATCCTATCGCTTATTTTGTCCACGCTTATCAATGAAGCTCTGGCTCTTGGGCTTAACAGTAAACCTACTCCACCAGTAGAGCTATTAGAGTTATTTTTCCAGGATGAAGAAGTTACAAGAGACCATCCAATGTTTAGTGTATGATATTTTATATCAAAATCTTTATGGTATAGTCGATGTTCCTGTATACAAATAATGTCAATATTATGTTCTATGGCAGAGGCCACAAGTTCAGAGGATTGGCATTCACCTTTAATGGTTCTGATATTGAATGTCGATATACAGATATTGCTTGATCTCTTGAGAAACTTAGGTTTCAGTCTAATTAACGAGTCAGTAGCTTGTTTTTCGAGAATCGGGGCCTGACTTATTACCCCGATACGCGCTCCTTGATAATCCGCGCGACGAGCGATGAGGCATGATTTTCTGGTTTGATTGTTCATATGCTTTTCGTTAGCTTGTTACGCAGATGTGCTCGCCACTACTACACCGCGGGCATGCCTGCAGTTATCTGCAGTTATCCAGTGAATGAACTCGTTAATATTGACCGTTTTCCATTAGTAGGTTCTTCCGCTCAACATCAACACCATTGCTACTCCCAACGGTTTGTACCGTGACCCTGGTGCGGGTGGCAACAGAGTAATAGATCTTGCCAAAGGACCACTCTGATTTTGGGTTCGGGACTGCTTATTGAAATATATTCTTGTATTCGCAGCTAACACTTCATATCTGAAGGCCTACCCCCTATCCACCACCTGGGGACCCGCTGGATGGGAGTTGATTTCTCCACACCAGGTGTGAACCTACGCATATTACGTGATATATACACATACACCTCCTATCGTACTTCAGTGGTATAGTTTACTTGGCGCATATCTAATAATAAGTCTGCTTCTGTAATGTATACAGTACAATACTGTATTATAATAATATATTATTACCATATTTCTATTTTTTTATTTCGCCTCTTTTAATATTCTCATATAAACTTTATTGTAGGTACATATATATATATAATATTATGTATATATATATATATATATATATATATATATATATATATATACTAGGGTGGGTGGCCGGCTTCGCCCGTGTTCGATCGTAAGGTTCACTTGGTGATGTAATGTAGCTAGGTATATAGGTATATAGTATACATATATATGTAATGCAACTAAAAAAAGTATATTCATTTAGCTTTATTTGGCTCACTCGGGAAGTAATGCGGATAAAAAAAACCTACACAAATTAAAACTTAATCCAACCTAACCACAAATGTTAAAATAACTAATACTCAAAATATCACTGAACACACACACACATATCACTATACTTTTATAGATCCACTCGGTAAGTAATGCAGCTAAAAAAACTACCAATATTAAAACTTAACCCAACCTAACCACAACAGTTAAAATAACAATATAAATAAATATACTTGTATAGGATCACACGGGAAGTAATGCATCTAAAAAAACTAACAATATTAAAACTTAACCCAAAATAATTATTGTAGATTTTGATTTTGTACATCACCTATGTTTAATAATGTATGTTTACATGGCGTAGATAGGAAATAATTAATATAAACTCGTAACTTAAAAAATATTAACTCGATTTTACTCGTTCGTGAACTTTTTCTCAATAATACGAGTACATAAATTCCGATGCACTTGTTTTTATTTAGATATTCAAACCGGAAGTACCATTTCGTAAATCTACGTAATGTATTCGAAATTAAAGAAACTCATTTTTACGAAATTATTTACAATAAAATTCTCCATGATAATGTTTGTTATTAAAAATTTGCGTCGAATTTAAATTTTTCGATTACGTAAATCGATCAAAAAATGACACTATTTAACGATTATTGGTACCGCGTGAATACATTTTCAAAAAATTAAATCATTCATGTTACCCCCGCTGCCCCACTTTATCTCCCGACGTTTTCCTTACGTTTTCCTTACGGCGAATTTTAATTATTTGAATTTATACAAAATATTAAATATTAAATTTTAACGATAAAAACCAAAAATACTATCTGAAATATTGCCCGTAGATGAAAATGAGTGTGCGCATACTATGTATTCCTAAATATATTTCGGGTAGCTAACCTCATGTATACATTGGCAAAAAAAAATTTCAAATCGAGCATTATTTGAATTCAAGTATACACTTTATTGAGATTTTTGACGGAAAAAGACTTTTATGGGAAAGAGATTTTGAAAATTTTTGAAAAAAAATCACACTACAATTTAAAAAAATTATTTTCCTATCCGATAACGTCGAGGTGGGGACGGCTCGGCCTGCGGCCTCGGCGTACGAACCCGCCGCTCACCACCTAATTAAAGTATGTTTAGACGAATATATATATAGATATATATATATTTATTTTTTTTATTTTATTTATTCATTTAAATCAGACATGAAATACAGAGGTCCATAGTATATAAACGAAAATTATAAAAGAATAAACTAACAAAAAATAATTAATCTAAGAAACGAAATTTAAAATACTATACAAACAATGAGGTATACCACATGGTAAATAGTGGCGATGGGAACACAATATTATATTCATATAATTGAACAATTAGTGAATTATACGATAATTGTATTCGTTTATATAGCGAATAATATGACTTGTGTAATTTAACAGTTACATTATTAACATTATTAAAACATTAAAGAGGCACTATTTCTACGTCTGTAGTTCATAACAATACGATAAGCATTATTATAAGCTACATTAAGTTTAGCCATGCAATATCTATTTGGTATCCATATGCTACTAAGATATATATTATAATATAGAAACACATGTTTTAAATAGAATAATGTTTGTATCCTTAGAGCAATAATTAAAGTTATATGATATTGCATAGCTTTGCTTATATAACTGTTTAATATTACTATATATACCAATATCATCAGATAAGTCCTCTGAAATCCAATGTTCAAGATATCTATATGATTTGACAACTTTTAGAAGTTTATTATCTATATATAATTTCACAGGATTATGATATGATTTATCAAAATAAATTGGTAAAATAACCGATTTATCAATATTAAACGTTATGTGGTTATGGTTAGCAAACTCTTCACAACAACTTATCAACAACTGCAAACCCCTTAGTGATGGTGAAAATAATGCTGTATCATCTGCATAACATAGATTATTGATGATATTTCCATTTAAGCAATAACCTGAATGTATTTCATTTAATTTCTTAATCATAGGATTAGTATATAAATTAAATAACAATGGTGAGAGAATGCCACCTTGATGAACACCCCTTGTAACAGGAAATCTATCAGATGAATTATTACACCATTTAATATATATTCGTTGGTTTCTATACCAGTAATTAAACAAATTAATTATGTATAAAGGAATATTATTATCTTTTAATCTTTGAAATAAAATGTTATGATTAATTTTATAAAAAGCTTTAGAAGCATCTAAAAATGCTACGAACATATTAGTGTTATTATTATTATAATCTGTTAAATATTGCTTAAGGGCAAATACACATATTTCAGTACCAATATTTTTTTTTAAAGCCAAATATATATATATATATATATACATGCACGTATACAGTGGAGATTCTGCCAACTACTGAAATTGAATGCGCAAATACAAACAAAGGCTGAACATATAGCTAGAACTGCAGAACGCATGGCCATCACCAACGGGTTAGTAGTACGTGTACTTTAGCCTACATAACACACACACATATCACCACCGTACGATTATTAGATAATCTAGACGTGTTACCGTGGTGGTAGAATAGTTGTGATGTTTCTACTTTCTACGAAATAGGTAGCCATTCGGTGTTTACGGGTGGTGCTTAAATGATATCGGGGAAAGTCTCCGATTACCGACCCTAAATGATTAGTTGTAATAATTTATTCAATATTAAATATATTTATTTGAAATTTTTTAATTTGAATAATATTATGGCAATGAATAATGTGGCTATTTTAAATTGTTGATATAATTATATTTATAAGAATAAACAGGGGGGTCGGTAATCGGATACATGTACCTAATACCGACCACCTTCTCCTATTACCGACACCCTAACATAATCGTGGTATAAATAATGTAGTATTATAATATCCAATAAAAATAGTAGATATACATAACTATAATTAATTATAACATGATGTAATTTATTTTTTATTGAATTTATGTTTTAATAGTAATATTAAATTTAAATTTAAACTTTATAATAATTATATTAAAAAAGTGTATATTATTATTTAATATATATTTATTAATCAGTATGTATATAATCAACTGGAATTATGAATCCTAAATCTATATCAATGATACATAAACAACTTACGACATATTTTCAAGTAAAATACGAATAAATTTTGATTGGATATTATAAATCACATGGGTTCGGTATTAGGGTAATTTAGGGGGTCGGTAATAGGAAAATAATATGGGTTGCTATAATTAAGATATATTGGTTAATATTTATTTAAATTCAATTATTTTTATAATAGTTATAAACATTTTATTATTCTACAATATTATGCACAAAATTAAGTTTTATTTTAATTAATAAAGTATTTACAATGATTTAAAAAAAGTTATTATTCAAATATTTTAAAAGTAAAAACAGAATATTACATTTTATCAAATAATAATTGTAGGATTAAATATTTTTTTAAACAAAATACTTATTCATATTTATCATTAAATTACTAACAGTTCATCTATATATCATTTTTTGATAACTCTTATATTTACTGAGATACAAGAGGAGGTCGGTATTAGGAGGGGTCGGTAATCGTTGTTTCCCTATTGTACTATGGTCTATTTAAACACGACCGGGTACATATCCGTCATCGTTTTATTTACTTATTGATACATAATTGATATTATCGGAAAATTAAATTGAATTATAATACAATAATACTCAATATAAATGATTTTAAATGTTTTTTTTTGTGATTTACTCTACATTTTCAGATTTATTTTAATATAATTAACCATCAATAATACAATATACTGTATATTATATACATATAAATATTCATAATACATATAACAAATAATTCACAAGATCAAAGGAATAAACCATACACTAATTCTAGTTGAAGCTAGTCTGATATCATCATATTCAAAAGAATGACACAAAATTACAACTAAATATAAATAATAAGAATATGAATTAAATATTAAATATAAAATAGCTCATAAGTAAAAATAAAAGAGATATAATAATATACAAAATATGAATGTTATTTATTGAAATGAAACGTACTATTTTTCAAGTATACATTTATTAATTATAATAATTATATGGAGCATATAATAAGGCATGTTATTATATTATAATATATAACAACCTATGTAGGTAGCTATTAGCCCTATTAGTAGTTTAATATTCATATTACATTTATTATTTTAATTATATATTAATGATATAATTTATATTATATATAAATATTGAGAATAATATTATTTTATAAAAAATATTATTGATATTAATTTATTTAGTCGATCCTCGATTCATATATCTGCCGTATCTATATTCATGGCAGTTAAAGATACGAATTTTAGGAAAACTCTGAAAGGTTTATATAATATTATATATTTTACTGCTCATATTATCTTATAAAAGATTTATAGTAATACAGTTATACATACTAATATGTAGGCCTATATTAAGTTAGTGAGTAAGTTATTAACACTATTCACCCTATTTACCCTATTTATCTTATACGTAACCCCGATTATGTCCAATTAAGCATCTCTACGTTAACGTTTATAAATAATACTATTGTTATATAATAATATTGTTAAAACACGTGTGTACATGTTAATATAGTATATGGTATTACATGTAATAACATCGGTTAAGGAAAATAATCTAATTGAGCTTATTGTATGACTATAAGTTGTAGAGTAGGTAGTAGGTTAATAGGTAGTACCTACCTATTTTTATTATATAAATTTATGCATTAATCACTCCCATTATTAAAAAAACATTCACTCGATCCCGAATCACTTCTCAATTATTGCCTAATTTCTCAGCTACCTTCGGTGAGTACAATTTTGGAAATAGTTGTCTCTCGTCAACTAATTTCCTATTTAACCGCCAATAATCTCAATATTCCTCAACAAAGTGGTTTTCGCCAAGGAAACTCCACAGGGACAGCACTACTAAACGTAATTGATGTTATAACTTCTACCCTTAATACTAACAATTGCTGTCAAGTTGTACAGTGTCAACTAGTAAAGTTGGACATATCCAGTTATTTCGATACGCTTGATCACCAAATTCTACTGTACCGTCTACACCTGCTTGTAGTTAGAAACCTTACCCTCTCATGATTTACTTCGTATCTATCTGACCGTAGTAGCAGTGTACAAATATATAATTATTCATCTTCCCCTTCTCCTATGACATATGGTGTTCCCCAGGGATTAGTACTCGGTCCTTCATTTTTCTCTATTTATTTATATCCACTATCAATCATAATATCTAAATATCCAAATATTTATTACCATCTATATACATATAACATACAACTATATATTTTTCTTCCAACTAATGCATCACCAGGTATCAATAAGTCCTCTCCAATTGTGCTAATGACATTAAAGAATATATTATATCTAATAACATTCTCCTTAATACATCAAAAACTACATTGTTGAATATTTCTCCATCATCAACTTACTTCCCTCCTTTTCTTATTGATAACATTGCAATATCTCCTTCTCATACTGCAGTTGGATGCATGCATCCAACTTAGGTGTACTTTTTGATTCTACTCTTTCCTTCATTCCTCATATTACTGCCATCACTAAATCTGCAAATTATCATATATTTAGATTAAGAAAAATACGAAAATCAATTACTATATCTCTTACTATAAATATAGTTAATTCCCTTGTCCTCTCACGTATAGATTAATCTTTCTCAATCCTTATCAATCTTACATTATCCTCTATCTCTCCCAAAATCAATTTATTCGTTCATCAATCCGTACAACATATAACCTACGTATTCGAGAACATTCCTCTACTTCCTCATACCAACACTTACCTCCATGGTTCCCATTTAACAAACGCTCTGATTATCGCATACTATCTATTGTTCATTCCTCAATATACTCTTCGAATTGCCCCTTCTATATTTCTGCTTCTCTAGTACAAAGATCTTTCCTCCCAACTCTTAGAAACCATGCATCTCATCTTCTATCTACCCATATTCTTCATCCCTCAAACATGAATACTCGGGTACATATTGGTCCTAAGCTATGGAATTCACTCCCACCTTATATTAGATATATTAAATCGCATGAAACATTCATGAAATATATACAACAATTTATATCAGGTGGCAATCTGTAATACTAATATTGTTTGTCATTATTATTTTATTTATTAATTTCCGTACGGTTTATTCTATTCTATTTTATTATTATTAATGGAATTTATTGTTTTACCTAATCTATTAATTCTATATATATACTTTTGAGAAATAATTTATGATTTATTTAAGTGTTTAAATAAACTTTCAATAAATAAATCAATCAATCAATCAATATATAGGATATATATTTTTATTATATACATTTCAAATATTATCCTATAATGTAATATGAATGAATGAATGAATTATATTTATTTTACTTGTATAATATAAATTACTAATTATTACACATGGCTATGTATACAATATAATATAGTTAAATAATGAGTAAAAAAGGAACCCTTTAATAGCAATATTCTTTCGAGAAAGGATTCCACACAAAAATATATATGTATTAAAGAACAAAAACAAAAGAAATATGATAATAACATAACTATAATAATATATAATGACATTAAATTACATAGTGAATCAAATAGCTCCAATCTCACGTGCAGCAAACATCTACTCACAACATGAACACATGGCATGCCCGAATGGCCTTTATCGGCTACATGTCTTGGTATATTAGTCCAAAAGGATTTTATTGGTATATAATATTTTCTATCATAGAAAACCGTAATAAGGACGAATTAACGGTCATGTGTGCATGCTATGAATAGCGTTAAATACACGTAAGAAAAGAGTACTATAAGAAACAAGATGTAAATAAATAAATAATAAATATAGGTATAATCGAGCAATACAAAATAATAATAAATTTGAATAATATAATAATAGCATAATAAATAAATAATATCTTCAATATCAGGATAAGTCGTTCACTTGTTAAAACTGGCTCCTGTCTCCGATATATGTTTCTTAAATGAAGTAAACTAGAAAATGAATTAATACAATTAGATGAATCACTATTTACTAATATAGAATTTTTTTAACTTATTTTAAAAAATACTATAAGTAATTGAATTTTTGATAATTAAATCAAATTCATTCCAAAGAATACAACCAGAAATAGATAAACATTTAATATTTGTATTGAGTTTACTCATTTTAATATGGAATAATTTATCATTTCTGAAATTGTATCTTGAATATTTTTTGACATATTTTACTTGTACACTATTAGGTAACTTATTGTGAAATGCTTTATACATATAATTTAAAATATATGCTTTTTTCAAGTCATTGAACTTTAGTATATTTAATTTTTTATAAATATAATCAATATTTTTGAAACGATTTATCTTATACATAATTCGCAGGGCTCTGTTCTGTAAAACATTAATATAATTAGTATTTGATTTATACGCTTGACCCCATATTTGAATACAATAAGATAAATAGGACATGAATAAAGACTTAAATAAAATCAATAAGGCAGACGCATTTAGCTTATTTGTCAATTTATGAAATACTGAGATTATTTTAGATAATTTACATCTTAATGAATGTATATGTCTTTTCCAATTTAGTTTGGAATCAACATACACACCTAAAAACTTTACATAATCTTCTTATTCTATTATATTTTTTCCAATACATATATCTAATTGATTATTATTAAAATTATTAAAAATCATATGATTTGTCTTTTTTATATTAAGATATAATTTATTAATAAACCAATTATTTATCTTAATTAATCATTTTATAATTAATTACATTTTGTAATGATACTATAGTATCTGCTTTAAATATAAAACTGGTATCATCTGCAAATATAATAGGAGACAAATCCTTATCAATATATGCAATATCATTTATATATATTATAAACAGCAGGGGTCCCAGAACAGAACCCTGGGGAACTCCCATTTTTATAGGTAATAATGATGATATACTATTATTAAAAATAACTTGTTGTCTCCTATTAAATAGATAACTTTTCATAAGCTTTAAACATACACCTCTAATTCCAATATTGCTAAGTTTATTAATTAAAATAGTATGATCAATGGTATCAAAAGCTAATATATATATATATATATACAAATATATATAATATACCGAATAATATATTCGGAAAGTATCTGATCTTAAATAATATAAATAACTCTACCTTAAATACATTAAAAGTAGCATGAAAATATATATGTAAGTATGTGATAATAATTTAAATTGGATATTTGATGAATACAATTTAAACCACTTTAATTTGGTATTAAAAGTAAATTAGTAGGAGAAAGTAACTTAATACAGACACTCTAACAATAAATGGTCTTAACATTTTATGACTCATTATTTTTATTCAAAAATTACATCTATATTAATATTATATGATTATAGATATTATTGTGATTTTAAAATTGTATTTAATCTTTTAATTCCGTAGATAACGGTGGTGTCCGTATTCGGTATACGTATATATATATACCCATGTCCGAATACGGACACCCTATGTTATAATACGGACACACTATATACTAGATAAACTATATATTATTGATGAATCAATTAGACAAATTATAATTAAATTATTTATAATTAATTTTATGAATAATTTATTCTAATTTAATTAGTTAATAATCTATTTATTTTTATTATTTTGTAATTAATAATACACTTTAATACACTAATAATACACTAAATAATAATTTATTTAGATTTAGCTTTATTGGTGGCATAGACATCTAAGGGGCGAAGCCCATGTATTAATATATAACGTCTTTGATTGGTGGTATTAATATTATAACTTACGCGATGTTTATGAAAATCAGAATAGTTCATACGCTTCGCGCTGATTGGTTATAGGGTGTCCGTATTAAGACATCTAGAGTGTCGTATTAGGAACTTATATAACCTCTAGATATATGCTTATAACTTAATGAATATTTGATAACAAATATAAAAATTATATATATATAATTTTAGAATGCTTCAATTTTTAATAATATAGTGTTATATTTTATATCGATAAATTTGTATATTCTTGAGAAGGTTTTAAGTAGAAATTTGTTATCATAAATTAAAAACGTAATTCAAAAATCAGTTTATTGGATATATCAGCAATATTTTGAATAATTAAAAAATAAAAAATACGTTTTTAGACTATTTATATAATTATACATATGTTATTCATTAAACATTTTTTTGTAGGATTTATGGTTTCTGAGATACCGAAAGTGTTCGTATTTAGTCGGGCACTGTCCGTATTCGGTTACTTTCTAATAAACATATAAATGTGTGTATAATATGAATGTAATATATTAACGATACTAATAATAGAGATGTATCATAAATTATGATTCATAACCCTATATATATTTAATGATATCGATTATTGGTACTGATTTCCTCGGTAGCCAGTAACCTCGTACGAGGTAATCTCGTACGAGTAATTTCGTACGACTTGTTAAATTTAATTTATTTCATAATAATACAGTTTTTATACGATTATATATAATAACTTATTATATATTGATATCATATATTGTATTATATATATTCGTATGAGAACTGTATAATCATGAAATAAATTTAATTTAATAAGTCGTACGAGATTACTAAATAAGTCGTACGAAATTACCTCGTACGGGATTACCTCGTACGAGATTACTGGCATTCATTTCCTCTAGTAATGTAACCCAACATCACAGAGGTAAGCGAGGCAGTGACAATTCCAATAGGTATTATCAAGAAGGTCTACAATATAATGCGAGAACATTCCTCGGCGTTGTTTCCTCCTGTCACCGCTGAGTCTGCGCAATAAATAATATGGTTTACGGTTAGATGATTGGCCGTCTCGTATCACGTGTTAAACTCGTTATCGGAATATTATCGTCTGTTCTAAAATAATGTAATAATATGTTGAGATTATATTGAGATTGGCATAATCTGATCGGCTATCATCATCGATGATGATAATGAATGATAAATAATTCTAAAATTAGTTTATAAAAATAAGGTATTATTTATTTTTATCGATTATATGCTTTATTATTTAAATATTTTCTGATAATCATAATATTATTTAACGTATTAAATATCTATCTTTATATTATCCACAATCTAAGTAGGTTTTCATGTAATCACAATGTCGCTATGTCGCTGTATACAGTATACTGTATCGATATTAACATTGTTCATCACGTGACCATATCGCGGTGTACGATGTACGCGTACTCGCGTCCGTGTGCGTAGACTAATAGAGATATTCACACGTTCTATATTTAGATTAATTTAAGTATTACATTTGAAATCTACCCGTTTTTTACTAATCATTATATTGGTTTTTCTATTTTATAAATTAATAAAATATATTTATAAATTTTACGCTTTCTATTTTATGTTAATATTTTAAATTAATCAATATATATAATTTAAATATCATATAGGTATTAATATAAATATTATATATATATATATATATATATGATTAAAATTACATAATATTAATAATTACATAATCACCAGCTTAATTTCATGAATACGATGTACATGGAGAGAGATTGGCGTGTATAAATGGAGCAGTTGTTTTTTTTAATAAATATTATATATATATATATATATATATATATATATATATATATATATATATATATTTATATTATAGTTTTTATTTTGTTTATTTTGTGAACTCCTTTCATGCTATTAAGCAACCCATAGATGACGTTTCTAATGTACTTGCGTATACATTTAGTTAACTCACTAACAATGCTACGAGATCGTATTACTCGTCGTATTCTACTACAGAATATGAATACCAGTAAACTCGGACTAGGTAAACTCGGACCACTTTTGAAATAAAATTCGGACCACTATTGAATAAGATTCGGCCTATTTTAAAATAACTATATATAGTATACTTCTATAATATGGGTTAAAGCATAAAAGTGGTCCGAGTTTTCTTCAAAAGTGGTCCGAGTTTATTTCAAAAGTGGTCCCATTTCACCTGGTTCGAGTTTAACTGGTCCGAGTTTACCGGTACCCGAGAATAATAATCATCTCCATTAGGTCTGCGTTAACATACATGCATGTATCAACAGTGTATTTCAACGCATTAATTTCCTCCAATTTGATCAAACAAATACATGTATTCGCGATCACTAGCACTTCATAAAATGTCTCTTGTTCCTAAACCGTGAATACATCACAATCTCTGTTGATCTGGGTGTAAGTATATTTCCTACCTTTCTTTTCTTAATAGATTCATCTCTTTTACTAGACGTAAAGAGCATAACTCACTATATCCTATATTATACTGTAGTAGATCCTATATATTGTGCATTACTAAATGTAAACGAATAGCCAATAATCTAAGTATATTAAATATTGTAAATAAACTACCCAAATTAACTAGTTAAATTATAAAATATTCCAAATACTTATTTATCTGAATTTGCAACTGCCTTTAAGCAGAAATGTACTTTATTATACTCAATATCATGTATCGGTTCCTATAAATAAGTATACATATTATCGCTCACTATTATTTAACCTCATTAACATTACCATTATCTCTCATATACAGGGCCGGCTTAAGGGGGGGGGGGCAAATCGGGCAATTGCCCGGGGCCCCAAATTTTGGGGGGCCCATGAATTATTTGAGAATTATTGAATTATTTTGTTTTTACTGTCTTAACTATTTATTTCTTAACTATACTTAACTTATATATTATTAATTCTAATTCAAAAAATAAAAATAACATAATAAATTAATTAAATATGAGTCATTTAGGCCAATTTGAAGAGTGAATTTTACAAAAATGTACACGAAGATATGGTGGAAACAGCTACATGAAGATTTTGGAGCACATGCTAATAGTTATAACATAGATCTTCTAACACATCTCTGATTGTTAGATAAAATAGTATGAAACGGATTGATAAATAATTGTTTGATAAATTAGAAGGTGATAAATGATAAACGTATTGAGGGATTATTAACCATAGTTGAATCTTAACAATTTATAATTCTATAATTAGTTTACAAAACAAAAAGTATACTTTTTTTTATTAAAATTAAATATGATGTATATATTAAGATATATTTTAACTATGATTTCTGATATTTGTAAATGATTATATTGATTATAAATTACGAAAAAATGATATTCTATATAGATTTATAATTTTTATAGTTATTAAAAAAATAGATATTTTCAAAATAATTAATTTTCTCTATCTTATGCTCGTATTAATAAAATGTGTATATTCTCATAGTGTATATATTATTATAGTTGTATTAGTACACATAATATATATATATATAATAGTTTTAATTTAAATAGGATTATTCTGCTTTATAACCTATAGGTTATTCCTATAGTATTTTTAATAATGTCTATTGATGAAAGGGAATTATGTAAATAAAATGATTATCTTTTTCAACATACTATTATTACAGAAATATATTATATTTATTGAAACAGATATTATTTATAAATATATATATATAACATAAATATAATACTAAAGGCATTTTTGCAATTATCCACCTATTACTTACAAATTAATGTTAGATTTACATCACCCTCATCTATCTATTTACAAATAAGTACACACAATGGCGATATTCTTATTGGAGAATAGGTGATAAGTTATCACTGATAACTACATAATTGAAGAAATACAAAATTCAAAATATTATATTATATATCAGTGTATTCAATTCCAGATATATCACATGTAGACTACATGATATAGGTAGGTAACAATTATCGTTATTTATATCAAGTTAGGTACTATTATTATATAAGTATTTATTGATTTACGATTGTACGTTGAGATTCATTATCACTGATAATTTATCACATCGGTCAATATTTAGCTACCGATCTATTAGCATTTTTTAAATAATAATATAATTATAATAGATTATAGAGCTCAAAGTTATGAAAATGCCAGCAATATCTCTGGAAGATTCAACGACATGAACTATATTATAATATACCATAGTCCATTAATGGACTATGGTCAATATGGATCCACATATCTACACTGTGTATTCCTTAAATCTGGTTGGGCAAAATGCCGTTAAATCTTCGACAAGTGTAGCAATATTCTTTGACTTCATCCCAAATCAATATAATTTATTTAGCCAAACTATATAAAGAATATATTAACATCTAGATTAAAGAAGAATATAATATTTTTTATTAAAAGCATTATCGAATATTAAATGGTGATCGCAAGCAGATTATGTAAGTGCACTCTCTTGTGGACTTCTTATAATTACATAATTTATATCTGATATTATATATGTTAAAATATAACGTAAATTACATTACTAGAGTCAACGTATTTATTCAATAAAATGCAAGAATTTGAGACTTCAATATCATGAAAACCGTTGAACTAATTACTTTGTAGAATAAAGTCGATCAGAAAAGTATTACAATTAGATTACATTGAGATAATAGTGGTAATACAAATATGTATGCACTCTATAAATCAGTGGTTCCCAACCTAAGGGTCATTGAGTATTTTGTGTAGGTCATGAGCCAATTTCTAAAAAATAATATAAATGCTTTTATATGCAAATTGGATTTATGGACGAGAAAAATTTAAGATGGAAATATATATTTAAATATATATATATTAATGTTTATATGATTATTTTATGATTAAAGTACAATAATAACAAAATAAAATTTTTCATTGGGTCATGGTATATTTTTTAATTAAGAATTATAAAAAAAAGGTTCACGGTAAAAAAGGTTGGGAACCACTGCTCTAAATATATATGCTAGAAAAGAAATTATTATGAGGAGTTGATTAAAGTATACAAACAAATTACAAAATAATTAGTATAATGATAACATATGATAAAATTGAAGAGTTATAAATATTAGTTTTTGCTAAAATGGCCCATTTAATATGTTATTCAATTATTATGGGGCCCATACGTTTTTTTTTACCCGGGGCCCATAGTATGCTTAATCCGGCCCTGCTCATATATCTAAATTACAAGTCCGTATCCATAAACCACCGATGTTTCTTTTTAAATATTTAAAAACTTCTCTAATTCCATATGTCCATCAATACAGAATATCATCTAATTATCATATAATATATATAATTTATTTGATATATGTATCTAAAATATTTCTTTAACTTTACCTTCATTACTATAAGCAGTAGAAGGAATACACTTGACTATGACATACTGTCTAATTATCAGCAAATCTCCCATATATACCTTATTAGTAAAATGCACCGCCTATAATAAAGATGTCCACTTAAATATTTTTTTTTCGCTTTTATTATGTATTTAAGTTTATTTTTAATTGAATTATAACTTTCCCAGTTTATGTATGTTTTATTGTTTAGAAATATTTTATAAAGTTTATTTTTTGGATTTTTTATTTTATTCATTATAAGAATTTTTGTTTTATTATTTTTATTGTACTATTTTTTATGGTATGCAGCTATTATAACTATTTAAGAAAGTGCTTAAAAATATACCACCGCATAATTTTACATTTTCTGAGTTATATAAATCATACTAGTCAATAGAAGAAAACTCTTTAACAATGTTATTATTATTTAACATTATTTTTTTATTAATTTTTCAAGTATTGATTTATATATTTTTCTAGTTTTATATTTAATAATATGGCTATGTGACCTTTAATTTCATAATTTATTGTGCCATATGATACATTGTCAGTATTAAAATTAGTATAGAAGTTATCTAAAATAGAAATACTCTTATTGATTATTCTAGTAGGGCACTTAATTAATGAATACAATCACATTCACCCTGGCTATTCACATCATATTTATTTCTAAATCACTTATTATATATTTAGAAATATCATCATTAAAATCTACATAGATTATAATATTATTCTTAATGTTGCTAAAAAGACTGCAAATTAAGTGATTATATTCATCTAAACTAGAATTAGGACTTCTATAGCATCTAAAATGTATATAAATAACTTATCTAGATTATTACTAATTATGGTATTTCTTATGAATAGTAGTACCCAACTACCTCTTTTTGTATTCTATTTTATGAAAACATTCATAATTATTAAAATATAAGTTGATGTAATCATCATTTCCTAGACACGTTTCTGTTAGAGCTATACTGTAAATGTTTTTAATTGTTCAATAAAGATTATCGGTGATTCAGTATTGTGATTAAAACTGCGTATACGTATGCATACATTAATATGAATTATAGAGAGTTTAGGATAAATAAATCTCCTACGAGGAAGGTCCTGCTAAATTACCAGTTAGATGTATTCTCGATGACATGCATTCCATTTGTATTCGCATCTACCCCTCGTGATATGTACACCCTTTAAACCCTACACTGTATGGACAACAAGCACCCCATTACACATACATATATGTACGTATCGGTATGTATTGATACAACGTATATATCCCTATTGCAATGCTATTCATCTGGTTCTCTTTTCATTACAGAATCTCCCCTATGCATTGTCTTGTACCTACGTGTTTACTAGGTAGGAATGTGTTCTATGTAGACAATAGAGGTAGGCTATATCCTTTGTAAAGTTCTACAAGACTGGTGTATATACTATTTCTAATGTGGGTTTTACTAACTCCTATCTAACTTATATATTAGTATGCGTATATACGGAAGTATAAAGATATAGATTATATTCATTTATTCAGTAATAAATTAAAATGGTATGTTATAATAAATGTATTGTCGTTGGTTTAGATCTTGGTTCTGGTGACGTTGATAACAACATGTTACGGACTAACTAGTTAATAAAAGCGATCGTGTAACACGTCAAGATCTTTATATAGACGTTCTATAACTAGTTGCATGCTACGTAGTATGAAGTACGCCCCACAATGCCCTTTGTACCTATTTATAATGATATCCAACGCGTTAATACGTCTGTCGAAGATAGCCTTCAATTGAGCCGGCTCTAGTTTGCCGTACGTATACGATCGCTGCGAATCTCGTCTCAAATGGATCAGTTTACAGACTAGGACGGATAGTCCTTTGTGTAAATATTGCACTGTCTCGAAAGTCACTCCTTGCATGTTAGTTGTACCGATTCCACCGTAAGTGAGCGTGCCGATCTTGAAATTCTCGTAGTAGTGTAACGACATAGTCATGTAGACGAGCATGTTCTCCATGATATCCTCACTCTGTATGTCAATAATTAATACATTATACATCGTTTAAAATTGAAGAATATTGGTTGAAAGTGAATGCTTCCTATACACGCAAACGTCTCAACCAATCAAATCAGTTCGTTTAGACGTATGCGCACACGCCATTGACCTATGGGGGGGTCAAACACGGACTAACCGGTGTATCGGCTGGATAGGTGTAATTCATTGACAGATAAGGCATGCCGTCTACCATTTCAGTTATTTGTTTGGTATATTCAACTGTTGTACGATTCCATAAGAAATACTTCGTTATTCCTCCAGCGTGTGTTTCGTACTGCGTGAGCAAATAGGGATGTGATTAACTAGGAAGGGACGTGGTTATCTGTAGATTTAATTGTAGTGGTAGTAGTGGTAGTAGTAGTAGTAGTAGTAGTAGTAGTAGTAGTAGTATTAGTAGTATTAGTAGTAGTAGTAGTAGTAGTAGTAGTAGTAGTATTAGTAGTAGTAATAGTAGTATTAGTAGTATTAGTAGTAGTAGTAGTAGTATTATTATTAGTATTATTAGTAGTAGTAGTAGTAGTAGTAGTAGTAGAAGAAGCAGTAGCAGTAGTAGTAGTAGTAGTAGTAGTAGTAATAGTAGTAGCAGCAGTAGTAGTAGTAGATATAGTAGTGTAGAAAGCATGCTTACATAATGATTATCATGCGGTTAATTTACTTACGTATTTTTCAGCCGTTTCATTCCACAGACTCATATGTTCGGAAGATATTCGTTTTAATTCCCTTATTCTATTACTTATATATAATGGTTTACGTATGTTTGAAGCCCGTCGTCTGTGCATATAATCCCATGGAAAGTAATGTCCATTTTTCTTCAGCTTTCCTTCACTGTCATACATTATCCATATCTTGTGATTTTTTTCATTATCTAATTTTTTACACGGCGCGAACCACGTGTCCCTAGGATCTAATTTGAAGTGAACAACACCATTCTTATTATCGTCCGGTATCGGGACAGTCGTACTCACGTGCGGTAGCATTCGATCGCGAAGTAGTTCGGCATCTTTACGCAGGCGTTCCATCAGTCGTTCCATCCGTGACAACACGAAGTAGGCTCGCATCCTCCGAAATAACACGTGCCGACGGTCCGTCAAACGTATGGTTACATCGGCGATAGCTTCCAGTTGTTGGTCAGTCAGACCGCCGTCCTTGACCCCTACTTCCCCTTCGCGTCTGACCTGGTCCACACTGCACAGTAGGTCGTATAGCCCGCTACGAATAGCCATCAGCTTATCGTCGTCGATATGGTTCAAGCCGGACTTATGACTGCGAAAGTAGGCGTGTCTTAGCCAATCGGCTATCTCGAAGTAGCGCACCGCTTTCGACAGGTAGATCACCATGTTCTCGGCTATTTCGTAGTCCTTTTGTTTGCGTAATCAATATAACATTGTTATGTGTATATATATATAACTATTATATAAAATAATGTGAATAATGTTTATATATATGTATTAGTAATATTGATATCCGAGAGTAAAACATAATATCTGGTAGCGAGTAAACTGCAATACCATCATAGGACACTGGTCAACGATGATTGGTCAAAAGCGATAGTGAACTTTTGAAAACTACATAGATAATTAATGCAGCTTAGATTTAATAGCTTGCTGAACAATGTACACACATGTATATCTCAACATGTACTACTGATAAACATATTATGTATACGAAGAATATGCATTGATATTCATGATATATATTTGATTGGCAGTCCGTGGTATATTTGTAGAGTTTTACTTTAGGTTGAAAGCCTTACATAGTAATTAATGTGTAGTATTAAGAACTGTATTATATGTGTCAACGTATTGATTGCATCTACCTTTATATTGTTATACCTTATTATGAATATTAAATATAAATATATTTTAATGATGCATATTTTCATTACAAAAACATGTAATATCTAATAGAAGAAACAACTAACAATGTATTAACAATTCATATTTTTAAATATAATTTTGTCGGTTGTTTATATTTATGTAACTGACATATATCACTATAATGTATAAAATACATTGTATATATATAAATATATATGTTGTAAATATAATGTACGATATTTAGTGCAGCTGTTCAGTGTTAATATCAAGAAGTTTAATACCAACGTATTCGATAGAGTAAATACACAAGTTTGATACTTTGATTTTTAGAATAGTTGGAAATATAGGATGTTGATTCAAATTTAAAATATGTTTAATGTTAGTCATTTAAATTCCACTTTTTTATATAATTTCGAATATTTCGAGTTCATTTGCAACGCTGTTAAGAATATATTATTTAATATTGCATTTACTTCTCGGCCAATCAAATCATCTCGTTTAAACTAAACTAATTATACGTATACATATAGTACAAGGTACCAGTTTTGACCCATGAGGTAAAACACGGACTAACCGTAGAATTGTCTGGATAGATGTATGTCTTGGACAGAAAAGGTAATCCGTTAATCAGCTCATCTTTATCTTTTCTGCGAATTCTCCTCAAGAACTTCTGCAGTCTTCGTTCAGTAATTCCTTGCTGTGGAAGATAAGGGGCGTGGTTATATAGAAGGGGCGTGGTTAGTAATAACGATTAATTAGTGTTATTCGATGATTGTGATAATATACTAGTCAAAGTAGTTTAATTAGTGATGATAAGTTGGAGATTATCAAGGAATAGGAATCAAAGGCTATTGCGGTTTATTACAAGTATTGGAGTGACAGCTTGGTAACAGATATTAATCTAAGATAAGGTTAAATTAGAAGGGGATGGAGAGGAGGAGAGATGAGGATTAATTATGTAGAAATAGGATCGAGTATTTACAGTTGTGATTGTCTAGTAGTTAAGATAAGTAGAAATAAATTACTTTATTATGTGTTAGCGCAGTTTTAGCCAGGAAAGGAATAGTTTTGCTGTGTATCATAGTAGTGCAATGTGGGGCAATTACAGGTGACGGAATGACAGTTTTGGAGACTAATATAGCAGGGTAATATAAATGTGGGTAATCGTATACCCTCGCTACATGTTTAAATATATAAATTATTGTTATAGGCAAGCTATTGTTGTATTCAGTTAGTTTAAGTGTACAGGTAATGTGTTTACAGGTAATTAATGAGTTACATGGTGTTAGTAGTAGTACGTTTAGATCACTGCCAGTCGCCTATAGAAAGAGCGCAACACTATAACGATGTCCTCTAGGACATTAACCGCTAAAGTAGGTCAATCAGAGGTCAGATATTGTACTAACATTATTTGTACCCGACCGCCTCCAGTTCAGCAATTGTTCATCGGCCTGTTCGATGAGCGAGTTCAATACGCCCACTTGCAATCTAGGCCTAGTTACGAACATCGCCCCACTTCTCACTAACATGTGACTTAACGTCGTCGATATGCGAGTCTTCGCTATACACGGCGACCTCCACGTACGAAACAACCGCGTTTTAGTAGGCCGGGCGTTCGAGGTGGTGTTCTCTAACGTTCGCTCGAACAGAAACTCGACGTCCCTGACGAGAAACGAGAGCATCACTCGCATTCTGTACAAGAAAGTGTGCGTTCGTACCGTGCGCATCTGCCCGTCACTCGCGCCTATAAGCGGTATGCGGATAGCATCGATAGCGTCCAGTTGAGTGTTATTGAGACCGACGTCCTTGTCTCCTCCTGCTCCCCTCCGGTCTCGTCGTATCTGTTTCACGGAACACAGCAGGTCGTATAGACCGTGACTTAACGCCCGAAGCTTCTCGTCACGGAAATAGTTGAGACCTCCCACCTCGGTGCTGTCGTTAGTCGTACGATGACGCAGCGCTATTATCTCGAAGTAACGCACCACTTTCGTCAGGTACAACAACATCGTCCTGGTGATGTCATCGTCCTATAAATAGATGTACAGGTAATCGATACGTGTACACAGGTGTAAATATACATATGTATGTGTCAGGGATGGTCGGTTTTTTTGAATCGGTTTTTTTGGTTCGGTTTTTTTAACGGTTTTTTTGTTTTTTTGGTTTATTTGGTTTTTTTGGTTTTTTTAACATTATAAAAGCGTTCAATCAAAAATAAGGAATCGATTAGGCAATGATAAGGCTGCAAAACTTGTTTTTTTATTTCGAGAATTAAATTGATTATATTTCTATTAGAAATCATCTAATTATTATTATTATTATTTTTTAAATTATTATATTGTTATATAACATTATATATAACATTATATAATTTGTAACTTGTAATTTTATTGCGAGAATTATATTGATTATATTTCTATTAGAAATCATCTAATTATTATTATTATTATTTTTTAAATTATTATATTGTTACAATTTGTAACTTGTAATTTTATTGCGAGAATTATATTGATTATATTTCTAATTACTGTATTGTTATTTTTTTAAATTATTATTTTGTTACAATTTGTAACTATTTTTTTTATTATATTTTACTTTATTTTTTTAATAAATATATTTTAATAAAATAATGTTATTAACAATAAATAATAACAAATTTAATATTAATAATATATTATTGAAAATTTAATAATATATATATATAATTAATATATATAAATAATATTCATTATTGTTGTATATTTTATACTTACTCTATATATGTATATTTGCACAGACATTTAATAATCGATCTAGGTATATATAATATTTTCTAATTAATAATCTTAACATTTATTTATAAAAAAACCAAAAAAACCAAAAAAACCACAAAAAAACCATAAAAATCGCCAACCCTGGTATGTGTTAATGTTATTTGTTATTTGGTGGAGTCCTTTCATCCCATCCAGGAACTTAGATGAAGTTTTCACTTATAACCATATATGGCTCTAATGTCCTTTCGAAGCCGCTCTCATGTTATGTGTGTATATGTATAATTGATTAATTATACTTTTAATTATTATTGCATTAAATTGTATTGATAACATATATGCATTATAGATATTGATATATTTACAGTGTATTTACAGATAAATAAGTAGTTTAATTAGAATATATTTATGTTTTTGTATATTTTTATTTTATTATATAATTCGTTATTTATATCATTATTGATATAAATATTGATTTTTAAATATTATAAATACTTTTAATTAAGTTGAATTTACACATACTCTCTAACTTACTACATTATATATATTAGGAGTATTTATATAATAGGAGTATTATTATACTACACATTTATTTAATATAATGCACACATATATATATATTGATTATTTGTAGATTAGTTCAAATCAAAAATATATCTATTTATATTTGAACAAATAAATTTAAATTCCTTAAAATTAGAATTCAAGATATTTAAGTTGAATACTTTTAATCAGGTCATTCAAGAATAGTCGTAATATTACGTAATGTTCCGATTAAATATCAACCAATCAAATCAGTTCGTTTAGGTGTAGGCATATAGTACAACGTTGACCCATTTACCTATGAGGTCAAACACAGACTTACCTTTTTATTGACCGGAATGGTGTATGAATGCCATTCCAGATACGGCATTCCTTTATTCACTTCCATATCATCTATATCTAATCGAGAAAAGTTCTGAATACATTTATCACAAACTCTTTCCTGTGGAAGGATGGGGTGTGGTTAGCTAGGAAGGAGGGGGTGTAGTTATCTATGAAGGGATGTATTAGCTTGGAAGGGGTGTGGTTAGCTAGGAAGGGGCGTGATTAGCGAGGATCATATTAAGTGTGCTCTTTAATAGGGTCCCCATAGCCACCATTCTGCACTATACTTAGAATGGATACAGAGGTCCATCATGTTAACCAATCACTGCGCTCGCTGTATTGCATAGAGATCTTCACCACAATTAGTGATGTGGTTTAAATTATATATAATTACTAGCCGTTCCTAACCCAGAGTTGCTCAGTTTTTGATTATTGTAATATATATTATTTATTAATTATAGCTATTACTAATTCTGCATTGCTAATATTTACTAATTCTAACTGTATCCGACCCAGAATTGTTCGTTTTAAAGATTTATTTGTAAAATATTGGGTATAAATACAAAAAATATTTTAATATATTATAAAACATATATATTTAAACATTTTCTACAATTTTTTTTTAGATATAACTAATATTTCAATATATTAGTAACCGTACCCGACCCGGCGTTGCTCGGTTATTTATTGTTTATTAATTATGTCTATTAATGATTATGCATATCTAGTAGTGTTGGAAACGGTTTCGAATATCGAATCAAATATTCGAATATTCGATTCTTTCAAATAGTAAATTTTCGAATTTGACAGATATTCGAAAATGTCGAATACCTAAATCTAATTATTCGAAAAATTCGAATATCAAAATTTAACTATTCAAAAAAAACGGTAAAAGGCAAGAATATATTTTATTATACAATAAACAAATAATGTAATACTATTTACCCTAGGCTATTTACATCCGTTTTAACTATCATATAATTCATTATTTTATTTAAAATAATGGAAACATATTATTATTAATAAATATAATTTTTATTATAATTTAAAATAATAGAAACATATTTATTATCATTACTAGATTATTTAGTAAATATAATTTAAATAATTTATTTAACCTATCGATAAATATCATATACTAATTCACTATTTTATTTAAAATAATAGAAATTTATCTCTATTTTATAATGAAATAGATGAACTGAAATTATATCTGTATAAACCGAGAATTTACCGGAATGATTGTCCATTAATGTGGTGGTCTGACCATGATAAGGACTTTCTAATTCTTTCCAATATTGCAAAACATATTTAACTGGGCAGTCATCTTCTGTTTCTGCAGAAAGAATATTTTCTATGGCTCCAAATATTATAACAAAAAAACGTTCAAAATTATGTCCCGAGAAATTAGACTTATTGATTCATTGATCATTAATCAAAATTCATAACCCTTTTTAATTATATTACATTCTATTATTATATATATTTGTCAAAATAAATAATTATTATTATTTCTAATTATTAAATATATTTACTATTTAAAACCTTCGAAGTGTATTTATTTACTATTTTAAACCTTTAAAATGAATAATTTAACCATTAGAAAACTTTTTATACTTAATTTAATACAAATAATACTATTTTAAACCTTTGAAGTGTATTTATTTACTATTTTACACCTTAGAAATGAATAATTTAACTATTTTAAAACTTTGAATACTCAATTTAATATAAATAATACTATTTAAAACCTTCAAAGTGTATTTATTTACTATTTTTCACCTTAGAAATGAATAATTTAACTATATGAAAAATTTGTATACTTAATTGAATACAAATAATACTATTTGAAACCTTCGAAGTGTATTTATTTACTATTTTAAACATTTAAAATGAATAATTTAACTATTTGAAAGCTTTGAATACTTAATTTAATACAAATAATACTATTTTAAACCTTTGAAGTGTATTTATTTACTATTTTACACCTTAGAAATGAATAATTTAACTATTTTAAAACTTTGAATACTCAATTTAATATAAATAATACTATTTAAAACCTTCAAAGTG